>JAEOAD010000023.1:9907500-10420000 GCA_036365145.1 Orientallactaga sibirica | reverse complement strand
TTATCCCTTTCAAGAGCATGACACTAATGACTTGAAGACATTGCAGTAGATTCTAACCACTTTGTTCTAGTCCAACCCTGGAGGTCAAGCCTTTTGGAGACAGTCCAGATCAAAACTTGAGTAGCATGGATGAAAGACAGATGCAAATGAGGATGAATGTAGACAATGCTTGGTCCGCCCTTAGACTTGATAAAGGCCTCCTAATTAGATCAACAGTTGGATAATTGCAAAGATGGTTTCCATATCTTCTTGAACCTGTTTCTTCACCACAACTACAACACCTAAATGAATTGGGAAGTGTTTGATGTTTTTGGACTAAAAGATCATATTTAATTCTTTTTTTTTTTTTTTTTTTTTTTTTTTTTTGGTTTTTCGAGGTAGGGTTTTACTGTAGCCCAGGCTGACCTGGATTTCACTATGTAGTCTCAGGGTGTCCTCGAACTCATGGTGATCCTCCTACCTCTACCTCTTGAGTGCTGGGATTAAATGTGTGTGCCACCATGCCCACTCATATTTAATTTTTGATTTTTAAATACATTTATTTATTTATGAGACAGAGAGAGAGAGAGAGAGAGAGAGAGAGAGAGAGAACATGTACAAGGGTCTTTTGCCTCTGCAAAGGAACTCCAGGCACAAGTCATTTTGTGCACCTGGTTTATGTGGAAATTGGGTCAATCAAACCCCAGGCTGGAGGCTTTGCAAACAATTGTCTTCAACTGCTATGACAGCTCCCCAGCACTAAAAAAATCTTTATAAAGCATGTGTTTCTGCATACCTTCTCACCAAAACTTTAAGAAAAAAAGAATATGAAGGAGGTGTAAAACAGAGACACTAAAACTATAAAGGAAATTCAGGAAGGGAGGCAATCAGAATCTGAAGGAAGTATGGAAAGTGAGGTAAATAAGGATATGAAGGAAGTGTGCAAGAGGGAGGCAATTGTGAGATCAAGTAGACAGTTCTGAAATAATCAGTGATGGCTCAGGCTATTGATGAGTTCACTGTACAAATGGGCCATAAAATGGAACATTTCCAGTCTTTCAGATTCCCATCATTGTCTTTGAATCTTCTCTGCCTTCTGTTGCTCAGAGTCCCTGTAATCCAAAACTTATTCAGACATGGTCACTTCTCCTACTTGGGCTTGAAGGAATAAGAGAAAATTTTCAATTATCCAGAAGGTTTTCATTCTGATATAATTTACACTGTTTAAAACTGGTTTTGTATGGCTTTTATTTTAAGTAATCTCAAATTATGATTGGCAAATAAGAGTGGCTCTGAGCTCATGACTGGGATGCTTGGAAACAAGTTAGTAATGACTACACGTTGTGATGATTACAAGTTTATTAGAAGCAGAGTATGAACGATTCCTTACAACATGATTTGGTTAAGTTAAAGTATCCTTATTTTTAAATGTTATGTTTTTTAAAATATATATTTCATTTATTTATTTATTTGAGAGAAAGAGGCAGAGAGAGAGAGAGAGAGAGAGAGAGAGAGAGAGAGAGGGAGAGAGGGAGAGTGAGAGAGAGAGAGAGGCATCTGGCCACTAAAAACGAATGCCAGATGCATGTGCTCGCTCCCTTGTGCATTTGGCTTACGTGTGTCCTGGAGAATAGAACTGGGGTTTTTTGGCTTTGCAGGCAAATGCCTTAACTGCTAAGCCATCACTTCAGCCCCCAAATGTTATGTTTTGATACATAAAAGATCCTAAAAACTTCAGAGGAAACTCAGGTTTGATAAACAGTTTCAGAAAAGAAACAGGACACACACATTCAAAGTCAGTATCCTTCCTATATACCAATAACAGACATGCTGAAAAGAAATCAGGGAAACAATCCTACTGTCAATTGCCTGAAAAAATACTTTATAATAAACCTAAGCAAGGAAATGAAAGGCTTCCAGAATGAAAGCTTCAAAACACTGAAGGAAGAAATTTAAGAAGACACTAGAAGATACAAGCACATCACATGCTCATAGGTTGGACTAATATGTTTAAAATAACCACTCAAGCCATGTGTGGTAGCTCATGCCTTTACTGCCAGCACTCTGGGAGGCAGAGGTAGGAAGATTGCATTGAGTTTGAGGCTACCCTGAGACTACATTGTAAATTCTAGTCCAGCCTGTGCTAGAGCGAAACCCTACCTCAAAAGCCAAAAAAAAAAAAAAAAAAAAAAAAAAAAGCCACTTAGCCAAAATTAATCTATAAATTCAAAGCTATCCCCATCAAAATTCCAATGGCATTCTTTGCAATAATAGAAAAAAAAAACTCTTAGATTTCAGATGAAAGCACAAAATATCCCAGACAGATAATGCAGTGCTGAAAAAAGATAATAATGCTGCAGATAACACTTTATCTGATTTCAGGTTACCTTACAGAGCCATATTTACAAAAACTGCATGGGCACTGGCACAAAATAAAACAGATCGATGGAATAGAAGACAAAACCAGATGTAAATCTATGAAGAGAACTTTGTGAAATTAAAATGCTTCTGTACAGCAAATGAAATTTGAGTGAAGAGACAGCCTTTAGAATAATAGAAAAGTTTGCAAGCTATTCAAACACAGAGAATTGATATCTGGGATCTACAAAGAAGTACAAAAACAAAATCAAACAGTAGGATAACAAATAACCCAATCAATAAATGTGCTATTGAATGAACAGATTTTTAAAAAAATGAAATACAAATACTATCAGATATTTCAGTGTGTAACGTGTTTGCGTCACAGTCATTAGGGCCTGAGTTTGATTCCCAGAACCCACATAGAAATCTTGATTGAGGTTGCATGCTTATAATTCCAGCACAGTGGAGATAGAAATGGTTGGATTCCTGGGGCTTGTTGGCCAGCCAGGCTAGGTTATTTGGTGAGCTCTAGGCCAAGTAGAGATCCTAACCAAAAACAATTAAAAAATCCCTATACACATATGACCCCCCCATGCAAAGAAATACAAATGACTAACAAAGATTTGAAAAAATTGTTCCACTTCACTAGCCATCTGAGAAATGCAAATCAGACCTAAAGATGCCTTCTCACCCCATTCAGATAGCAATCATTAAGAAAACAAATGACAAGAAATGATGGCAAGGATGTGAACAAAAGGAAACCTTTGTACCCTGCTGGTGGAAATGTAAATCCATCCAGTCACTATGGTAGACAGTGGAAGTTTCACAGAAATCTACAAGTTGAACTTCATGTGATCCACTATACCACTCCTAGGTGTTAACCTAAAGGACTTCAGATTAACATATAACAGAGTTTTACTTGAACACTAATGCTTATTATGGCACTAACATGAATATCCAGCAGCATAGAAATGGATAAAGATTAATACCATGTATATATATATATATATATATATATATATATATATATATATATATATATAAAACATATTGTAACTGAAGTTCCCAGAAAGTGCTACATCTACCTCAGATAAGGCTGAATGGACTGATAGATCTCCTGTAGAGATGAAATGTTGCAGGATGAAAGCCAATTTACCTTGGGCTACCTTCAGCCCCTTAATAGCAATTTATTGCCCACCTCTGTGTCTGACCTAACGTCCTAGTGACTGTCAATTGATCAGGTGTGATCCTGGTTGGAATGTAAGAGCAGACCCCATCTTCCACCAACACAAGGGCTAAGAATGTCATCAGAAGTCTATGGTGGGGTCTATAACCTGCCTACCTGATGGTCAGACATTGTGTTTGAAAAGTGCCTTGATTTATGACTTTCTTCTGTTCTCTACCTATAAAACCTTTATGAAATTGTTGACATGCTTGAACATGGAATTGGGATAATCTAAATCTGTGTTCCTGAACCATGTTCCACTCATATTTGGCTCTAGAATAAACTATCTTTTATCCCCTTTGAGGTGAGAGCTGTGTCTTTCTTTAAATATTTTATTTTCTTTATGAGAGAGAGAGAGAGATGAATGGGTGCTCCAGGGCCTCCAGCCACTGCAAACGAACTCCAGATGGGTGTGCGCCCTTGTGCATCTGGCTTATGTGGGCCATGGGGAACTGAACCTGGGTCCTTTGGCTTTGCAGGCAAGTGCCTTAACTACTAAGCCATTTCTCCAGACCCAGAGCTATGTCTTTTGTGTTGACAATATACACACTCCACACACAACAGAATATTTTTAGCCACAAACAACAGTTATATCATTTTCAGGAAAATGGATGCAAGAAGAGAATCATATTAAGTGAAGTAAGTCAAACCCAACCAGAAAGTTTTTATTTTTTCTCTCATTTGTGGTTTCTAGATTTCATATAGATACATAAAGTCATGTACCATGTCTATATATATGACATGAAAGTAGAAGTGAAATTGTCTAAGGGAACAAAGGAGACTAATGGGAGGGAGGGAGATTGAGAAAGTGGAGGGCAGGGGGATTGGAGAGAGAATTTGCTCAATATATATTATATACTCTATGAAAAATTTAGGCCATGTATGGTGCTGTACACCTTTAATCTCAGCACTTGGGAGACTGAGGTAGGAGGATCACTGTGAGTTCAAGGTCAGCCTGAAGCTACATAGTGAATCTAGCTCAGCCAGAGCTAGAACTAGTCCTATATCAAAAAACAAACAAAACAAAAATTTAAAATACCACCAATGAGTAATTAAAATAACTTTAATAATAAAAGAATTAATTTGAAAATTATGGCACTGTAAATGGATCATTTAGATATATTGATAAGTAAATCATATTTATCTTTCTAATAAGTACTTAATTTTTAAATTTGTTAATGTTATGTTTATATGAACCAAATATATATAGAGATATACACATCTAATGATCAATGGTGCTGTGAAATTGTTTGCTAAAGTCAAACTGAATAGCTTGTACTCACTACTCCACTTTTGGCAGTGCATCTATCCGACTTCATTCCAATTTGCATTGATATTAATTCTATACATCAGCAATCGATTGTCACTTTCAAATGTTGGACATAATGAAAAATTGTAAATGCTGTTGTTCATGGTTTACTATGAGGAATATTAATGATTGCTTTATGCTTAGCAAAGCACTATGCTCCAACTGCTTAATGTTTGTAAATACTGAATTATTTTGGATTATTAAAACACAGAGCATTCTCTTCATTTATAAAATGCTTCCAAAATTGAACTTCAGCCCATATAGGCAGCCTTATATACATAAACTGCAACTTACTGAATTAAAAGTCTCATATCGCTTTGCTGGGCTATCATTAGAATCATTTCTTATTCCCTTTGTGACATGTTACCAGGGAAAATTCACCTCTTTGAATAATAATGAACTTGAGGCACATTTAGCTTTTGAAGGCTGATTAATGGCTTTTCCTGTTATAAGCTACTAATTTATAAAACACCCTTGCTCCCCTTTATAAGGAAAGTTTAGTGTCAGTTTTTCTATGAATTCCCACTTATTAAGCATTGGAATATGCTAATTTATCTTTAGAACGTTAATACAATTCTGACATAGATGTATCAGAGGTGGTAAGATGGGAAACCACATGTGAGATTATATTAATATCCTACTTATTATGATTGAGTTTTCTGAGCCACTAAATCAGTACTAAAATCAGTAAAACCATCTTATATTCTTTGATAGGTTCAGAATGAATGCTATTTCTAGCTGTATATTTTAGGGACATAAGCTTTTCAAGATGTAGTGAAAGGATCTGTAACTATCTTAATGTGTGGTAGTAACTTTAACATTTCAAGTATTATTTTACATGAAATGAATGAAAGCCATTCCCCATATTTTTATGAAGTTGGGATACAAACAACTTATATCATGAGTTAATGTGTTACAAGTTTCTAACATAAATATTTGTATATAAAATATGTGTGCATATATATATATATATATATATATATATATATATATATACATATGATTTCTTAATTTATGAGGTGGCAGATTTCTAATGATTTCTAATGATCATATTAATCATGATGATGGTAGTAGAAGTTAACTGTAAAAGGCCACCATGTGAATGACAATGATAATTATTATGGCATATTTAGATAGCAATAGATCAAATTTATACTAATAAGGTAAAAGATTATTTGTGCCAATTAATCATTTAAAATATTAACACAGACTTATTAATAGAAAAATGATTGAGTAAAGACTAAAAAAGAATATTCCCTAATAATGACTCCTTAAAAATTGCTAATTATGCTGGGCGTGGTGGTGCATGCCTTTAATTCCAGCATTCAGGAGGCCTAAGTAGGAGGATTGCTATGAGTTCCAGACCAGCCCAAGACTACATAGTGAATTCTAGGTCAGTCTGGGCTAGAGTGAAACCCTGCCTTGAAAAACAAAAACAAAAAATGCTAATTACTTGTCCAATGACACAAGGAGATCTTTATGAAAGGTAAGACCCTTTGGGAATGGATTTCCTGGAATTGGTAGAACCATTTTGAGTCAAATAGTATCTCTGACATAAGACAGAAAATTGTCTTGATTTTTAACATTTCAGAAAACAGGGGCATCAAACTGTTTGTAGAATGTGAAGAGTGTGACTTAGTGGATTTATGACATTACTATTTATCCTTAAATCTTTCCTAAAACATTCTGAAAGTAGATCTTGCAGGTCTTTGTCCATTTCCAAACGATAATAATTCTACATAATCTCATAGGGCAAAAATTCAATATTTAGCTCCCTATAGTAACTATGATCAATAAGTATTCTTATGTCAATGTGGATATATGTATTTGGGTTGGTAGATTTCTTTTGTTTCTTTTTTTTTTTTTTTTTTTTTTTTTTTTTTGACTCAGAAGCCATGGAGTAGACCCAAACCTCTTTCAGGTTAATGAGCTGCAACTGAAGATTTGTATGAAGGTTCTACTCTTGGAATAATCTTGACCTAAATAATTAACATTTGAATGTCACCAATTTAATAACACTGGAAAGTCTTGTTAATGTGATTATTCAAAATACTATGGTTCTTTAATACACCTGAAAGCACAGGGTGCTTTGCCCACCAGTGAGTTCTCTGAACTACAGCACTCCTCCTCTTCAGAAGGAGTGCCATGCTCTTTTGTTAACTGAGGCTGGCTTAGCCAATGAAATCCTAAATATCTTTTCGTAAGACCAAGAGGGTGGAGAGAATACAGTTATTTATCTGGCCTAACTTTACTAAAATCACAATTCAAGGTATTTTAATAGTTTTTTCAAAATCATTTCTACCATTTCTTCACTAGAATAGTTCAGAGAGGCTCTTAATAGTTTTTCAATTGCCTTCTTTTTCTTACTGTATTGTCTACTCAAAAATATGTGCAGACAATGCCAGGATAAGCATCCTATGTATGGTTTTATTGATTGCATTCTAAATCCACATGACCCCTCATAGTTTAATAACCAGATTTCACACCTTCATTTAACACTCCGAATAGCCCACAAGTTGGCCCTTTTCTCTGGTTTTGCTAGAAAACCTGTATTTCACCCACTCCTTTTGATACCCTGTTCCCCAAGTGTGCCTCACATTTTTCTACATATAAATCCCAAATCTCCACTTTATTTTCCCTCTCTCAATCAAAATTGTTCTCTTTAAAATTACATTCTTTGTATTTATGATCAATTGAGCTAAAAATAAATCTTTCTCTCTGATTTCTTGAGCCACTTGACAATTTTGAATAATTTAAGAAAAAATTTGGATACTTCAGTTGGCCAGAAAATCCTAAAGATACATGGCTTAGCAAGCCAATGACTGAGTGAATTAGAAAAACAAAAACCTTGCCTTTTGGGCTGGAGAGATGGCTTAGCACTTAAGGTGCTTGCCTGCAAAGCCTAAGAACTCGTGTTCAAATCTCCAGTTTCCATGTAAGCCAGATGCACAGTGATACAAAGGGGCACATGTCTGGAGTTTGTTTGCAGAGGCTGAAGGCCCTGATACACCCATTCCCTCTCTGCTTCTCTCTCTCTCTCTAATAAATAAAAGAAAAAAATAAAACATGCCTTCTATAATATAAAGTTCCTTTTAGAATACACATACATATATAATTTTAACTGACACATGTTACTTACAAATGTTTATGGGGTACAATGTGATATTATATACATATATTGTGTAATGATCAGATTATATTAGCTTTCTACTGCTAAAACCAAATAGGATAAATAGCTTATAAGAGACAAGAGCTTATTTTGATTTACAGTTTTGGAGATACAGTCCATGACTGTTGGCCTTATGACATCAAACCATTTGTAGCAGACCTTAAACTGCCTCCTGCTAGGAACGTTAACCTACACCACCTATAACCAGTTTTATGGTGCTTAAGATCAAGCTGAGGGGCTTGTGCATGCTATGCAAACTTTCTACTAACTGAGCTACAGCCCCAGCTCCACAAATGTGTCTTCTGACTGAATGTTTATTGATGATTTTTTATCAACTCAGCACCTTTTAAATAAAGAGCGTCAGGACTACAAGTTTTTAACTATGATTTTTCTTTGTTTGTGACTTCAACTAGATGCATATCTCATCATTATACTTTGTATATCTACATTCAAAGATCAGAAAGTGGAAATCTCACCCATGAACCCAGAGAGTGACTGTAAGCATAATGGAGGTTGTGGTATTATTAATAACCCGAGTTTGATTTAGCCGTGATGGATTTTGAGAGAGACATTTGTTAGTATGATTCATCATTCCCATTCCACTGAGAACAATTTCCATTTTCTGAGAGACAATTTGTGATCAAATATCAGATTACTAACTGCAAAAATGTCAAAACTATGTAGTTATCTGAATAGAGGGAAAAAACACAACAGTGGTAGAGATGATTCTCCACACAGTCCCAAAGCAAAGGCCTTAATCTTGACCTGAGGACATTGTCTTCCTGGAACAAGGTAATGTATTTTCCAACCTGGGCTCATTCAAATTCTTGTCCTCTCTAGCAATATCACTGTCAGTTATATTCAGTGGACCAAATTCATATCAGTCTTTTAACCTCTACAGAATATTTGTGACCGCATGTAGTGGCTGTGAGTTGGACTTTTCCTATTTCATAATTGGGTTCTCCCTGCTGACATACCTCTAGGGAGTCAGGAGATAGCCATGAACGCAAGAAAGCAGAGGGTGTTGCACCAAAGGGAGATTTTCATTAAAAATATATTTGCATGTGGAAAGAGGGATTCACTTTAATATTTTGGCTACTTTTATGTTCACAAAATATCAAAGCCTCCATGTGAAATGGCAACATTACAGAGAGCGAGGTCTTATGTTTCCAAAAAACCATTTAAATGTCCACAGATATTTAGATGCTTCCTAATTTTGTAAGGTTGCTTCTAATACTTGAATATTACAGAGAAGCAAGTTTGCAATGTCAACCTTGTTTGACTGCTCAAATCTGACATTCTATCTGTATGCAGCACACAGTGAAAGATGTATGTATTTAATCAGATATATTAAGTCACCTCATTTTATTTCATTACAAATTATTTCATGCTGCTTATAGTACTTACTATTTTATTACTTCAGACATCTGCAGGATGGTAAAAGAAATTGATTATCATATTTATGCAAATAAAATGTAAAACTAGACACTTTTCTGATCTGGTATTCACTGCTTTGATTATTGTAGCTATACTATAAAGCATGCATGAAAACAAAGTGTTGGCGACATAATCATCCCATTGTCATTCTTTTGTTATTTTGATATGGTGTATTTGTATTTGCAACAGTTGCTGAGATTTAGAACTGAAAGTAAACTCAGTAGGTGGCGCTAATGAGACATGCAATAGTGAATTGTCAGACGCTATTGCAGGAGAGATTTATTATAAAGTTCAGTAATAAGGATGTTGCAGGTAAAGACAGATTGATTACATTATCTCTCATTTGGGGAATGCTTATGTCACACCCAATGATTTTAGTGATTTATTCCATGCCCATCTATATGGAATTGGAAAATAATTATTCTCTTTTTGTCCACTTTATATTTGAATAAAAAAAGGCATTTTCTTCTCCTGAAAACTAAGACTAATTTTTTGCTTATATAAAATACCTTCCAGCAGTGTGCTGCAGGAGGAAGCTGAATCATATAGATGGCTCCACTAAACATGAAATATGGAATTCAAATGAGATTCATAGGAGCTGCTATGAGGAAATTATAATTCTACTCATCTTTGAGACATGCCTAGAGGTTTCCCACTCAGGCCGAGTGGTTCACATTGGAAAATTACCATCTTTCAATTCTATTGTCCATTCAGAACAAAAAATGGAGCCAGAGTGGCAGTTAGATGGATTTATTAGAATGAACAAATACATGTTCATTAGAAAGAATTGAGGTAATTGCTTACCTTGTCAATTTAAAAATTAAACTATAAAATCAGCCTTAAAGGGGGCTGGTGAAATGGCTCAATGGGCAAAAGGCATGCTATGCAAGCATGGGGACCCGAGTTCTTAACCTGTATAAAGTCAGATGTTTGGGCTATTATCCCAGTGTTCCTAGGGTAACATGGGAGGGGGGGATGGTGACAGGAGACCCCTCAGATGCTTGTGGGCCAGCTAGCCTAGAATCCCTGGTCACAAACAACAAAGGCTTTGCTTCAAGAAAGGTGGAAGGCAAGGATGACACTGACAAGCTGACCTGCACACACACACACAATGTGGCATATATGTGCCCACATTCATATACATGTATTCACATACATCATATATAATACATAAATGCCAGCATTGGCCTTCATATCAGAAAGAACCTGAGTGATTCTTGAGTAAGATGAGAACCATTTCAACAATAAAGGGTTGCATTTTAAGTGGGGAGTAAGAAATGTTTACTAAGGGCCACAGTAATTCATGTTCTCTGAAGCTATTATTTTACATTGATATATCAACACTGTAATTGTGGCATTGCAGAGTTTTTGCTTTTCAATATTCTTCAAACAAAAATCAACCTCTTCCAATTCTGTTTTTCATTTGAATGAATCTACTTGTTTTATAGTTTTGCAATCCTGTTTGAAACAAATGGTTCCCTCTAATATGACTAATACTTCAACGATGGCCTAGTTAACTTTTCACAAGGGACATTAATAATTAAATTCTCAAAGCAAAACAAAGCAGATGAAGGGCTACCTTGAAAGAGAAGGGTTAGGGGGAAAATCAAGGATAAAGGGATGGTGAAACAATCGAATTACTGCATGCTTATATATCAAAGTTCTCAACCAAAATAAATACTCAAAAATATGAATATTATATAACTAAAACAACTCTTCTTATTAAGAAACATTCAATGTGGTTTTTGCCAATGAATCAAGATTATGACTGGTATATTAATTGCCTCTTCCTAACAGAAATGACCTCTGTCCAGGTACCAGGCTTAGTTGCATTTAGCAGTACAAACCAAAGGCCACGTGTTAATGATGTCAAGGAACACATGTTTGTTGAGCATAGGCACAGGCCTCTTATCATTTTATAGGAGTAACTTGAGACGTTTTCTTTTTTTTCAAAGGGATGAGTTCTCTAAGACAACCCATTGAAAAACATTTCTGCTTCCTGTGTCGACAAGCTCTATAATTATGAATGTATTGTCTTGAACTGTTCATGGGGTCAAGGCTTTCAAGGAGATGAATTCCATTCCCCACTTAGAAACTTCCATAATTGAAGAGGGTTGAGCAGATTTTCTGTAAGTGGATTTGGTTATAGACATGTCAGACTAAAGGGACCTGACATGTTTCTTTTCCCTTCCTCCTCCTTGCCTTCTCCCTAACAATTTTAACAGCATGTGCTTCACACACCATGCATTCAACCACTTAAAGTATATTATACAATGGTTTTTACTATACTCATCAAAATGAGTAACAATCACCACAACCAATTTTAAAACATTTCCTTATGTCTCCCCAAGTATCCTCACCATTGGTACTTCCCCCTTTTCTTTCCATTTCTTCTTAATCTCCCAGGTACTGGAAACCATTAATTTATATGTTACTATTTTTAATTCTGTTACTAGTATTTTACATTTTTTGTTTGATTTTCATAGTGGTCGCTTCAAAGCTTATCATATGTCTCTTAAAAGAATCTACTTCATATTTATACTAACAACTTCTGTGAAATATGAAAGTATTACATATTATAAAGGCCTTTTTCTAATTCTTTCTTTTTATTATAATATTATTACATCATTTACATATGCTAAAAGCTCAACAATACATTGTTGTAAAGTTTATGTTGTTTAATTTTTTTAAATGAAACTGGGAGAAGAAAGAACAACTATTTAATTATAGAGTTGGTTATATCAAGCTTTTTGTTCACCATTTTCAGGTTCTCTTCATTTGTCCTTGAGAGTGATCTTTTAATTATATAAAAAATATATTTTAGGGCTTGGAGAGATATCTCAGCAGTTAAGAAACTTTCCTACAAAGCCTAGCTACCTAGGTTCAATTCCCACATGAAACACAAAGTGGCACATGCATCTGGAGTTCATTTGCAGTGGCAGGAGACCCAGGTCATCCATTCTCTACCTCTCTTCTCTCTCTCTCTCTGCTTGCAAATAAATAAATAAATAAATAAAAATATTAAAAGTAATTTTACTTATTTAATTGCAAGGTAAGAGAGAAGGAGAGAGAGAGAGAGAAGAGGAGAGGAAAGAAATGGAGAGGAGTATGGATATTTGAGCACTCCAGAGCCTCTTGCCACTGCAAACAAACTACAGATGCATGTGCCATTTTGTGAATCTGGATTTATGTGCATACTAGAGAACTGAACCCGGGCCACTAGGCTTTGCAAACAAATGCCTTTAACTGCTGAGCCATGTTGCAGTCCAGACAGTGTTTCTGTTCTTACGTTCTTGTGAATTTTTCATTGATTAATGAGGACCGACATGGTGTCTTTTCCTTACTTTCATGTAGCTCTGATTCCATCAACTCTGTACAATTTATTAAATATTATTATATGTTTACATGTCATAGGACCAACATTACAATTTATATCTCCTTTTTATATTATTGGCATTTAAAAACAAGTTGAGAATAAAAATGAAAATAAATATGTATACATTTTATCTTTTATAAATATAAAATTGTTATTATTATTATTATTATTTTTGGTTTTTCAAGATAGGGTCTCAATCTAGCTCAGGCTAACCTGGCATTCACTATGTAGTCTCAAGGTGGCCTCAAATTCACGGCAATCCTCCTACCTTTGCCTCCTGAATGCTGGTATTTATTTTTTTTAAAGAGAGAGAGAGAGAGATTTCATCTGGGAATATATTAGTATACATTTTTGACAAATAGTCTGGCTGAATATAATTGTATAATTCTTAGTTGGTAGGTTTTTCATTCAGTGTTGTGAATATATTGTCTTCTGGAGAATATGCCTCCTCCTTTTTTTTTTTTTTAAACATAAAAACTTTATTCAAAGACAGAATGAGGTATGACAACCATTAGCCTAGGAGCTACAATATTACATTGCTAAGCTTAGTATGTAATGTTTTAGTTCAGCCTAGATTTTCAGTAAATCAAGCCTATACGCCCCATAATAATTACCAAACTGTCTTAGCCTGCTTTTATAACATTGAGAAAGTTAACATTAACCAGAAATTTATTGGCTCACATTTCTGGAGGTTATAAAATTGGATTGTTTTTTGAAGCATGGTTTTACTCTAGCACAGGCTGACCTGGAAATCACTCTGTAGCTCCAGGCTGGCCTGGAACTCAGTGATCCTCCTACCGCTGCCCCCCAAGTACTGAGATCAAGGGCATGTGCCACCATGCCCAGCTCAACTCCATCTTTCTAATGAGTAATAGTTGTTACTGATGTTCCCCTGCATTTGACAAGTCATTTTTACTTAACACTTTCAGAATTTTATCTTTTCCCTTATCTTTGAATATTTTTACTTTGAAATGTCTGGATGTAGATATTTTCCTTCTTGTCCTGTTGGGAATTTATTAAAGTTTTTTTATTATTATTTTTATTGACAACTTCTTTAATTGTAGACAATATCCCATGTTATTTCCCTCCCTCCCTATTAAAGTTTTTGAATGTGTATTGAATAATTTTAACCAAATATGAGAAATTTTCAATATTTTTATATGAATTACTATTTGTGATATTGTCATTGTGTATATTTTAACATGCTCCATTATGTGACATAATTTTTTGGAATTACTATTCTTTTTTAATATTTCACCTCTCTTTTATGCAAGCTCAAATTAATACTGAGTACTATAGTGAATGTGCTATTTCAATTATTTTACTTTTTTAATATTTTATTTTTTTATTTATTTATTAGAGAGAAAAGAGAGAGTGAGAGTGAGAGTGAGAGAGAGAATGGATGTGCCAGGGCCTCTAGCCACTGCATACAAACGCCAGACATATACGCCACCTTGTGTATCTGGCTTAAGTGTGTTCTGTAGAATCAAACCTGAGAGCTTAGGCTTCACATGCAAATGCCTTAAGCTCTAAGCCATCTTTCCATCCCTATTTCAGTTTTTTTTTTTTTTTTTTTTTTTTTTAGCTTTCTAAATTTATTTGCAAAGGGAAAGAGAGGGAAGAAGAAAGAGAGAGAGAGAATGTGCATGCTAGGGCCTTTAGCTACTGCGACTGAACCCCAGATAAATGCTCCACTTTGTGCATCTGGCTTTACATGGGAACTGGGGAATTGAACCCAGGTTGTTAGGCTCTGCAGGCAAGCGTCTTAACTACTGAGCCATCTCTCCAGCCCAATTTACTTTTTTTTATTATTTTATTTATTTATTTATTTAATTATTTATTTATTTATTTATTTTTTGGAGAGAGACACAGAGAGAGACAGACAGAGAGGGAGAGGGAGACAGATAGAGATGGGCATGCCAGCAGTCTCTCAGCTGCTGTGAACGAAATCCAGATGCATGCGCCCCCTTGTGGGCAAGTGCGGCATTGCGCCCTTGTGTCACTTTGCATCTGGCTGAACATGGGACCTGGAGATTGGAACTGCTGGAGATTGGAACCACTGTTCTTAGGCTTAGCAGGCAGGCGCCTTAACCGCTAAGCTATCTCTCCAGCCCCCTAGTTTACTTTTTAACTCAAGAATTTTCACCAGATTCTTTAAAAAGCAGCATCACTTTTCTGATGTTCTATACTTGATGAGACATTGTCATATTTTCTTCATTTAAAGCATACCTTAATTGTTTGAATATTTCCAACTATTATACTCAGCTAATATATACCCAGCTATTATGAACTAGTTACTTTGCAGTCTTCATATGTTAATTTTGATATATTAGTCCTCTCAAAGGCAGTTTTCCCTGTCTTCTCTGTCTTGAATATAGGTCAGCCTTTCTTGCTCCATTGCATGCCTTAGACATTTTTATTGGTAATTGCATTGTTTGGATAATTTAGTGCATCCGCTGTGTATACTGACCACTTCTAAACTTGCTGTTTATATGTGTGCTTGTTTACATGCTTATGCACTGGGTTGAACTACTTCAGTGATGTCTGTGTTCCCACTGTGTGCAGACCCTGATGTCACTCCTTGCAGGTTCAAGCCACGTATGTGAAGTAGGTTTAGAAGCATTTTTTTTTTTTTTGATCCTCTCTTTCCCTGGACTGTTTATTAATCTGTCTGCCTCTACAAATCTCAAATCCAGCTGTTAGCCCACTAATTGCTCACCGAAAGCTCTATTGTTCTTAATAATACCTAGGGGCCATTCAAAATTCACAGTACAATTAAATTAAACTCAGGCCCTTTTGCAAGGGTCATTCTCCAGGTCAATCTTTAAGCTTTGCTCCAACCTTTTGCTTTGGTTCCCTTTTGTAAAGTCGGTGGTTAACAATTTAGTTTTTTTTTTTTTTTATGAAGCTATAAGCATCTTAATTTCTTGTCACCATAACCTTTATTGATTTTTCACAGTATGCTTCATCTTGAGCGTCCCCCCTCTTTGTTCCAAAAGAAGTGACTGTTTGTAGCTGTCTTACAGTCATTGCCCAGTTCCCCTTAACTTAGCAGAAACCTTCCCTGCCGCTCTGGAAACAGGGCCAATGACTTACTTTCTGTGAGTGAAGCCGCTGCTTTATAGGTAGGTCAGTGGGCAGGGGTGGAAGCCTCGGGGTCCTCAGCTTGCCTCTCTTTGTGCGCACGAGCCAGAATGAGGTGAACAGCCTGCTGCACCTACGGTGTGGCTCCGGCCCCATGTGCAGGGCTGCGTGTAGGAAGATTGCTGCAGACCAGTTAGCTGCTCTAGCATGGAAGAAAATTGGATAGAGAGGACTGTACCTGGAAGTGGACCCGTCCTCCCCAGAGCATTTGCTGGGAGCACAGTGTGTCCGTCACTTTCTCATTACTGATACAATATAGCTTACTAAAACCTGTTGAAGAGGGGGAGGGTTTATTTCAGCTAACCATGACAGGTTACAGTCCCTCACCGAAGGGAAGGCAGGAGCTGGGAGCAGAGCTGGTCACACTCAGGGAGGAACCAGAAATGGATGAGTGCAGCTCAGCCAGATTTCTGCCTTTTCTATAGTCCAGAGCCCCAGCCCGTGGAAGGACGGAATGGTGCCACTATAGTGCAGGTGGGACCTAATCTCCATAATCCCTCACAGACATACACAGCAGCGAAGCTATTCTAAGTAATCTCACAGTGATTCTGGCTTCTGTGAATCTGATAATCCATCAAAACTATCCCATGCAGGAGATGGAGTCCCGCGTTCTTGGCTGCTCACACATAGAAAGTGGTTGTCACACTCATCTGGTGATTTGAATCTTAAAGGTGTTGGCTTAGGTCTCAGATGTTATAAGCATAGGATTTCTCCCCCCACTGGACAGTTTCTAAGATCATTAATGGTTATATATGATTATAAAGTTCACTATTTACACTTCGTCACTGGGGTAAGGTCTGTGAAGCTATCTTAACCTTCCAGTTATCTTAACATCACCGGCTCCTGCTTCTATTTTTAATAGTATACCTGAAAAAATATGCTTATCTAGAGCACACACTCCTTCCCAATATTCTGAAGAGTTACACTGTCATCTTCTTCTTATTTCTTTCCTTTTGCATTTTTCCCCAGAGGCACTAGGGATTGAACCTAGGGTCTCACACATATAAGGCCAATGCTTTATCACCTAGCTATATTCCCAGTTTATCATTTTTTTCCATTTAGAAAGAATATTAGACCAAGAAACTTGACAGATTTTTTTTAAGGTTTTTCAAGGTAGGGTCTCACTCTGGCTAATCTGGAATTCGCTCTGTATTCTCAGGGTGGCCTCGAACTCACGACAATCCTCCTACCTCTGCCTCCTAAATGCTGGGATTAAAGGAGTGTGCCACCACACCACACATTTGTAACCCATTACAAATTACCCAGATTTGTAGTTTATGGCAGAATTTATTCTTGGTGTCATGTGTTCTGTGTATTTGGCCACCTGTTTATGTCATTTACCATTTATTTCTCATCATGGCACCTTACCGAACAATTTGACTAACCTAGAAATCCTCCATACTCTGCCTAGACAACTTCCTACTTCCCCAGCAACTGTCCAGTGCTCATCTTTCTATTGTTTGCATAGCTTTACCCTTTCAAAAATGCCCTGTGGTTGGAATAATAGTGTGTATCCTTTTTTTTTGGTTGGCTTCATTTACTTACTTATTACATGTGCTTAAGTTTTCTCTGTATTTTTTTTTTTTCATGGCTCGACAGCTTATTTCTCTTTGGTGTTGAATTACTTATTACTGCCTATCACACTTTCCTCACCCATTTACCTGCAGAAAGACACTTTAATGGCTTCCATTTTTTTTACAATCATAAGTAATTCCACTATAAACATTCATGTGCAGATTTTTATGTGATCATAAGCTCTGGAATAATCCAGTTATACAAGGCTTAGCTCTAAGGTGACATATGATGGAAGAGAGAGACATCTGTAGATACTGGATTGCACAGAGCACAATTTAAAAGGGTTTAGTGGAAGAAGCATGATCTTAGGCATCACTATGACCAACTGAATTCCTACAATTAGAGCACAGGTAAGAGCTAAGACAAGAGTGATGTGATTCTAGGTTGAATATAGGCAGTGTGTTCTAAGCTACCATCAAGTCACACCTCTCTCAGAGCCAGCCTGGGTTTCAAAACTCATTACCCAACTTTAATGGTTTGTGTATTTATGGTTTGATTGAAACTATTCAGGAAAGCACTGGCTAGGGTTACCCTGGGGCAGTTATGACAGCTACAGCCCACGATGGTAGGCAGTCATGTCAAGCTGAATCCATACAACATATGTTTTCAACTTCTGTGGATACATACCAAAGACCATAATTGCTGGATCATATGGTAAGAATCTGTTTAGGTTTGTAAGAAGTTGCCAAGCTGTCTCTATATTTTGCATTCCCACCATCCATGAACAAGTGTTTCTGTTCTTTCAAATTCTCATTAGTGATTGGTGCTGTCAGGGTTTGGAATGTTAGCAATCCTCGTGGCTGCATTAGGGAAGCTCATTTTTTTTTTTAATTTGAAATTCCCTAGTGATATATGGTTATTCTTATGATTATCCCACCTGCCTGTCTTCTCAATAAGGTATTTTATTCAGTTTTCATTGGGTCATTTATTTTTTTCATTGTTTAAATTTAACTCCTTTGTGCATTTTGGATGTTTGAATTATAAAAGTTCTTTTGAAATTGGTACATTTTAGGCTGCATGTCCCAATCTGTGGCCTATCTTTGCATTTCCTTGACAGTTGTTTTTGTAAAGCATAAGGTTTCCATTTTGATTAAGTCATTAAGTACAATTTGTCAATTATTTCTTTTATACCACTATGCCTGTGCTGTTATATTTAAGAAATCCTTGTCAGATCCAAGGCCACTTAGATTTTTCTCATCTGTCATCTTTTAAGGCTATTACAGTTTTGTGTTCTACATTTAAGTCTCTGATTCTTTCCTCCCTCCCCTCCCTTCCTTCCTTCCTTCCTTCCTTCCTTCCTTCCTTCCTTCCTTCCTTCCTTCCTTTTACTTTCCTCCCTCCTTTCCCCTTCCTTCCCTCCCTCCCCCCCCTCCCTTCCTTCCCTCCCTTCCCTCCCTTCCTTTCTTTCTTTCTTTCTTTCTTTCTTTCTTTCTTTCTTTCTTTCTTTCTTTCTTTCTTTCTTTCTTTCTTTCTTGTTTTTCAAGGTAGGGTCTCACACTAGCTCTAGCTGACCTGGAATTCACTACGTAGTCTCTGGGTGGCCTCGAACTCATGGCAATCCTCCTACCTCTGCCTCTTGAGTGCTGGGATTAAAGGCCTGCACCACCACACCTGGCTTGATCCATTAACTTTTAAAAAATATTTCTGCTTATTTATTTGAAAGAGAGAGAGAGAGAGAGAATGGGTGTGCCAGGGCCTCTAACCACTGCAAACAAACTCCAAACGCATGAACCACCTTATGCATCTGGCTTTACATGGTCACTGGGGAACTGAACCTGGGTCCCTTTGCTTTGCCAGCAAGTGACTTAACTGCTAAGCTATCTCTGCAGTCCCTGATCCATTCATTTCTGCATAGGGTATAATGTAGACTTAGATGATGATGATTTGGCATTTGCATATTTGATGCTTTCAGTATTGTTTGGCACAGGGTTTTTCAGAGATGAGCTGTGTATGTCTGTCTCAGTGGAAGATTTTCCAGAATCTGTATTCTGTTTTATTGACTTAATTTTCATTCTTTGGCCAACATCACACAATTTTGATTACTTTGAAATTACAATCTATTCATATAGGGTCTGTTGTGTAATTTTCCCCTCTTTCTCCAACATTGCTTTAGCTATTATGAATCATATGCATTTCTATATACATCTTAGTATCACTTCATTACTAATCACCTATCTCCCTAAGATTTTTATTGAAATTGAATTGAATCAAGGTTTGCATAACAGATGTCCTGAGTCTTCTCATCTATGATTTTTTTTTCTTTGTTTTGGGTTTTGGAGGTAGGGTCTCACTCTAGGTCAGACTGACTTGTAATTAACTCTGTATTCTCAGGGTGGCCTCGAACTCATGGCCATCCTCTTACCTCTGCCTCCTGAGTGCTGGGCTTAAAGGTATGCACCACCACGCCTGGCTCATCTATGAACATTTAACATTGTCTCCACTTATTTTTCTTTGATATCATTCACTAGATTAATGCAGATTTCTTCTTATAGATCTTGTATATTTGCTTGTCAGATCTGAATCTAATTACTTTATTTTGGGGCTGGATAAAAATATTTTAGTGTTTTTAATTCCAAATCCCTCTTCCCATAGTATGTAGGAAGACAGTTGGTACCCATACCTAACTTTGTATTGTGAAACCTGCCTCCACTTTCTTACCAGTGTAAGAAATATCCTCATTGTTGCTTGCTTTTTTCTCTCTCCAGATCATCAATGTAGACAATTACACCATCTGTTAACAGAGGCAGTTTTATTTTCCCTTACTAGTTTGCCACATTTTCTTTTCTTTCTTTCTTTTTTTTTTTTTTGAGGTAGTGTCTCACTCTAGCCCAGGCTGACCTGGAATTCAGTATGTAGTCTCAGGATGGCCTCGAACTCACGGCGATTCTCCCAAGTGCTAGGATTAAAGGCATGTGCCACCACGCCTGGCTGCATTTTCTTTTCCTGCCATGTTCCCTTGTTTAAGACTTTTAGTGCAATGCTGAAAAGTGATGGTGAGAGGAGGGACAGCCCTTCCCTGTTATTAATTTTATGTGAAAACTTCTAATTTTGCCCTTTGGGAAATATTTCTTCATCTTTCTCTCTGTGGTTTTAAAGTTTCCTGAATATAACAGCATTTAACCTTTAATAAATGTGGAAAATTTGGGCCAGTACAGTATTTTTTCAAGAATATTTTTCCTGCTTCTCTTTCTCTAATTGTTTAAGTACCCAGTTAAAGCTGTATCGGGTGAGTTAAAGTTCCAAAAATGCACTGGTACTCTTTTAATTTCTCTTTGCATTTAATTTTAATATCTTATATTAGCTTATAATAGCTACAATCAATTTTACTATTTTTTTCTGATTTTAAAATTTTGTTTTGTTTATTTTTATTTATTTATTTATTGGCAACAGACAGAGAGAAAAAGAGGCAGTGGGGGGGATAATGGGCACATCAGGGCCTCCAGCCACTGCAAATGAACTCCAGATGCATGCGCCACCTTATGCATCTGGTTTACATGGGTACTGGGGAATTGAGCCTTGAACCAGGGTCCTTAGTCTTCACAGGCAAGTGCTTAACTGCTAAGCCACCTCTCCAGCCCTTTTTTGAAATTTTTGTATGCTGTTATTATGCAAAATTTGTTTATCATAGGCAGTGTTTGTATTCTGTAGAAATTCATGCATGTCATATATAAGTATATTTTTCCTTAAGATGTCATTTCCTTTTCCTTTCTGAATATATGAAATATATCTTATTAGCATTTCTAATGGCCCAAACTTCTTACTTTATTATCTTTATCATTATTTGTTTAATTTCAATGGCTGAGTTTTTTGCCTTTATTATTAACTATAGTCTTACTTACAGTATTACAGTCTTACAGTATTACTCATAGAAGCACATATGAAGCAATAATATTTTTATAAGTTTTTAAAAAAATTATTGATTTATTTATTTGAGAGCAACAGACAGACAGAGAAAGGGGCATATAGAGAGAGAATGGGCATGACAGGGCCTCTAGCCATTGCACAATGGACTCCAGATGCATACTCCACCTTGTGCATCTGGCTTACATGGATCCTGGGGAATCGAGCCTTGAACCGGGGTCCTCAGGCTTCCTAGGCAAGCACTTAACCACTAAGCCATCTCTCCAGGCCAACAATAATAGTTTTTTAAGCTGTTTTGTATTAAGAAAATAAAATTCATAGTGCATGTTTTATAAACATTCACAGTCTATCCATTAATTATGGAGAACTTACATTATCCCTGTATTTTTTTTCTCCAGGAACAAAAAGATATACAGACACTAGACTCATATAAATAAGTTTCAGAATATGATTTCCCTGAGCTCTTTTGTACATTTTAGCCCTTGGGCATGTGCAGAGGTACACATGTGCGTATATTTGCATGTGCACATCAGAAGATGTCATTCCTTAGGCACTGTCTATGTTTATACAATGAGATAAATCTTGCCATCAGAACTCTTAATTGTGTTAGGTATTTTTTTTTAAATTTGATTTTAAAGGTTATACTCTTATATCCCCTCCTCCAACCCCTATGCCATTGAAGGCCCTTCTTAGCATAGTTATTGGTATTTACTGTGGGTCATGAATACATTAGTTAGTCTTTGTGGCTGGGGGCGGGGCAGTGCCTAGGGATACTCCTACCCAACCTGTGGCTCCTATAATCTTTCTGCTGCCCCTTCTTCAATGTTCCCTGAGCATTGGTGGACATGTTAGAAGTCTGGTTTGAAGTTGAGTTCTCTGAAGCTTCTGGATTTCTGTTTTGACATGCTTTGATGACTACAGTATCTGTTGCTATCTCCCTGGAGCTGGTTTTCAGGCTATCAGTGAGAGTAGTACTTGTGCTATGGTTTCCTCTGCAATGTCTCCTGGGCTCTGACAGACGTGGTAGAGATGTGTAAGGTAAATTTAAGACTTACATACCTAACTCAAATAATGTCTATGGGTATTTAATGAGATATGATCTCACTTTATGCTTCTGGCTTATGTGGGTACTAGAACATCAAAGCCATGTCATTAGGCTTTCCAGGCAAGCACCTTAATTGTGGAGCCATTTCTCCAGCCTGAGATATGAATATCAAAAGATATATAGCATAGAGAATAAGATAAAGTAAGTTTCCTTATTGTATACTTATTTCTGATGTGTATTCAAAAGTGATACAATGGCCATGTTCTTTATAGAGTTTTATGATCCATCTGTATGTTAAATAATGTCATAAAATTCATAGTAAAATGAACATTATTAAATGTTCTCTACAATCTTCATTACTATGAACCCTAATCTTTCAGTAAATACATATACATTTACTTAGGATGATAGAAAAGTATTCCATATAAATGCTTGATTTCACTATGATAATCAATGTGATATTTGCTCATAAGGCTTCTGACCTAAGCACAGTAAGATAGCACCACAGAATCTGTCTGCAACCCTTTAGATTTCCACATGCCTTCACAATAAGATGGAGCCATTTTAGTTTGGAAGTTTGAGACCTTTTTAAATTTAGATTTCTTTAGAAATTTACATTTTATAATGTGATTTTATGGCTCAAAATAAAAAAAATGGTGATAAAGTTTATATAGACATGTCTTAGCTAATATAGCTTTATAGCAAGGCACTTAATATTGCATAAAATATATGAATGCAATACTCACATTTTCAAGTAAATGTAAATGATAATTCTATTTAGCCAATCTTAACTTGTAATGTAGTAAAATTCAGGAAGCTTACAATAAGAGCTTGTAACTGCATTAAAGAAAGGACTGATCACAAAGCAGATGTTTATCAGCCTAATTTAACTATGACAATGAAAACATTTTGGGGGATAATGTCTGAAAAAGTTGCTCCAAAAGCAAATGCCTTTGCACGTACACATTTTATTAACTCATTGCTAGATCATTGTAGATGGCCCTTGAGTGACTTCCATGTTACTATGCAAGTTTTTCCTTTAATGACCAAGAACTAGGTAAATGTTCTACCCAATGGCAAGACTATTAATTACAACTCCAGGAATGAGCAACCATATTTAAAAAAATATTTCTTTTAGAATCATATAGCAATAATGATTTGGGAAATTCCTTTGATTTTCGAAACATTACATTTATAACAGTCCATCATGATGAGTGCAGTGGCATGGGTCTGTAGTTTCAGCTACTTGGGAGGCAAATGCAGGAGAGTCACTTTTGCCCAGGATTTCAAGACTACACAGAGCAATGTATGAGGCCTTGGCTTAGACAAGTGTATCAGAATTTAAAAAAGTGATTTATTCATTTGAGAAAGAGAGAGAGAGAAAGAGAGAGAGTGAGAAGGAGAGAGAGAGAGCATGGGTGTGCTAGGGCCTCTAGCAACTGCAAATGAACTCCAGACATATATGCCATCTTGTGAGTGTGGCTTATGTGGGTATTGGAGAATTGAATTTGGGTCCCTAGACTTTGCAGGCAGGCACCTACAGCCCCTAGACATTTTTAATTGAATATTCACCTACCACTGACATTACTCAAATATAAGCATACGTATGTTCATCCTTGATATTGAGCTTGATTCAAAGAAAAAGAGTTGGCAATTCCCTTTGAAAAACTGTCAATTCTGCTATATATGAACACGAGTTCTGTGACTAGCAAAGTCACATCTGGAATCTATGTAAATATGTATCATAAGAGAGGGACAAGGATGTTCTTATTTAACTTTGTTAAAATTGGAGGCCAGACAAAATAACTCAGTGGAAATGCACTCTTGCTACATACAGATGAAGATCTGAGACCAATCTCTGGGCACGTATGTAAAAAGGTGGGCATAACCATACAAGTCTGTCACCTCAGTCTTGAGTGGGGCAGAAATAGGAAGGTCTGTAGGCCTCCTAGTGTAATTGAAAAACTATGGTCTCTAGGTTCAATGGGATACTCTGTCTTGGGAAAATAAAGTAGGAGAGTGATAGAGGAAGACACGTGATATCCTTCTCTGACTTTTGAACATGCATTCTCTGTGCACAGGCATCTGCACGCACATGTGCATGCATCCTACCCACCGGACATACTACATACCATGTACATACTAAACCACACACACAATGTAAATCTGCTCAAATTGTGAAAAACACAAATGCAAGTCAACACAAGACTGGATCAATAAACAATGGCATATCTACAAAAGGCAATGCAAATGCCTACTCAAGAAACATGGGTAGATCTCACAGATACCATGTTGAGGGCAGACGTTAGACCGGTGTATTCTCCATGGCTTTATTTGCATCACCCTCACGAGCAGATGGAGTAAGATGAAAACAGTGTGGTTACCTTGGGGGCTGGTGCTTAGATTGCTTGCTTGAAATTGGTGAGGTCATGCATTTAAGGACTATGTGCTTTATGCATGCTATACCCCAAACATATATTTTTAAAAAAATATAAAAATATATTTAAAAATATTAATTGGACTTTAGGAAAGAGTTTCCATGTGTGGGGTAAGAGAAGGGCATGATAGAAGACATACACCCATTGACTGCATGTCTTGCCCCTAGCTTCCTTGATGGATTCAGTCTTTCAGCCTTGGGGATTGGCCAACTCAGCTTTGAAATCTTCAGGGGCTCACAAACTTCCTGCGTGGGGCTCCTCCTGCTCGGAGGAGGGTGTGGATGGGTATATCTAGGGATGCAGTGTGAATGAGGACTCATCTCGCCTCCAGTTCCACACAACCTAAGAGGTGCAGCAGGGACCAGAGCAGATCTGCGCTCGTCCTAGCGTTTCAGCAGAGGCCGGCTGGACAGCGCCCGGACGACTTCCGCAGTTGAGCAGGTACTTTGGCGAATCCCAGAGGCACACACCTTTGTTCTCCAAAGGGGCATCCTCAGCTTGCTGGAAGCTACAAGGGAGCGTCAAAGAGGAAGGAAGAGTCAACTGCTTTGCTTTTTGTTTGAATTTAAATCACGAGCCAGGGATTCCTGTGAAAGGCGAAGCTCGGGAGCGCGCGCTCAGACTTCTCTCCCGGCTCTGCGCAGCCGGGTGACACTGTCCCCAGGGAGCAGAAAACTTCTGGGAGTCCTAGGGAAAATCGATTAAACATTAAGTCGTGTCTGTTGCACTTTTAGAGGCACCTGGGCGCATGCAAACTCCAGAGGGCTCTCCAGGAAAAGAGACTATGCCTCCTTCCAGTTCTCTTTCCAACCTCTCCCTGGTCATTGAGGCAAATGAGAGCGACTTCATTCCAGAGGTGTGGGGAAAAGATTTCCTGCCTGGCTCGGACGGAACCATTGCGGAATTGGTGATCCGCTGTGTGATCCCGTCCCTCTACCTGCTCATCATCACGGTGGGCTTGCTAGGGAACATTATGCTGGTGAAGATCTTCCTCACCAACAGCGCCATGAGAAGCGTCCCCAACATCTTCATCTCCAACCTGGCAGCCGGGGACCTACTGCTGCTGCTCACATGCGTCCCTGTGGACGCCTCGCGCTACTTCTTCGACGAGTGGATGTTTGGTAAGGTGGGCTGCAAACTCATTCCCGCCATCCAGCTCACCTCGGTGGGGGTTTCTGTGTTCACACTCACCGCCCTCAGCGCTGACAGGTAAGAGCATAGGCAGCAATGGGGTGGCTTAGCAAAGTGATAGAGAGGGGAGTGAGTGTGACACACGCCAGGAGGGCACCCGGCAAGGGAAAGATGTTGGGAAAGATTATGGACGCAGAGAGAGGAAGTAAAGTGTGTGTGTGTGTGTGTGTGTGTGTGTGTGTGTGTGTGTGTGTGTGAAGAAAAGTAGCGTAAATGGAATTTAAACTGTCTGAGATGTGAAGCTTGAAAACAAAATAAATTTACAAGTCATTCAAATAGACTAACTTTAAAATTGCACATTCTCCGCCTTCCATTCCCACACACATTTTGGAAATGTTACCTGTTCCATGGAAGAGTTATAGCATATGTGTGCTATCTTGTACAATTATTTTGTGATATGCTTGTGCATGTGTGTCTGAAACATCAACAGTACCTAATCTGATTCAGTAGGATTATCCTGTGGTACATTAGAATGTTCACGGTAATGTTAGGAAAATGTTGAATTTAGACTCCCATGTTCATGTTGTACACTTGCAAACTAAATACTACCTAAGTGAAAACAGTTAGGAGAAGAGATGTTCTTCAGACAGAGACTTCATATTTGTTTTTAATATCTGAAGTCGAGTGATGGTATTTTTCTTACAGATAGCTGCTCAATTTTAGCATCTTAAAACTGTGCTACACATGCTTTTGATAGAAATGTACTTAAAGAAAACTTAATCTAAGTGTAAACTGTCCATCATTCTACCTGGCAGATCAGCTGGTTTCACCTTATCAACTTCCAGGTGAAGCTCAGAGACCTGAAGTCCTCATGGAATTCCTGGCAGGAAAATCCAGACCTTCTGCATAGTGGCCAGGGACATTATTCCAGGATGTCTGCATCATGTTTTGGGATTTTTTTTCCCCCTGAGATAGGGTATCACTCACTCTGTAGTCCCGGCTGGTTTTGAACTCACAGAGATCCTCTTACCTCTGCCTCCCGAGTGCTGGGATGAAAGGCATGCACCACCATGTCCAGCTATCATTTGGGGAATTTTTGCAAGAGGTAATGTCTGGTAATGGGTGAGGCCAAATTATAAATTTATGTGTCATTATATGGAATTTAGTAATTCCCTGGGGAATGGAGGACTAGCTGATTTTATCTGGCTAAACAATTTAACTAAGGGTAATTAAGATGGGGTTCATTCTCTTCTGTAGTTTACATATTAAATCATTAATGTGATGGATCTGAATTTTCTGGTATTTGCCAGAATGTCCTTGTGTTAATTAGGCATGGAAGAATTAGTAGCTATTGAAGGTAACATTATATTCAGTAGAGTGTTGGAAACAATTTTATTTAATTGGAAGCTTCAGTTTAGTCCATGTAATATACTACCTTAAAATGTACTTCTGGAAAAGTGGGTAGCTTAAAACAATAAATTATGCACCTTATTTTGTTTATGGCACAATTTCTATTATACTTTTAGAAGTTTTCTTTCAAATCCAAAGCTAGAATGTGACTTTTGTGCTTAGCTGTTTATCTTCATGGGGGACCCATACTGATTAGAAAGTTAAATAAATCCTCTTACTTAGAATAAAAATATGACTGGCATGCACAATAGTTAATATTACCATCATTACACTTTCACGTTTAAAGCACAACATCAGTAGCAAGACCTGGGGCTTGAATTTATTTTCTCAGTCTATTGTCCTGGAGATACACAAGTCCATTTGTCCTGGTCAAAGTCAGAAAGCTGTTGATCCTCATATATTGAGGGTCATGTTGGATTTGTGTATGTATCATGTCTTTTGCGAATGCAGCATGGTTTCTTTAATCATTTGGCTATATTTTGGTGGACTATCTCTTCTTGGGCCACTGGCTACCCTTTCCTACTTTTAATTTCTTCCAATTAAGAAAATTAAAGATATGGGCAACACACAACAGGAATAAAAAAAGGAGGAAACCTGGGGTAGGTAAAACAAAAGCTTAAAAATGTAAAATGACCTGTACTTTTCAAAAAAAAAGTAATTAATTTTTTTCTGAGAGTTTTCTAGTTTTCTGCTCTGAGAAGGAGGTTTGCTTTCCATACTAAGCATACAGTGGAACCATAGACACAGGGTGAGTTGCAATTTCTGCACCTAATTTGTTAGTGTACTATTAAATAAAGGTGTCATATTTGACTCCAATAAGTTACATCTCTTTTGCTCAATGATCTGAACTTAACCATGTCCATCTTATTTCTTTCCCCTTCTCCTTAGAAGGAGCATTAAATTGACTTAGAAAAGTGCTGTATTATTTTTGCACTATTAACAGTATCACCATAGTTTAGATACTACTGTATAATTTTGGAAGACTACTCATCTTTGTTGATGTAAAGCCCACGTGGCACACTGTAAGTAAGGAGAAAAATGTGTCAAAGTGGATTTTACGGCAGCTGGGTCCTAACTCTGCTTTGTTAATTACAAATATTTTCCATTGAGTATAATGATAAAACTGCTCAAAGGATTTACCTAATTTGTGACATGAGAATAAATTCTTCAACATTATTCAACAGGACATAACATGATCAGAGCAGGTATCTGATTCTCAAAATACTGAGCCTCTGCTACATCCCAGAAACTCACCACACAGCTGTGCATGTGCATCCACTGCGTTGGACAGCTTGCAGAAGCCTGAGGCAAAGATGCCTTTTGCTGCATCAGTCCTCTTGAAGAATTTTTTAATATTTTATTTTTATTTATTTATTAGAGACAGAGGGAGAGAGAGAGAGAGAGAGAGAGAGAGAGAGAGAGAATAGATGTACCAGGGCTTCTCACCACTGCAGACGATCTCCAGATGCATGTACCACCATGTGCATCTGGCTTATGTGAGACTTGGAGAATTGAACTGGGGTCTTTAGGCTTTGCAGGCATGCACCTTAAATGCTAAGCCATCTCTCCAGCCAATGGAAGAATTATTTTAAAATATGCCTTATGCACAGAATCACCTGAGAACCTCCATAAAGGCTGAATATCACACCTTGCATCCTAGAGATTCTGCAGCCTTAAATCTTGGGAAAAACCTAACAAAACTTTATTAACCCACATCCCCACTTCTCCAGAATTCTGAAGACTGATGCATCTTGAACTTTGCTGGACTGTCTCCACATCTCATCACCATTCCTAACTCAACCA
Source organism: Orientallactaga sibirica (assembly GCA_036365145.1). Classification (NCBI taxonomy): domain Eukaryota; kingdom Metazoa; phylum Chordata; class Mammalia; order Rodentia; family Dipodidae; genus Orientallactaga; species Orientallactaga sibirica. The sequence continues at coordinate 10,390,737 of JAEOAD010000023.1, read as the reverse complement.
GCTATTTTAAGCTTCTACCCCAGTTACCATTGTTGGTCTTAATTAGTGATCACCTAATGTTGCTCAGGCCAACACATATTTCTGAGGATATACTGTGGGCTTTGGCCATAATGTTGTGTGCTAGAGAAACAATCGTGAGTAAGGTCTTTTCTTCTATTACCTGGAGTTTACACTTGGATGTTGTTGGCCTGCTTCCTGCATGATAAAGTTTAATAAGAAAAACGTGGATAGGGTTGGAGAAATGGCTTAGTGGTTAAACGCTTGCCTGTGAAGCCTAAGGACCCTGGTTCTAGGCTTAATTCCCCAGGATCCACATAAGCCAGTTGCACAAGGTGCCACATACATTTGGAGTTCATTTGCAGTGGCTGGAAGCCCTGGTGCAACCATTTTCTCTCTCTCTCTCTCTCTCTCTCTCTCTCTCTCTCTGCCTTTTCTGTCTCTCTGTCTGTCTCTCTCAAATAAATAAATAAATAAAAAGAAAAATATGGGTAGTCTAACGATGTTTATAGAAAAGTGGAGATTTTGATATGTTGTGAGTACTCTTATAACAACATCTATTTTTCTGTGTGCTTTGTATTATGATTAGATTTAATCACCTCTTCACATTAAATTTTAAATGGTACACAGATGGCATAAGCAAGATCCAAAATATGAATCGATGCATTATATTCATTGATAATTCATGAATACTGCCTATACTTCTCTCTCTTTTGATTGATGATTCTTTAGTATTCAGTTTTGAATTAAAAATGTCTTTCTGATACTATTGTAAGGAAAATATAACTTTTCATGCATATCTCTGAAGCTACATTGTTCATTGAAACAGTTCTTATGCCAAGTGATATTTTTCTCACACTTCATGTAAGTATCTGAAGAAAGCATGATAAACCATGTCAATTTTAATAAGCTCTAGATAGTTTTACTTTTTGCTTTATAGTTTTCCAAATATGCACATATGGCATTATCATTCTTTCACAATTGTAAGCTAAGTTTCATTATGAATGACATTTTGATAAATTATTATCTCCAACCATACTTTCTGACTTGTAGGATTTGCAGTGCTGTCTTTTCATTCAAATGTATATTATTTAGAGACTCCTTGGGGTATAGTTTCCCTTTCTTGCAGAAATTGGCATAAAAACATCCCTGTTGGAAACATCTTCCAAATAATCCTGCTGCTGGGCATTATGCTTTTCCTAAATGAAGATTTGTACCTGTTGCTAGTCATCTGATCAGAGTAAAAGATTTGTAATTTTATATATTAAACTTTCCCAACCATCTTTCATGTTAAAGTGTCCATGTCTGCAACTGTCCTCCCTCTCCCAACGTTACCAATTGAAACCATCCCTTTTGACGGGATGGCATTAGGTGGTGGGATCTTTGGGAGGTGATGAGGTCCTAAGAGTAGGGCCCTCATGAATGAAAACATTACCATTATAAATGCAGCCCCAAAAGAAACAGTGAAAAGACACTGTTTATGAACCACCTAGGAAGATTGCTCTCAGACACTTACTCTATCCAAACCTTAATCTCGGAGTTCCCATTTGTAGCAGACAGCTTTGGGTTCGCTGAGATGAACTTCTAGACCAGGCACAGTTATGGAGGAAGGGATATTATTTATTGAAGCTTACAGATCCAGGGGAAGTTCCATAATGTCAGGAGAAGCTGGACTGCCTTCACAGGGCCAGGCAAGAAAGAGAAAAAAATCCACCAGCTACACAGCACAGCTCACTTCAGGAACTCCCTCTAGGCACACTTTGCATATCTTTACAATGGAATCTCAAACCACCACCACACCTTAAGATCTGCCCAATGACATTGTCTCCGGCAAGGTGGCTATAGATGCAAACTTTAAACTAATAAAACACTGAATATATTGGGGGCCATATATTCAAACTACCACACCATTCTTCAAGAATGAAGACAAACTTCTGCTGTTAATAAGCCACTCAGTATATCATGTTTACAATGGTCCCAAATAGCTAATGTAGTGTCTCTGCAATAGTGTGTTCCTGACTACGGTGTTGAGAAGTGACTGACATCTTCCTTTTACTCCTTGATTATCTGGAGGGCATTCAGAATTCTCCTTTTTTAAATTTTTTATTTTTGGGTTTTCAAGGTAGGGTTTCGCTCTAGCATAGTAATTCAATATGAAGCCTCAGGGTGGCCTTGAAGTCCTACCTCCACCTCCCAAGTGCTGGGATTAAAGGCTTGGACTACCACACCCAGCAGCAATTCTTAAATTCTTATCAGTTATCTGTCTACAAGGCATTGTTCTTCCTTGGGCATTGAAATTGGAATAAAAGTTTTATTCTTTATGTACTATAAATATAGTCTATAACCTCACAAGACAACAAAAAAGAATTATCAGTGAATAACTAGGCAAAACCATTTCAAAAGTCTGCTCATCACTACTTCTCAAGTGGAAAAAAAATCACTTCAAATGATTTCCCCAAAGATCAGAGATAAGAATCCAAGTTATCTGAATAAAGTTACTTTTGCTGCATCTTGTTATCTCCTGGGTATTGTAACCTCAAATATCTCCAATGACAACTATAAGTGACTCAAGGTTAACATGCAAGGCCAGTTTCTTTACATCCTCCTTACCTTACTCAATGTGTGTGCCTGAGTTAGCCATGAAAATTTTACAATCGTGTCACCATGTCCTGAGATGTGAGTCCTTTACCACTAGCTATTAGTAATATGTTCCCCCCACTACACTAAGGGTAGGAAGACAGACTTCTATGGGATCTTGATATGAGGTAAATTTGGAATGTAAAGTCAGAAAATGGTTCCTTTTTTGATTCTTATGATTGGACTATGGAGAAAAATCCCAATTTGAACTACTGTCTAAGGTTTATGAATGTCTTTAAAAACAAACTAAACAGGTAGAATTTAATTCTACTGTTTTGTGAACATTTAATATTACACAGTTATTATCTGTTTATAGCAATTACAGCATTAATGAGTTTTTTTGGAAAAGAAGGCATTTACAATAACTGGTGAAATTCTATAAAGTGATACATGTAAAAGGAAAGTAATGTGAAAACAATAAGTAAATAAAGAAATGCCAGTTTAATGTATTTCTTTCTCTCTTTTCCTGTGTTGTGGGCTACACAGCCATAGAATGACTTATAAATGTAGTGATACCCAGTGAATTGTGTCTTCCATATACTACAAAACATCCAGTGAGGGCTGGAGAGATGGCTTAGTGGTTAAGGTGCCTGCCTCCTAAGCCTAAGAACGCTGGTTCCAATCTCCAGTGGTTCCAATCTCCAGGTCCCACGTTTAGCCAGATGCAAAGTGATGCAAGGGCGCAATGCCCCACTTGACGACAAGGAGGAGCACACATCTGGATTCCATTCGAAGCAGCTGAGAGGCTGCTGGCACGCCCATCTCTGTCTTCCTCTCCCTGCCTCTCTCTCTCTGTGTTTCTCTCCAATATACACACATTAAAGATGTGTTGGGACCTCTCTTACCAAGTGAGATTCTTTCCCTCCCTGCCTTCTTTCCCGCCTCTCTCCTTGCCTCACTCCATTCTTTCCTTCCCAACAGACTAACTTGCACATGTTGTCTTTCTAGGTATAGAGCCATTGTAAACCCCATGGACATGCAGACATCAGGAGCGGTGCTGTGGACATGCATGAAGGCCGTGGGGATCTGGGTGATCTCTGTGTTGTTGGCAGTTCCAGAAGCTGTGTTTTCAGAAGTGGCACGTATTGGCAGTGTGGACAACAGCAGCTTCACAGCATGTATACCCTACCCACAGACAGAGGAATTGCATCCAAAGATCCATTCAGTGCTCATTTTTCTTGTCTATTTTCTTATACCACTTGCTATTATTAGCATTTATTACTATCACATTGCAAAGACCTTAATTAAAAGTGCACACAATCTTCCTGGAGAATACAATGAACATACCAAAAAGCAGGTAAGTTTGACTGGTGTATGTGCACACGATGCTCATATGGTAGGATTATGCTAGGCAGAATCATTGATGGATATTTTGGGTTCTAGTTTATGGGCTGTAGCAGTTAAGTACTTACCTTCTCATTTTTGGAAACAAAACATCTGACCAGAACAAGTGTGGAAGTAAAGGATTTATTTCTGGCTTACAGTTCTGAGGGGAAGTCTCATCATGGTGGGGAAAATTATGACAGAGCAGACAGCTGGGAATCACATCAGCAATCACATCACCAGGGAGGTGAGAGAGCTTACCTACTAAGTGTGGCAAGTGCAGCTGGACAATAAACCTTAAAGCCTACTCCCCAGTGACACACCTTCTTCAGCAAGGCTCCACTTCTCTAAGTCTCCACCAGTTGGACTAAGCATGAGGCTTAATCACAAACAGATGAAGCTGTGGGAGACACTTCACATTCAGACTACCCCAAGGGCACTTTATCCCCTATATCACTAGGCAAGTCTTGGGCATTCACTAGCATTAACTAGGTAAGGGTTGATGGAGAATTTCTAAGATGTGCTTATGTCATAGCCATGAAAAGTCTACCTGGATCTAATTTATCTGCCATCTGAGCTTGTGAATATAACTGGAATTTCACCACTAGAATTTATATCTTTGGAGATCTTCATGGGTTGAAGAGATGGTTTAGCAGTTAAAGCAATTGCCTGAAAAGCCCAAGGACCTGGGTTCGATTCCCCAGTACCCATTTAAAGCCAGATGCATAGGGTGGCCCATGCATGTGGAGTTTGTTTGCAGTGGCTAGAAGCCCTGGTGCACCCATCCTTTCTTTCTATCTGCTTCTCTCTCTCTCTCTCTCTCTCTCTCTCTCTCATAAATAAAGATACAAAAATAAAGAAAATCATAAATAAGAAAACTTCACATACTAAGTATAAGTTTTGTTATTGTCTCTTTTCCTATTATCTCTGTAAAGATAATAGGAAGTATGGAAGAACATGCTTCAGGAAAGAGTGTAGGTGCTGCGTATGGTATGGGAATGGGGCTCACATGGAAAAGTAGAATAGGCAGCCCTGGAAACTATAGAGCAGCAGAAGAAAGGGAATGAATGTGATATGGTACTGGGAATATTTGGCCTATTGGCAATGCATAACTTTTCTTTAAAGAGTACTTACAAACTAAAAAATAGCATGTATATTATACATTTTCTTCCTTAAAAAATATGCAGTATTAAATATGCAGAAAAATCATTCTTATGGAAGAGTTTTGATTTGTGCTTTTGTGCATTTTTAGAAAACACAGTGGTCTTTAGGTGCTGGGAGGTAATGGGTTACTGTTGCCAATTTAAAGGGAAACAAATTTCATTTGCAGTTCTTCAGATTAATGTTGGAAATTCTCCAACAGTTCTTTAGATGGAGTAATAGACTGGGGCCTTGGGCCTGTTGGTAAAAGTTTCCTTTGTGGGCAGGAAGCTCATTAATTGAGTGTCAAGGTGATGGATTGGCATCTGCTTTAAAGACTTTAAAAGTCAACCAATATTGTGTATGTGTGCGTGTGATGTGTGTATACGTGTGTGTCTGTTCATGTGTGTGAGTCCATGTTCCACACATGTGTATGTCGGAGAGAGAACAACTTTTGGGGGTTGGTCCTCACCTTCCACCTCCTTTGAGGTAGGGTCTCTTATTCTTCACTCTTTGCCAGGCTGTCTAGCCCCAAAGCCTCCAGCAATTACTCTCTCTGCTTTCTTTACTGCTATGAGTGTGCTGGGATTACACATGCTTGCTACAGCATTCTGGCTTTTTACATGGGTCCTGGGGATCCAAGCTAAGGTACTAACACTTGTGTGGCAAATGCTTGATCCACTGAGCCATCCACCAAGCCACCAAGCAACTTTTAAAGGCATCATTATAAAAATGAATAAATACATCATCTAAACATCTAGCCCCATGGGAGCAAAGCATCCAGATCATAGGAGCACTGTGCCTTTTACTTTACATAGCCAGGTATTTCACTCAGAGCTCTGTAATACAATTTATATCATAGACTGGATATTTGAGTTTTGACTTTTGGTTTCCTAAAGTTGATTTCTTCTCACATCCATAGCTCCCTCCACCACTCCTGCCTTTTTTGAATTTTTTATTGGAAACTTCTATAAATATTAGCAGTATACCATGATCATATTCACCTCCCACCACCTTTGCTCTTCTGCCTTCCAAATCCTCCCTCCACTGAAATCCTCCTCCTTCCTCTTCTTCCTCTTGTTCGGTTTTCAATCTATATTTATGTATATATTTGACATAGTTTATAGTCTTGTTTCCCTTAACCCCTGGTCTCCAGTTCCCTGAAGGCCTTCCTCAGTAGGGTGTTCACTGTGGGATATTTAGGTCCTCCATCAGTCTCTGGGTGGCCAGGTCTGTGCCTCAGTATATTTTTATACTCCTTGTGGCTCTTACATTCTTCACACCTCCTCTTCTGCAATCGTTCCTGAGCCTTGGTAGAGTGTTGTTTCTTAGAATGGTTTTGGTTTTAATGGTTTATTCCTGTGAAATCTCTGGGATTTATAAACTCTAGTTGAGTAAACTGAGTTTTGGTGTCTGCGAAGATATCATCTAAAATCCACCAGCCTGCCTGCACAAATGAATCTCCAGGTTCAGATTGCCATTAATATTTTTGCCCACACACTCGCCCTGCTAGCAAGGACATGACTCACTGACTAACCCAAATTCTCCCCTCCCCCCTTTTTTTTGGTTTTCAAGTCAGGGTCTCACTCTAGCCCAGGCTGACCTGGAATTCACTAGGTAGTTTCAGGGTGGCCTTGAACTCCCAGTGATCCTCCTACTTCTGCCTCCAAGTCAAGCGTCACCACACCTGGCCCATTTTTTTTTTTTGAGAGAGAGACACAGAGAGAGACAGAGAGAGAGAGAGAGAGAGGGAGAAGAAGACAGATAGAGATAGGCTCACCAGCAGCCTCTCAGCTGCTGCAAAGGAAATCCAGATGCATTCGCCCCCCTTGTGGTCAAGTGTGGCATTGCGCCCTTGCATCACTGCATCTGGCTAAACATGGGACCTGGAGATTGAAACCACTGGAGATTGGAACCAGTGTTCTTCGGCTTAGGAGGCAAGCGCCTTAACCACTAAGGCATCTCTCCAGCCCCCATTTGTTTTTAATGTGGTGGGGTTGTCTAGTTTACTTCACTAAGCTACATCAGTCCTACCACTTCTACTCCCCAGGGTCAACATGGCATGAGTCTAACCTTTCCAGTTTCCTCTAGAGTATTCTAGTTAATGGCCAACAGGTCTGTCTTAGAAAAATCTCACGAGGACTACTGCTATCATTTCTGTTGACCACTAACTAGAGTACTCCACAGAAAATAACTCAGAGATTACAACTACTAGTTAATATAAATAAAAATCTTTGGTTACATTTATGAACCCTGTCAACATGACTATATTAGGTTATCTCTGCAAATAAAAATACATTTTAGGGTGGAGAAATGGCTTAGTGGTTGAAACATTTGCCTGCAAAGCCAAAGGACCTAGGTTCTATTCCCCAGGACCCATGTAAGCTAGATGTACAAGGTAGCACATGTGTCTGGTGCTTGTTTGCAGTGGCTGGAGGCTCTGGCGAGCCCATTCTCTCTATATATATATCTCTTTCTCTCTCTCAAATAAATGAATGAATTAAATTTTAAAAATACATTTTACTTTCTTCATAAAATGTACATGTTGTTTTTACAATCCAGGAAAGTGATAAGTAAAATTCAAATGCCAGACACATCAATATTTTTTATAATTTATTTTATTTATTTATTTGATAGAGAAAGAAGCAGAGAGAGAGAGAGAGAGAGAGAGAATTGATGCACCAGAGCATCAAACCTTTGCAAACAAACTCCAGACACATGTGCTTGTGTTACGTTGTGCTTATGTTGATCATGGGGAATGGAACCTGGGTTCTTTGGCTTTGCAGGCAAGTGCCCTTAACAGCTAAGCCATCTCTCCAGCCCAGACATCTATATTTTTAACCTAAGAATGATTTTTAAAATTTTGAGTCCAAAAATGTAAGTCCATCAATTCATATTTCCCAGTTGGCTTAAATGTTTATTTGCAATGGTAAATTTCTGATTTATTTTCGGTGTGTGTACGTGTGTAGTAAGATTAAAAAATAATCATGTCCTATCTCAATAAATAATTTTTTTTCTTTTTAAAATCCACAGATATTTGGGAAAGACTTAAGCTTGAATTTATTCTTTGGTTCACTAAGTTAGTATGTTTGAAACAAACAATAATTTATAGTTATACTGAATACAAGTAAAATTTAAGTAAAATTAAAGTCGTTTAAGACATTCAGATTACAGCTTTAAAAATGAAGAGATAATCTTGTATAAGTGTTAAACATTTCTAAATAAAAATAGTGTGATGACCAAAATAAGATTGCTCAAACTATTCAAATTATCACTTTGAAGAGGAAGAGAAACAATGTGGTTTGTGTTTTGGATGCATCATCAAGCTGTGATATGTTTTATTTCTTCATATGACTGACTCCATTTCCTTTTAACCAATGGGAGGCTTTCCCTTTATTTGCAGATGGAAACGCGGAAACGCCTGGCCAAAATAGTGCTAGTCTTTGTAGGCTGCTTTGTCTTCTGTTGGTTCCCAAATCACATCCTCTACATGTATAGGTCTTTCAATTATAAGGAAATTGACCCTTCACTAGGTCACATGATTGTCACCTTAGTTGCCCGGGTGCTGAGCTTTTGCAATTCTTGTGTCAATCCATTTGCCCTTTATCTACTCAGTGAAAGCTTCAGGAAACACTTCAACAGCCAGCTGTGCTGTGGGAGGAAGCCTTACCCGCAGAGATCAACCAGCTACCTGCTCAGCTCCTCAGCAGTGCGAATGACTTCTCTGAAAAGCAATGCTAAGAACGTGGTGACCAATTCCATCTTACTAAATGGACACAGCTCGAAGTAGGAAATAGCACTGTGATTGGAGGCCATTCAACTCTTCAAAAAGACCTTCCCAACTTTTCTCTTCCTACTGAGCAGGACAGAATTAAATAACTTCTACATTCTTCTGTTGCTTGGCTAACTCATTACATGATTTTATGGTTGACTCAGAAGCAAAACAAACACTTTTAATAAAAAAATTTAAATTACATTATATACATGTATGTTACATACAAATAACTAATTTAGAAGGTAATTTAATATGTGTATATATCAGAGTCCTCTCAGTGTTTAAAAAAAACTCTACCATAGTCACCTTAAATTTGTTCTATGTTAAAGCATAAAGTAAATTCCTTTATTGACTGGGTAATTCAGTGAGGGACAATATTCAAACTCCTATTCTTTGAAGTACAAATCTTCCTATAGAACCAATTTCATTTATTACTAGGATATATATATGTATGTATGTATTTGAATAAAATCCAAAAGTAAGGCTTAATCTCAATTCAGTTATTATCATTTTTATGTAATTAATTATAATTTTTAGAAATAGCTCATATCTGTAAATTCTAGTTCTATTATTAACAGGAATGGTGACACTTGTATTATGAATTGTAAATAGGTATAATTTGGATGTGATTAGCTCTAAGAATGTAAAACAGCCTATGTTCCAAATTTCAAAACTATGAATCAGAAATTTGCATGACTATTTTTGTGTACATTGTTAAATCCTTGACAATGGGCTGCTTCTGTATAGACAACCAGATCTGTGTAATTCTGGAAATTTCTCATTCTCCTTTATATCAGCCAATTGACACACGAATGAGATCTTAGACAATTTTTCTCCCTGTAGCATCACAATTATCTCTGAATAAATTTCTTGATAGTCTCAACAAAGTGCAAACAGGATATTTATTTAATCATAAAGCTAACTCTATTAATCATATACCAAAAGTATAACATTCGAGTCAAAATATTCCATATTTCTCTTTCCAAATATGTTGAGATGACTCTGCTGGTACACTAGACATTTCTTTCAAAACCTCTAACCCATATCATTTAAGATATGAAACAGTCAGTTGTATGTAGAAATTGAAAAATAATGTAAGGAACTGCCTATTGTATTTGATATTAGAATGAGCACTAACTGTTTTCTGTGTTCTAGACATAGCAAAATTTTACATGCAACATTTAATTGAATATCAGAAGAAATTTCTTCTGATATTCAATCACCGAGGTGAATTTTGGAAGGATCCAGTTGCAACAGGGTCTGAAGTTGTTCAAATTGGGAGCATGGATTTGTTGTTGTTGTTGTTGTTGTTGTAGTTGTTTTGTTTCTCAAGGTAGTATTTTCCTCTAGGCCAGGCTGACCTGGAATTCACTGTGTAGTTTCACTCTGGCTTCGAACTCACAGTGATCCTCCTAAGATCCTTGGTAGGATTAAAGGTGTGTACCACCACCACCACGCCTGAGGGAGGGAAGGAGAGAGAGAGAGAAAGAATCGCTGCATCAGGCACTCTCTCCAGCTGCTGCAAATGAACTCTAGATGTATGCACCACATTGTGCATCTGAATCTGGCTCTGCATGGGTACTGAGGAACTAAACTCTGGTCGTTAGGCTTTATGGGCAAGCACCTTAACCACTGAGTAATCTCTTCAGCCCTGGGAACATGTTTTCTTTTAAACAGTACACAAATTTACAAAATACCTGGGGACATCTTCTTGTTGACAGAGTCCTGTGAAGTGGGTCTTATTTTATGGGGTAGGAAATTAAGGCTTGGTGTTTGATCTGTATGCTTTGCTTTTGTATTTCAGCCTAAGCCATAATAAAACGTCCAGAATATTTAAAAATTAGAGCTCAATTCTCCTCTCTGGCAGTTTGCCACAAACTGTGCTAATGCAATGTAGCAGTTTGAACAAAATGGCCTGGAATTTCTCTTTGCCACAGAATAGGATACATTTCATTACAGAAGAATTTATGATTAAAGAAGAAAGATAAATGTTTAAACACTTCTAACACTTTTTAGGTCTTAACTTTGTTACCTCAGTGTCAGAATATTATGTTGATTTTTTAAAATTAATAAAACACTTACTAAAATCAGGGTAGAAAAGTCATGTACCTGCAGATAAAAACCACAATGATTTGGGAGCAAGGTTTTCAATCTTCTTAGCATACTGTTCTGGTGTCAAGTAGGGAAAATCTGTACTTAAATTAGCTTTTCATTTGTTTTGATACTAACATTTCCTTAGGTCATTTAAAATTTAAGTACTACTATAAATATCATTTTCTCTTAGGGTAATTATGTAATTGTTTTTCAAACTGGAATCCTGCTCAATACTCATAATGAATACTTCATTTTTGTTTCTCTGGTTACATAACTTACACCATAGCAGTTTCCTCATGCATGTATTTAATCCCCAAAGTTGTAGGTGAGTACTACTGAGGGTGAAAACTTAAGCTGTGATATTGTAGGTAGAATCATATGATTAGGAATATGATTAGGAATTTATAATATCATTATGGAATATTTTCCCCTTTAGCTGAGTCTTTCCACAAAGAACAAAGGAGTGCAGAAAGAGAGGCACATCCCTTGTCTCTTGATATATGTAGTGATTCAGGACTCTGCTCTCAAGTCAACATCATAGTGATTTTCTTCTTTTTTTTCATGAACTTATAATAGAAAAATTATTTTTTCTGATACTTCCTTAAAGTGAAAAAATATTTTAAAAAGTCGATGTGCAATATAAAATTAGCCATTAAGACTATGATAAAATAATTCAATTTCCCAAGATAATGAGTGGAACTTATGCAAAACTTCTGTGAAATAAATTATAATTCAAACATTTTTATACTTGTCTGTATTGGTCTCCTTAAAATATATAAGCCAGACACTTTGGGTCTGTTACGGCATTTATACTTATGACTATTGAGTTCTTACCTAGTTCCTATATTGACTATTCTGTTATGAGCACCATACATTTCTTACTTTATGATTTACTTCCCTTTTGCTCCTAAAATTTGATGAATTTTATTCTCTATGATACATGCTGCCTAAAAGGCCTGGGTGAAATACAGTGACAGCAGCAAGAATGGCAGATTTATAACTTTTAGTATTTCTCTATGTAGATGCTATTCCTGATCACTGTAGATGACATCATTAACTCAGGGAAAAGACTAGTGCACATAATATAGTTGGACTTTTATTTCATTTCACCTTTATATGCTTAATAACAAGACAAAAAATAAATTGGTTGAATATAGACAATGGTAACATAAAGAGGGAATTAATCAATCTTGGATTTCAGAAATAGCAAAGCCTCCCAGGAAAGATCATCCTTCCTGTGTAGGGAATTAGCTCTCGTGGTAATGAGTATCCTGGAGTGAAAGTAAACAGCTTTGAGAACAAAGATGCTCCTTCAAGGGATAAGGGCATTTTTGGACCACTTCACACAAACAGAACTGAGACAATCATCAAGAACACACACCTTGACTAGAAATGCATACTTACATATACTTCTTGTCGGTTTGTCCATTTTTTTGGTTTTAGAATTTGAATTTAAAGCTTATTTCAATATTATGAAAATGGACTTGGGTCCTTCTTAATGTACATACATGACTAAAGTTCTTATCCTTGCCCCTTGCCATGACTCATCTATGTAATTGGCATGTAGAGACAGTTGGCTAAGCCAAGCTTCTTAGAACTGTTGAATTTGGGGATTTTATGCTAAAATGTATATTACATTATGAAGTAAAAGGAATTTGGACTAAGTATACTAGGTGTTAATTATTTATAAGCTAACTTAAATAAGACTCTTTGGTGGTGGGGGGGGACTTTATCATGTTTACATATCATACAATGTATATTTAATGGTAGCACACAGAAAAATAAATACTGCCAGGAATTTCCAACCTTTTGACATTGTGATATGATGCTGTCATGAATAAATGTGTTGGGCTACATTCATAGCTGTTTTGGGACACATGGGTCCTGTAGATTACAGGGTGAAATTGCTTGTTAATACACAAAGATGATGTCAACTTCATGTTAAAAGTAAGTCAGAAGATAAAATAAAATGAACTTACCAGTTTAAAAAGAAGTGGCAATCTGTACTTGTAATCAAATAGAGTAAATTAAAATCATCTGCTTATCTGGTCAAACTCTAAAACCTCTTGTTATCACAAATATAAATCTTAATTCAAAACTTCTGTATTGACTGAAAGTCTCTTCTATAAAATTTCTAAAGGTGATAAGTTTCTTCAGCAAAGTGGCAGGTTACAAAATGAACACACACACACACACACACACACACACACAACACCCCAGTAGCTTTCCTATATGAAAAAGACAAATATACAGAAAGAAATAAGTGAAGCTATCCCATTTTCAATAGCCACAAAAAGTCAAATACCTTGGAATAACACTAGCTAAGTATACAAAAGACATATACACTGAACACATAAAAATATTCAAGAAAAGAAATTGAGGAGGACATGAGAAGATGGTAAGATCTCCCATACTCCTGGATAGGTAGAATTAATATTGTGAAAATGGCAAAAATTATACAGATTCAACACAATACCAATAAAAAAAAAACCCCAGCATTATTCTTCACAGAGATAGAAAAAATAATCTCAAAATTTCTATGAAATGGCAGACAAACTCAGATATCCAAAAACATCCTCAGCAAAAGAAACACCTCTGGAGGTATCACCGTACCTGGTGTAAAGGTATAATACAATGCCATAGTAACAAAAAGAGCATAAAAACAGACTTACAGACCAAGGAAATAGAACAGAAGACAAAGCTTTTAATTCAAGCAACGACAGCTACTTGATCTTTGACAAAAGAACTAACAAAAACTTTCACTGGAGAAAGAACAGCCTCTTCAACAAATGGTGCTGGTCAAATTGGATAATCATAAGTAGAGAAATGAAACTAGACCTCCTCCTCTCTCCATGAACAAAAATCACTCCAAATGCATTAAAGACCTCAATATAAGACCCAATCTCTTAATTGTCTGGAAGGAAACACAGGGGGAAATCTCTATAATATAGGAGTGGGGAATGACTTCCTGAATAATACCCCAATAGCCCAGGAAATTAAACAATCACTCAACCAATGGGATCTCATGAAGTTTAACAGCTTCTGTACAAACATACCATAAACAGTCAACAGACTTCCCACAAAATGGGAGAAAATCTTCACCAGCTATATCACTGACAGAGGCCTCATCTCTAAAATTTACAAAGAGCTCAAAAAACTCAACAATAAAAAATAATCAATACATTCAGAAAATGGGGCAGAGAACTGAATAGAGATTTCTCAGTGAAGGAAATACAAATGGCTAATACTCACTTAAGGAATCATCAGGGAAATGCTAATTAAAACAACCATGACCTTACTCCAGTCAGGATAGCAATAATTAAAAAAAACAACTGACAATATATGTTGGAGAGAATTTGGGGAAAGAGCAACCCTCATTCACTGTTGGTGGGAGTGCAAACTTGTACAACCTCCATGGAAATCAATATGGAGACTCCTGAATAAGATGAAAATACAGCTACCAACTGACCCAGCTAGTCCTCTATTGGAATCCTCTCTAAAGGCTTCCCTTTTTACTGCAGAAGTATTTGCTCAACCACATTTATAGCTGCTCAATTCATGATGGCTAAGAGCTGGAATCAACCCAGATACCCATCGTTTGGTGACTGGATAATGAAGATTTGGTACATATACACAATGGAATTCCACTCAGCAGTAAGGAAGCATGATACAATCAAATCTGCAGGAAAATGGATGGACTTGGAACAGATCATTCTAAGTGAACTCACACAAACACAGAAAGACAAATGCCACATGTTCTTCCTCATCTGTGGTTCCTAAACGGGAACACCTTGAGTTTCAGGCACCTGACAGGCAGCCAGGCAACTCAAGGGTCAGATAGTAGGGATGGAAGTTTTTTGGGAAAGGGGAATGGGAGAGTGGGGGTAGAGATGCACACAGAACTAAATCCAAAATGAATTCATTCCACAGAAATCTCTCACCTGGATAGCAGTCTAAATGATACAACCATTAACAGGAGTATGCAGGGATTGTTTAACAAAAAAACAAACAAACAAAAAAGGGCCCTGGAGAATGTGGGATGGTGATGAAGCCTAGCCCTAAAACATTTAGCTCTGGCTTGTAACTCCCAAAACCAGAACTAGCTTACAATCCATACTGACATGTTGATCAGAGAGACCTATGAGGTCCCCAAAACAAGACAGACTTCTGTCAAAGCACTTGCTTAACTGCCAGAGGTAAAATATAAGACTCTATTGCTGAACACCACAGGCTGCCAACACAGAACATTGAGAGATCTGGCTGGACTCTAGAAGAAAGGCAGTTCCCAGATGATCAGCCCATATAGTGCAGGAAAGCACTTCATGAGCTTCTGGGGGAAGATAGTCAACATCCTTGTGTGCTAACAGGATAAGCTGATATACAAAGCAACCATCCTGACAAGATGAACATGCCTGCCCTGTAGTGGAACCCAGACTAGGTGGGTAACCAACAGCTCTCTGATTGGCTTAAAGAGATCCATTCAGTGGAAAGGAACTGGAAGCTGAGGCAGAATCTTACAGAGACCAAAAAAAGCTCCCAGTAGGTCCCCCCGCCAGAGGTAGAGTTTCGTTCTAGCCCAGGCTGACCTAGAATTCACTATGTAGTCTCAGGGTGGCCTTGAACTCACAGTGATCCTCCTACCACTGCTGCCTGCCCAATGCTGGGATTAAAGGCGTGCGCCACCACACCTGACTTTCCTTTGTTTGTTTGTTTGTTTGTTTGTTTGTTTGTTTGTTTGTTAGCTCCCACTAGTTTTACTCAAAAGAGAGGCTACCACCAAAATCTTCCTTATTTAATAATGCTTATCCCATTGAACCTATGCTGACCATATTCTCCTTTGGACAAACTGTTTTTCTTTTTTCAGAAGGCAGCTCGAACCAAGGAGATAAATCACTCCTCGCACATCAACAAGGGCCTAGGTGAAACCACAGAGGAATTAGTACAATGAGCAAGTGTGCTGCTTCAGTGGCCAGCCTGGAAACCAGCACCAGGGTGATGGAGGCAGACACTGAGGGAACTCAAAACACCCTAAAGCAGAAATCCAGAATCTCCTGAGAACACAAAACTAAAGTAAGTTTAAATGCCTCAGGGAATTTTGTGGAAGTGGGGGCTGAAAGATTTTAAGAGCCACAGAGTGGAAGGGAATGTCCAGAGGCAATATTTCCCTCCCCAAACCCCTAGCCTGACAATGACTGACGTTTTCCCATCTCATAACCTGCAACCCCAGGGGGAATACCTGCAATCCCACTGAAGAGGGCCCCCAACAGAATGGGAGCAGGGAGGAGGGAAATGATAGTACTAATATATAATGTGCCCATGCAAGTTTCCACTTAATAAAATAAAAATTAAAAAAAAAAACAAATCCTCTGTATTGTGGTCTTTAACAAAAATATCAAACTATTCAGACAGGTTAACAGACCAACAGACAAAATGTCACCTAAACAATTGCCTGGAATCAGCAGTTACCATAGAACACACACTAAAGGAGCACATACCATAATTATTCTAAACCAGAGTACCCTGTGAGTAGAAACAAAGTAGAAAATATATATCTCTTAGACAGAGATTCCCTGCTCCCTTAAATGAAAGCAAATGGTCTGAAGAGGAATCTCATTATGTAGATTTAAGTGAAGATCTTTTCTTAGTTTTCAAAGCTAAACCTCAGAGGAGACTCCTTCATAAGTAAAAATTTTGAATTAGCAAAACTTAGAAAACTTTAATTTGTAGATAAACAATGTGATATGAAATTCTTTAACAAGTTTTAGATGGTCATGACATGGTTCAAGAAACCTCAGAATAATAAAAGAGGCCATAGCATCATTTCCTTTAATACATGATTTTGCTGTGTTTGGGGATGACCGGAGTGAAAAGTAGAAGGTGAGTGAAATGGGAATTTTGGGGCTCCTTGCCAATACACCAATATAACAATGCACCAATAAATTTAGATTACCCAGATTCTTGTCTTATAATTTTTTTTTTTTGTTTTTTTTTGAGGTAGGGTTTCACTCTAGCTCAAGCTGACCTGAAACTCACTATGTCATCTCAGGTTGGCCTTGAACTCATGGCAATCCTCCTACCTCTGCCTCCCAAGTGCTGGGATTAAAGGAGTGCACCGCCATGCCTGGCTTTATCTTATAAACTTAAGGTATTAAAATCCATAGACGAGATGGTAAGGTTATCAGAGTAAGAGAAGGAAAGAGAAGAAAGTGTAGAGAGCTTCTGCCATGTGGAGAGCAGGAGGGGTAGAGAACCCATGTGGGAGTTAGTGGGGTTAGGGGGTGTATCCACTCCTCTCAGCCTGGCTGGGCTGAGACTGGGGAAGCTTAGCAGAACTTGGAAGTTCAGGAGCTAGCTAAGAGAGAGCTTGTTCCCTGGTAAGCATCTATTTATAACCTTATTGTGGTGGGTTTAACCTTTCCGGTTAAGTGAGCCTGAAAGACAACTGATTGGTCTGGGCTAGAGCCTGGCTCATGACATCAACTTCTAGGGGCTGAATTTGACCAATGTCAGGATTGGATTTAAATTCCAGGAAAGGGGAACACCCTCCGAAGAAGGGCGTCTGTCTTTATTATAGCTTTTAAAGCTTATTTCATTGTAAATTTATAATGTTATCACTTCTTAGATGCTTTTAAATTCTAATTTAAAAATTCTTCCCATTTATGAACTCAAGTTCTGTTGCCTCAGACTTCTAGGTTAGCATGCAAACCAAACAACCCAAAGTGCCACACAAAACTCAATTTTGGTAGGACAAATGTTCTTCATATTTTCATATACTTACAAGTAAAATTACTGTAATTATCAAGCATCAGAACAGCTGGAGTATCGAATAGCATGACCTTCCTATTCTTTCTTCCTTAAGTTGCTGCTTCTCATTTTAATGTCTTTTTTTTTCCTGAAAAATAAAATTTTCTTTGACTAGCTGAAAGGATTTGTATTTTGAATGAGACCATCAGTTTCTCTGATGATCTGGTGATGTCTTAGGTTGATCCTGTACATTTATGGAAATATAAGGATACCCATGACACTGGATAATCAGCACTTATGTGTGTTTTCCAGCTGAGCCAACGCACTTCCTTCTAACCCAGGAATCACTTCCATTGTTGGGCTTCTCTATGAGTTCACTACATGTCCTTGGGAGTTCCTTCTGATCCCTCCTTTCTGTTGGGCTGTAGGGAACAAGTGCCTCTTATCTTTGGAATATTTATGATCAGGCATACATTCCTAAACTAAAAGGTTGAAGTACACAGGAGAGGACATAGTGATTAGAACATGAGAAATAACAAGAGAAAAAGAATGGATGACAGTAAATAAATAAATGCTCTGACCACATGCTCTAAGAACAAACAAAACAAAACAAAAAAGCCAAATAAATATCCCAACCGAATGCTCCGAAACAAAACCAGAGATGTCCAATAGCCAGCTAATAATATATCAAAAGATTGTGAACCAAACCAAAGGTAGGTCTGAACCCCAGAGAGAACTCACCAGCATCCATTTGTGATGGCAACATGGATGAATGTGTACAAAGGGTCCATGGTGGAACTTACTGTGAATAAGATATTCCAACATTGAAGTGGTTACATGAAATTTTATTGTGACAGTATAAAATAAATCATAAATAAGGCATTTTTTAAATACATTGGTGCTATCCTCATGCTGTATAATCTCATGTAGATGAGTGATACAGCAAAGCAGATAAAACTCTGTTTCAGTGTTATATGGTAGAATTGTAAACTGTTAGTTTGGTAGAAGCTAGTGGTCTGTTAAAGCAGTACATTTCAAAGGTATTACCCAACAGATGAAATGATATTGCATGAGACACAGAGGTGAAGAATGAACAGCTATTAAAAGGGCTAAAAGATAGCTCAACATAATTTTGCTGTGGAGCTTCAACATTCCATGTCTACAAAATTACAAAGCTCTAAACCACTCTCACTCTTGTAAAATCTGTAATAATGGTGTGACTTTTGGGGGGAGGGGAATTTCATGACGATAACTAATGCACCTAGCCTAATTGGAAAGCTTGGCAAGCAATGTGGATAGGTTTTGATACTTATGTAGAATAGGCATGTAAAGTCACAATGGCAGAAAAAAAAAGGAATATGTTTGTTCAGTGCTTTCTCTTTGTAGCCCAATGTGGCTTAAGCACAGCCGGTGACTGGGGTGGGACAAGACTAAGGCAAAGGATCCAGTAATGTCAGATCTTTGAGTTATGATTCAAAGTTTCAAAAAGAGTTTTAACGAAACCAATGTGTACGTTTTATCTATTATTATCAAAGATGAGCTTGTTTGTGGTGTAGATCATAGAAAGATGTATGAAAGGAGTAGGGAGCTGTGGTAGTTTGAATATATGTCCCCCAATATATTCAGTGTTTTATTGATTATAGTTTGCATCTGCAATCACCTTGCTAGAGGCAATGTCACTGGGGGCCAATCTTAAGGTGTGGTGGGTTTAATATTTCATTGTAAAGATATGCAAAGTGTGCCTAATAGAAGTTCCTGAAGCTTGCTGTGGTTTGGCTGTAGTTTTGCTCTGTGTGCTGTGTGCCTGGTTGGTTTTTCTCTCTCTCTGCTTGGCCCTGTGAAGGCAGGCCGCTTCTTCTGCCATTATTGGAACTTCCCCTGGATCTGTAAGCTTCAATAAATAATATCCCTTCCTCCATAACTGTGCCTGGTCTGGAAGTTCATCTCAGCGAACCTGAAGCTGTTTGCTATAGGAGCCTATTTCAGTGTACACATGATAGTGACTCATCTTGTAGCAGCATGCTAACAGTAGAGATAGGAGTGATGTAACCACACTTAAGACACAGATGGAGCACACATGAAAGAAGCTAAAGATAAGCACGTTGAGTTTCAATAGAAGGGGCTTCAGTTCTTGAATGTAAAACTCTTTGTTACAAATACGTTGCATTTTTACATATTATATTAGATATAATTATATACTATATATTATTCTATACTGTTTTAGATATAAGTGATAGAAATCAAAGTTAGATTAAAAAGAATTTATTGACTCATCAGTTTGGGAAATGTAAGGATGGGTGAGGACAAAAAAATCAAACTTAGGCAAACGTTTCTCTAAGCCCCTAAGTTGTTTATTGATTTTGAATGAACCATATCTTGGTTTCTGTCCTTTAAAAAGTGGGCTGTTCTCCTAGTTAAACACCAGTCATCAAAATCCAGACAGCTTCAGGTTACAAATGTCAGAGAACTCAGAAAAAAATTTCCCATCCACATGTGCAGTCTCAATAAAGGAATTTGGAACTCTCTTGAGTGTCAGTGTGCACAGTGATCAAGCACTGTGTCCAAAGCCTGGATCATCTACCATTCTCTAGAGGGACAGCAGCTGTTGTCCTCACAGAAGTGTGGGGGAGAGCTCATTGTGCATGCCAAAACAACTAGCAAGCAAGCAAGCAAATAAATCATAGCAGTGCAACACAGGATGTCCTGGAAGAGCTGAAAACAAAACAAAGCAAAAAGCAAAACAAAACAAAACAGTAACTGGTCAGAACTCAGGGAAGACCTTGCTGCTTTGCTGTTCAGGGTAAAGAATTTTCCACAGCACTAACATCAGACAAGCCATAATGCTGTGTGCTCACACCACAACACAGAATGTGCACATTACCTGTGTTACAAAATTTTACCTGAAGCAATGGTCCTCTCTCCCAGCTAAGAGTTATTTCTTGATAACTGAAAGTCAGGATTTAGTTTTTTAAGGTATCCTGTCACAGAATCAGTCTTTTTCTGATAGTATCTCATTAAAAAAAAAAAAAAGGTGTTGCCTTTAATTCCTTATTCTTCCTCTCTCAGGTTCATAGTCTTTCTGGTACCCCAAGTAAAATTACCTTTCATTTTAAAATTTTTCATGGACAACTTCTTTGCATATAGATAAATACTATGATAATAATACCCTCCTAACACTCTTCCTTTTTCCCCCTCTTCAGTTCCCCCTCCATGGAATCCCTTCTTCTTTCCTATTTTGATGTCACTTTTCCTCCAAGTCTTATCAACCACTGTGAGGTCCAGTATGCCATGCCCACTTTGTGTCTGGAAAACAGTCTTGAAAAGCATTCCTCCCCTTCCTTTGGCTTTCACATTTTTTCTGCCAACCTCTTCCCCAATGGTCACTGAGCCTTGGAATGTAGCAGAGAGATGTCTCACTATAAAATTATCTTTCACAATTATATCCCCACATCTCTTCCCTCAGTAGCTAAGCTTCTTGCTCATCTGTTTATTACCTTGTTAATGGCCTTTTTTTCTTTGTGTGATGCTGGGAACATTCGATCTTCAGGTACACTAAGTACACATTCTACTACAAACTGTGCACTATGACCTCTTTTCCATATGGAATGAGAATTCCATGTTGGTTTGAATCTTCTTTGCCACATGCATAGTTCTATCCCTACTGCCGGGGAGGAGGATTGCATAAGTGCTCCAAAAATCTGACCTTATAAACAAAAAAGGTAATAGAAATTATTTTTGATAGCTGATTTGTGACATTAATCTTCTTTTGGTGGGATCAGGAATTGTAATGTACCTATTTAGGGTGAACCTTAGACTTCACAAAGCAAGAGTTAGGAAGTAGGGCTGGAGAAATGGCTTAGCAGTTAAGGCATTTGCCTGTGAAGCCAAAGGACCCAGATTGGATTCCCCAGGACCTATGTAAGCCAGATACACAAGGGGCACATGCATCTGGAGTTTGTATGCAGTGGCTGGGGGCCCTGGCGTGCCTTTTCTCTCTCTCTCTCTCTCTCTCTCTCTGGAGGCCCTAGTGTACCTCTTCTCTCTCTCTATCTCCTTGCAAATAAATAAATAAATAAATAAATAAATAAATAAATAAAAATAAATGAATAAATAAATAAATAAATAAAAGAGTTAGGAAGTACATTAGCATGAATCTATCTACCATTTGAAAGGCATGATAAGTCTAGATTCTGTTACAAATTAAGGCAATTGTTGAACTTGAGTGGACATATAACTTCACTGGAACTTTTCCATCAAGTAATGAATATAGAAGTAGCAATTTACAAAGTCTTTTTAGGTAAATAAGTTGGAGGCTCTTACCTAACAATATGCCCAGGAAAATCTGCAAGGACTTGAACTGGAGTGTTGGAATAGGAATTCAAAGGAAATGATGAGTGCTGAAGATAATTTAGAGACAAATTGGGCACACAGGGTTTTCAACAGAGTATATAAAATTGTACTAGCTCCTATTTTTTGCTTTGGTACTTACTTATACATAAAACTTCTGGCTGGCACAACTATCTCTTCTATTGAAAGAATTTTTGAAGTGAAAAATTACCCCCACTGGAAAGTGAGCAAGGACAATCTGACCAATTCTCAAATTTCAGAGAGAAACTTAAAATTTCAGAGAGCAGAGAATATGCTAGTTTCATCAAATGCAGAGAAATGTTTGAAGTCATGCACGGTGGTCTGCACTCAGGAATTGATCAGAACTGGGGACACATACAAGGACAGAATGTCCCACTGATAACTAGGTCAAGGCCAATAACTGGTAATAATCTTGCAACTGTTCCCCTAGAGAAAGGAGTTGGACTTAATAAATGCAAAGTCCCTTTTTTTTTTTTTTTTTTTTTTTTTTTTTTTTTTGGAGAGAGACACAGAGAGAGATAGAGAGAGGAGAGAAGAGAAAGACAGATAGAGATGGAGGCACCAGCAGTCTCTCAGCTACTGTGAATGAAATCCAGATGTGTGCGTCCCCCTTGTGGTCAAGTGCGGCATTGCGCCCCTTTTGCGTCTGGCTAAACATGGGACCTGGAGATTGGAACGGCTGGAGATTGGAACTAGCGTTCTTAGGCTTAGGAGGCAGGCACCTTAACTGCTAAGCCATCTCTCCAGCCCTAAAGTCCCATTTTAATCTTCTTTAGAATTGAGGCAAATAGTAGTAATATTCAACTGGCATAAACGGTGACATGTTACCATTATCGTTACATACCATAATAGTCCATTATCGTCTGAGTTCATCAATTATTGATAAGCATATTGTTGTTCACATTTGTAGACTGCCTGCACATAGTCTTAATTTATAAATTAAAAGATTTTAGAGTACCATTCATTAACTCAAATGCTTATGTGCCTAATTTTGTAAAGAAGGGCATTGCAACAATAATGTACTATGGTGGAATAAATATCTACTTGTACATTTAAATTTTAATTTTCTCCTGTGCCTGTAATGAGATCAGGAAAAGGTTGAAATATGTCCAAATCCAAATTATATTACACTTCACTGTTCTTAATCTATGATTTGGCTGGCATCTTATCATTGTACACTGATAACTCTTTGCTACTCACACCCAGTATCTAATCTACATGACTTTATTAACTCTGCATACATCCTAATCAGCTCTTGTTCCATGTTGAACTATAGTTTGCTTCTATTAAATAATTCACTTTGCTATTAAATTCACCTTTCAATGGTATTGCCTGTTAAATATGGTACTTTAAAGAAAATCCATATTGCTGAACACTTACTGGTGACATGAGTTATCTCCTGAAGATGGTGTGTTTGATTCAGTATCGTAAGTTATTTGGACAGCTCTTACGGTAACTCTGTTTCACTCTGCAACACCTCATAACTCACAGCTGTCAGCTAACAGGGTGTGAGGAAATCTCCACATCCCCTATGCCTTCCTCCATTAGTCCCTTTTCCATTCTCTCCTATGAGAAAAAAACTCCTCCATAGTGATCCTTACTGGAATCTCCCCTTAAAACCCACAACTTATTCTCTGAATTGTTTGGCTTGTAAAGGTTAAATAACCAGAAAGGAGCAGAAAGTTTTCATTTCCCCGATATATTATCTTCTCTCTTCTTGTTTGCTTTGGGATAGATGGCTTATCTGCAGCTGAAGGTGGTCACCCAAGAGCTGTCTGAGCATGTGCTGTGTCACGATACTCCATCAGATAAATGACGGCTGGTGGAAATAGGAAGGGTGGGGGTGAGCGCTGGGGTTGAAACACAGAGCAGTTACAATTACTTGTCATTTCAAACAAATGCCAGAAGATGGCAGTGCTATTTGTTCAGAATTTTTATGAATTTTGCAACACTCATGAGTCCTCTTTGGTTTCAACATGATCATAGCTCATGAAGATACCCAGAGATTAGTTTTTGTTACCATAGAAACCAAATGGAGTAACTGATTTTTCCCTTTTGTTTTCTTTTTAAAGAAATAGTATTCCAAAACAGGTAAGAAATAAAGGATGCTAGAGAAAAATATGGAAGGAAAACAAAATATTTTTTCCTTATGCTATCATTCCCGAAACACTTGGGCATTTATAAATTCTTTTGGATACTCTCTGTCTCTCTCCCTTTCCATCTCTTTGGATACAAGGTATCAAAATATTGCCTTGGTTTTCACCCTCTTGCCTATGTTTCCTGAATGCTGATGTTATAGGCATGGACCGCCATGTCCGACTTTTTTTTTTTTTTTCTTAGTAGGATATTCAAGTTGGCTTTTGGAATCTTCTATTTGCTTTAAAGCAAGTTAAGTTAATTTATATTGTTGTAAGAAGAATAAATACACAAAGAGAAAGCATAAGTGATTTGTTTTATCACAAGAAATATATACAGGATTTAGAAAAAAATGGTATCCTGTTTCTTCTTTCTCAAAATCTAATTAATCCAGATAAATTTACATTGCTGCCACTGAATTTAGATACTGTGTGAGCTATAAAGCACAGTCAATCTCCTCCCCTACCCCTCCTCCTCCTTCTTATTATTTTGAGGCAGAATCTTATATGTGGCTCAGGCTGGCCTCTAATTCACTAAGTAGTCAAGTCTGATCTTGAATTTGTGATCTTCCTGCCTTCTGGGTGATGTTACTAACAACACTGATCACATTTGACCAGTGCAATTAATATGTTCAAAAGACATATTTAGTTGGGACAGTGCTCGCCTAGTATGCATGAAGTGTTGGGTTTGATCCCAGTGACCATTTTAACCAGACATGGTGCCATAGGTCTGTAATTGCAACAGTCAGGAAGTTGAGGGCAGAGGAACAGAAGTTCAAGGGCATCCTCAGTTACAAAGGCCGGCCTGGTGTTCATTAAACTGTATCAAAAACATGGAGAAACAAGCGAAAACAAAAACAAAAAGAACATTTGAATATGGTATCCAAGATTTCCTTTTGTATTTACAAGTTTGCGAAGACTCATGTTTCGTTACATTTTAAGTTTATGTGAACTCTGTTATTAGCTCGTGAGTATAAACAGGTCACATGAAACAAATATTTTAAGAAAGAGACTTTGTTCTTTGCGTGGGGCAAAAGTCATTTGCCCATCAACAGTGACAATTCGTGGGTGAGAGATTTTCTATAGGCTCATACAGAGAGCGTAGAGAAATCAAGCCCCATGATATTGACAACTTACTTGATTTCCAGTGCGCCAAACTCTCTGGTAGTCTCCCAACCTGGGATGTGTAGTTCTCTCCTCTGTGTTGTATCATGATTTAGATCCTAGGGCCCATCAGAATCCAAGATCTTGTTACACATTACTTATACAACTCAACATTTCATTCCATACTAGTTGTGACCTCTGACCTCGGAAATCAGGCTGCACTAACAAGTTTGGACTTTCCCTCAAATGATCCTATTATATTTCAGGGGAAATAGGAAGTCATGCCTCAAACCACAGCTGGGTGACTAGAGGCTTGAATTTGATGACTGTCCTTTGCTACAGCCATTCTTCCAGTAGTGCCTCCTCAGTACCTTTTCTCTGCATTTCTTGAGACCAATGTCCAATGCTCAGGGCTCACTTATTTGTATCACAAAGACAACCTCATCTGAGGTTTGCATGTCTAACTAAACATTATTTTGATTCCTGCCACTTCACATGTTTCTAATTTCTGCTCACAACTCCTTTGCAGCATTTCAAGGTCCAGAATTTACCTTTCTGTCTTTATCATAGGCATTCTATGTAATGGTGTACAAACAGCACATCTCTTCCCATGTAGCCCCTTTTGCATTGTTACTGTGGAAAATGTCATAACCATTCATGCAGGTGTGCAAGTCAGAACATCAAGAACAATACTGGACTTTTAAAAGCTCTCAGCTGTTTGTTCCCTTCTCCAGTGCCTTGCCATATTGTGATAACCACATTTGCAAAACCTCAAACCAATTTTGTACTCTACAGTACAGTCTAAAGCAGAGTAACTCCCTTGTTGAAAGTACAGCATAGAATTCTTTTTGGGAAGAGGTTCTCAAAGAGTGTTCCATGAAAGAAGCATTCCATTAAACATTCCAGGGAATTCACAGTCCTCACCCCAGAATTCATGTATCGATAACTCCACTAGTGGATCCTGAACTGGGTTTTAACAAGCCTTTCAGATAGTCCCAATATACTTAAATTATAGAACAACTGAGTTCAGTCCTTCAGTGGTTATGGAGGATGTCAAACCTGTTTTTGGCTTGCCTCTTTCCATATATTTCTCCACTGAGAACTCTTTGCTTCTGAAACGCAGAAATGCCTTCAGTTCTTCTGTTTTCATCATCTCTTATTCAGCTATCTTTTGTCTGGGGTGAGGCCTGAGAACAGTGCACAGGAGATGGCAGAAAGAATATGAGCTGATTTCAGTAATAGCCAGAGACCCCTCACTATAGAGATGGCCATAGACACTGAGGAGCCTCAAAATTCAGCAAAGCTGAAATATGCTGTTGAGAGCCAACATTAGACACCACTGATATAACAGCAAAGACCGAGGGAACCTTGCAGATGAAGGGGCAGGAAGACTGTAGCAGCAATGGGGCGGAAAGAAGTAATTTGGGACTGTGCTATCTGGGCATGAACTGATTGGTGTATTTATGACCTCACAGTGTTTTTTGCTTCCCCAAAAGACCTCCACAATTCTAAGCCCATCAAAATTTTGACATATAGAATGGGGGAGGGCAAAAATAATGAGATATCAAAGAAGGAGTAAGAGAAGGAGGAGGAGGAGAAGGAGGGGAAAAGAAGGAGAAGAAGAAGAAGAAGAAGAAGAAGAAGAAGAAGAAGAGGAGGAGGAGGAGGAGGAGGAGGAGGAGGAGGAGGAGGAAGAAGAAGAAGAAAAAGAAGGAGAAGAAAGAAGAAAGAAGAAAGAAGAGGAAAGAGGAGGGTGCTACATACAATAGAGGTGGGGGAGAGGAACAAAGAAGGGCAATAGGACTGGAATATGATCTAATTACCATATGTCATATAACTAAAGGTGGAATGAATTAGTGCTATAGAAGCCTACTTCTTTGTTGACTGATTGAAAGATATAACTCTTAGGGAGGGAAGAGGAAACTTTACCTTAAAACCAGAGATGGGCTGGAGAGATGTCTTAGTGATTAAAGCATTTGTCTGCAAAGCCTAAGACCCAGCTTCCATTCCCTAGTACCCACGTAAACCAGATGCACAAGATGGCACATGCATCTGGGTTAATTTGCAGTGGCTAGAGGAGGTGTGCCCATTCCCTCTCTCTGTCTGTCTCTCATATACATAAATAAATAAATATTAAAAAAATTAGAGGTTATTGCTGGTAAATCCCAGTGCCAGAACTAGGTTAATTCCCACAGTGAGCTCTTAGTTAAGGAGGCCAATGAGGCCCCCAAAGTAATGCAGGCCATTGCTAAAGCACTTGCTTGGCCACAGAATTAATTGGTAAGACCCTATTGCTGAAGACACCATGGCTGTGCTAACAGGAAGTTAGATCATGCTGGAACTGAGATGGAGCCCACTCCCTGATGACTAGATGTCACAGTGCTTGGAAGCTCTATGCCAACAGCTGGGGATAAAAGTCACCAACAGTGTGAACAAACAGTGGACCCTGCAAACTACAAAACTAACCAGCTAGGCAAGAGGTACCAACCAGTGCAATAGTGACATATAAGATATGGGAGTAATCAACCAGTCTCTAATTGGATATGAGGTCCATTCAGTGGGAAGGAATCATGCCTGGTACTGAAAACAGAGACCTAGTGGCTTGGAAATTCATTGACCCTAGAGGGATGCTCCCACTGTGCTTTGGATACACAGAGAGGTTATATCCACCAAAAACCTTCTAAGTGAATGTGCTCATACCCTTTGATAAATGCTGCTCTCACTCTTGATTAGAGAACCTGCTTTTTATAGATGGCAGTGAATACCAGGGAAATACCAGTCCTATAAAAATGACAAGAAGACTAGTACAGAATGAATCATCTCTATCAAACCTTCCAGGGCTTAGGAAACCATATAGAGGAAATGTTGAATTAAATATGAGTGCTGCTGTCACTGTTATAGCCAGAGCACTGTCTTCAAAGAGATGGTGGTAGACATTGAGGAGACTCAATGTTCATCAAAGCAGAAAATAAGAGGCTCCCAAGAAATCAACAGTAAGGAGGACTATTAATATGCCTTCCAAGGGTCATGGAACATTGCCAAAGAAAGAATATAAAAATAATAATGGCTATAGAGTGGGAAGGTGTAATCTGAGGCACTGTCTTTCCCACATGATCTGACTGGTGCATTCATGACCCCTCAGTGAGGAGGGCCCTTAGTGGTATGGGAGAGAGGGGATCAAAGGGGATAACTTGATGGGAATATGACCAGTTCACACTGTGTTCATATATTAAAGTTCCTAATAAAAATTTTAAAAGATAACATTATACTATGCTCATGTATTAAAAATTCTCAATAAATATAAAAATAAAAGACATGAACAAGTTCTCAAGGAAACACTTGAATAAAAATGGCCAGTACAACACTATTCATTAGCCAAAATGATGAACAGCCCAAATAACCCACAGGTCATATGTGCACAAACAACAGTGGACTATACATGCAGTGGAATGAAATTCAACCATAAGAGGAATGGAATCACTGACATGTGCTGCAGATGAGCCTCAAAAATTATATGTTGTATGCAAGAAGCCAAAACCAAAGGATACATTTTGTGCATTATGTATGCAGAGCTCAGAAGAGGCAAGTCCAGAGAGACAAAGATTAGTAGTTTTCAAGATTTGGGGCAGAGTGACTCCCATAGGCATAGGTATTTCTCTTGGAGAAATGAAGATATCTAGGAACCTGATAGAGGGGTTGTACACTGTGTTTAAAAATTCTTAATTTTAGGTCATGTAAATTTTACCTGATTTAAAACAAATGAGGGCTGGGTAGATGGCTCAGCAGGTAAAGTGGTTCCCATGCAAGCATAAAGACCTGATTTCAGATCCCCAGTACCCATGTAAAATGCCAGGGATGGAGGCATGCACCTAAAATTCCTAGTTTTGGAGGCAATGGAAACATGAGGCTCTCTAGATCTCCTTGGCTAGCTGAATCAATAAGCTCTCTGTTCAGTAAAAGACCTTGTCTTAAAGAATAAAATAAGAAGTATTGAGGAAAACACCCTGTGTTGATTACTGGCCTCCACGTGTACATACATATGGGTATACCCCCTCACACACAAGTGTACCATATATATATTATTTTTGTGTATGTGTTATATGCATGCATGGAATGTATACCATCACACATAGTATTGTGTTACATTAAGGACACATTTGCTCACGTAAAAATAAACATTTTCATACTTTAAAGTAAAAATTTTTAACTAAGGAAAAATTTATATAATAGTTGCAAGTTGGATGGGAAAGAAAAAAAAGAGAGTTATAGCCACATCCAAGGTGAAAATGTCACTAAAAACCATTCAACACTCTCAACATGAGTCTGTCTTTATCCTTCCTGTTTCTTTGACATCTTCAACTAAAACGTTAATACTTCCAACCATCTGATAGAAGTTGAGAAGTGGATATACCAGCAGCTATCAATGTAAAAATAAAAGCTCATGATTTGGAGTATATACACAATCAAGAAAGAGTAAAATGTGAAAGGAAGAAAATTTCCTTCATCATTTACAATTCCCCAGTGATTTATAGAAAAGTTGCTTTGATTAATAGTATTGTGATTAAATTAGGTTGACCTTTCCTCTTCCTTCCAGCAAAAGCTTACTGTTCTAGCTAATATGCATCTTTTCTATCATCCAGGCACCTGGACGACTTCTGTGTGATCCTGTATCCTGAATTAGTAGTGATTCCTGTGTTGTTAAGCTATAGCAAAAGGGATGCACAAAGGACAGCTGTATGAAATCACGCTTTTTGTCATTTTAGCAACATTTCTTTTTTCACTGAATAAGTATTTATTGCATATATATATATTTTTAATTGAAAAGTAGAAGACCATGTATATTTATAGCATAACTGATGTTTTGATAGATGCTATACTGTTAAATATTAAAATCAGGCTATTTAATTCATCTATTATCTCACCATATTTGTGGTTCAACACTTAAATCTACTCTCTTAAACAATTTTAATTATACAATATATATTTTTTCTTATTAACTGGAGTGTACATGATGTATGTTAGATCCTTTGAGCTTATTCTTACCCTCTTACTGAAATGTTTTAGTTCTTTGATTAACATTGCCCAAACCTCCTCTAGTAACCACATTTCACATTCTTTCTATGTGCTCAACTCTTTCAGATTCCACATATACATTGGTCAGACTTTTGGTAGCTTTGACAAGTATCTGAAACAATTTAACAGGATTTATTTGGGTCATTTACCTGTGTTGCTCCTGACAACTGTACATAGTGAGGCAGGAGTGTGTGTTAGAACAAAGTTATTCACCTCAAGGTGAACAGGAGGCTAAGGCAGAAACCATGGATCAGGCGTCACCTTTAAAGATGTGCATTGTCCTCCATTTAGTCTCTACCTCCTCACACATCTATCAATTGTTTCAAAATAGCTCCACCTGCTGGGGATACTTCACACTTGTCCCTGTCAAGGGAATGGCAAGGACTTCCATGCACCTGCCCAACAGGGAGACTGGGGAGAGCAGAGGTGATGAACTGAGTGTAGGAGTAGATGATAAGAATAGTCTCTCAGGAGATCATTGGACAATAGAATGCTTTATTCTGAAGGGGACAACCTTGAAATCTGTGTCATGTAAGTGAAAGGGGCAAAGGCAGAAGAAAGTAGGTAACAAGGGATTATCCAGGCAAAAGAGATGGCAACTTAGACCCCTGTGATGCGGTTAGTAATATCTCGGGTTTCTTGCCAACCCTTGATTGACTTCTCAATTATTTTTCTATTAGTTTTTCTATTTCTATTCTAATGCTAGGGATTCTACTTTCTTTGTTGCTTTTCTTCTGGCATAGAAAAAAATAAGTTCTCTGATTTTCTTAGCCTAGTTGATGGGTTAAATAAAGCCATAGAGATAAAGTACTTATAGCACGGTGTGTTTGTTATTATTTTTACCCAGATCAGCAATGTTTTTTAAATTGATGCTCCAAGAACTAAGTGGACTGTATATCGAATATGGGCCAGGGCCCTTTGCTTACTTGATGTGCAATGAAAGAACATTTACTGAAGCTGCCTATACATTGGGGAAACAATGATCTCATGTTGATCTTTTTGTGAGAGTAGAAACGAAGTGAAGGATCCTAGGACATCATGGACATTGAGATTTTGGTTGAGCCACAGTTTTGAGTACTTGTATATGAAGTGGAGGGAAAAATATTTCACCTTTAATTCTATGGGTTTGAACCTAACATCACTGCCACACAGTGATGCATTTGGGGCTTAGGGGATGGTGTGCTTTGCCTCCTATTGCTTACATAGAACAACAGGACTGAAACCTGAGCTCAGGACTTCTGATCTCACTTCTGGGGTGACTCTCATGGTGCCTTGTTACAGGATGGTGCTATTGTGTCAGACACCTCCTAGGGAAGATCTACAGTTTCCCTGGCGATCTAGAATAGTGGACATATAGTCTCTTGGTATCCACTGGTTATTTAATGAGTCTGTGGGCTCAGCATGTGGGTGATGCAAATCTGTATACCAGCTTAGTGATTGTTGTACAAGCTCAACATTACGAACTCAAATATCTAAAATTCAAAATGGTTCCAAATCAGAACCTTTCAGAACACTGATTTGATGCTAAAAAGGGAAAATTCCACACCTGATCACATAGGAAAACGAGATGTCAGTGTACTAGAAATATGGTACAAAACTACTAATTTTGTACAAAATACTAATATTGTACAAAACTAACTAATTATGTGTACAAGGTGTATATGAAACATAAATGACTTTGCATTTGTAACCATGAATCCCTCAACATATTTCATTATGTGTCATCAAAATTACAAAATGAAAAAAATTCCAAAACCACGGAGCAAATTTATAAAAAGTACAAATATGTTGATGACAACCTTGATTTTCAAACCATACTCTTAGATTATGTTACATTTTGATCTGCATTTAGATCTACTTTTTAAATTTTTCTCAATAAAGAAATATCTGGTGACCTGTCAGTTCAATTCCCTGTTTACTGGGTTCTGATATGGTTATGGCCTAGGGCACTTGAATCAAATGCATGCCCATGGTTTTTTTCCATTTTACAGGGCAGAGCTAAGATGCTAGTTGTATCTATTTACCAACCTAAACTCATGAAGATTTTCTGCCAGAGTGATCTTTTTTTCCTTGATGGGAACAACTCTGCAGTTTCAGATAATACCACATTGGAGCCTCTGATCACCTTCTGGCCCCTTCCCTACTTGCAGTACTCCCAGGAATATTTTTCTTTTTTTCATTTCTGAAGCCTCCATCAAAGGCCAACTTAGTTGTGCTTTTAACATGAATCTAACAAGAGTGTCCAGGAAGATCTGGCCCGGTCTGATCCACCTCCATCTGACTATGGGCAGCTGTCATACCACATTTCTTTTTTCATGCTGTATCTTCTCATTAATGACTACATCACCTCTTCTCTTTAGCTGTTACTTTCAAAAGACAGGTTAAATCAACTGATTTTCCTACTGTGACCACCAAAGACCTTAGCCATGTAGAATGGGCTTCTTGACTATTTCTTTTTTGTTCTCTTATTATTATTATTCTTTTTTGTTAAATAGAAACTTTGTAAGGATTCATCATGCATTGCTACTATCATTTCCCTCATCTCTGCTCCCACTCCACTAATGGCCCTCATTAGTGGGACTGCTGGTATTCAATATGGAGTTGTAGTTTATGAGTTGTGAAACAGTAGTCAGTCATTGTCGGGGGGAGGTATGTAGCAGTCAGCCTCACATTGGTGGAATGAACTTCCAAACCAGGCACAGATATGAGGTAAGAGATTTATTTGAACTTTACAGGTCCAGGGGAAGTTCCATAATGGAAAAAGAAGTTGGCCCCCCTTTCACAAATCCAAGAAGAGAGATTTAAAAAAGTCACCACCAACACCATAAACAAGCATACTTCAGGAATCCCAGGCAAAGCTCAGGAACTTTGCATATCTTTAGACTGGAATTCAGATATGCCCCCAGTGACACTTCCTCCAACCAGGTGGCTAGAAGTCCAAGAGGCTTTAATGAACTCCTGAATCTACTGGGAGACACCTATTCAAGCTACCACATTGCACCCTGGCCCCCAATAGTTTTATAACCATCTTACTTTGTAAATCATGTTTAGTCCATATTTAAAGGTCTTTACCAAATCAAGATACTTTAAAGTCCCAACTATTATCTGAGATTTAAGATAGTATCTTAACTGAGAGTCCTGCAAAATCAAACAAGTTATATACTTTCAGCATATAAAGGCACAGAGTAAACCTTTTCAAATGTTACAAGGCATACCAAGGTGAGACTGGAACAATGTAAACTACCATCAAGCAAACATCAAACATCTGTAGTTTAAGTCTGATATTATAACCAGTCACTGACAGTCACTATGTAGTCTCATGGTGGCCTTGAACTCACAGTGATCCTCCTATCTCTGCCTCCAGAGTGCTGGGATTAAAGGAGGGAAGTACCATGCCTGGCTTGTCTCTGGAATTTTTAATTCTGCCCCTCCAGCCACAGAAAACTTTTATCCCTAGCCAACAGCCTCCATGGTAATCTTTTTATAGTCCTGGTATATCTAAACATCTTTGGGTCTCCATGCAAACCATAGTCCATCTTCCAATTGCTTTACCAGCCTATCTGGGTCATCATGTCCTGCTTCATGCTGCATCTCATCAGTGGCTACTAGAACATGTGCACTTCATGATCATTCCACATGTTTTTTTTTTATTTTTTATTTTTTTAATGGTCCCCAAATTAAGACTAGGTGTGTTGGACACAGCCATATTTTTAATTTAGGAATGAAATAAATCATGACCTTGAAGAGCATGTTCCTTTTTTTCTGATCTCCTCTTATAGGAGTTTTTGCATTTTTAGCATTTAGTGTTCCTGGGGCAGGATTATTGAAGGCATTTTCTCTATTGTTTTAATGTAAAGCAGTTGGGCCATCTTCCTTAAGATTGCTAATGCATTTGACAATAAAAGCTTCAGGAACCAATCTCAGTGTTAGTAATTTTAGACTTGCTTTAGTTTTTACAATTTTAAATCTTGTATTTCTCAGTCTCATATCTTTAGTCAAGCAAATCAGTCCATTACAAATTTAACTTTGATCAAACTGTCTGCTCCTGGGCAACAGAATGCAGCCATCCCTTAGACCAATAGCCCAGTTATATCAAGGTTTTCTGTAGTCTTTCTGTCCCTTCAGAAAGGTCATAAGCCAAGCCCCAAATACAGTTCTCTCTGTACATAGCATTTTCAAATTCTTATCAGAATAGTTTATAATACTTGGTTTACCACTCCAGAAGGTGTCTTCAGTTGTAAGCAACAAGTTTCCCATTCCTCCAGTACACAAGTTCCAAAAGACCAAAATCCACATAGCCAGATTTATCTCAGTATAACCCACTCCTGGTTCCAATTCTGTAGCAGTCAGCCTCATGTTGGTTGCTGGAACAAATTTCCAAACCAGGCACAGTTATGAAGGAAAGGATTTATTTGAAGCTTATGGATCCAGGGAAAGTTCCATAGTGCCAGAAGAAGTTGGCTTCTCTTTCACAGATCCAAGGAGAAAAAGAGAGAAAGAGGAAGAGAGGGAGGGAGAGAGAGAGAGAGAGAGAGAGAGAGAGAGAGAGGAAACACCACCAAAACCATAAGCAAACACAATTCTGGAACCCCAGGCAAAGCTCAGGCATTTTACATATATTTAGATTAAATTCAGATCCATGCCCAGTGACACCTCCTCCAGCCAGGTAGCTGGAAATCCAAGATGCTTTAACAAAACTCCTAATATCTATTGGGGAAACATTTATTCAGACTACCATAGGGGGAAATTCCTCTGGATATTCCCTCTACTCTGTGGCTCTTACATTCTTTTTACCCCCTTTTTCTCAAAATTCTCTGAGCCTTAGTGGGTATTCTTTAAGTCAACTTTATGTTAAGCTCTCAGAAGCTTTAGGATTTCTGCTTTGGTCATTTTGTGTGTCTCAGTGTCTGTCTCCATCACCTTGGAGCAGGTTATTAGGCTCACTTTGGAAGCAGCACTCTTGCTCATCTGGATAACTTCTCTGTGGTTTCACTTGGGCCCTAGTCACTATGTAAAGTGTGGTTCATCTGCTAAGAGGGATTCAGCTATCTATTGTTGTCCTGTAGACAGATTTTGGTTGTCCTTGTTTCTTGCTACTTTCTGAAAAAGAAAAACTGATTCTCCAAAGGATAGTGGGATCAGGATAGGTTAAAGGGGGTAAGCATTGTTAATTTAGAAAGATTTTGATGGGTGTAGCCTCACTTTTGGGCACACGAGCCCCAAACACACCATAACCCTCACCTGTCCTGAAGGCATAGACTCCAAACACACTGTGTTCCTCACCATCCAGGAGAGCACAAGTCCCAAAGACATGCTGCACCCCTCACCCCTCAGCCCCAAAGATGCAGGCCCCAAACAGTCTGGGCACCTCACCCATCTGGAGCTCACAGGCTCCAAACACACCACACCCCTCACCAGCCCAGAGTTTACAGGTACCCATTTACTCATTTCTCCATAATTTTAGGGATCCTTTCCCGGAACAATGCTGCCCACCCTGTACTGCCTGGGTATGCCTGAACCCAAAATATTCTCAATAAACATTACTTGGGGTGACATAATGTAGTGGAATGTTATAGCATGGAAATTTGGACTAGAATGGTAAATAGGAAGAGTAAAAGTGAATGACAGTATCTAAATGAAAATCTGTTATAACAGAAGGTCAGACCTTGTCTCCTCTGATACCATTGTTCTTTTGGGAATCTCAAAGTGCCTGATGTATCTGATTATTAAGTAAATGGACAAAGAGATTATCTTCACCATAGGCCACAGATACTCTGAAGCAAGAGCAATCCAAATAGAGTGGATTATGGAGCCACCTCATGGAGTCCCAGGTTCTATAGCTGGCCAGAAATTTAATATGTCAACTGAGGGACAGGAGGTCCATTTCTTATATTCTTCAGTTGTCACTTTAGAGTAGGAAGAATAACTCATATAGTGTGTCAGATGGCATCAGACACTGTGAGCTGGAGTAAAATCACTAATTTTAATTCTTGTGCAACAAGGAAGTCAACTGCAAATAAAAAAGATGATGGGGAAGAGGAAATGGATGGGGGAAAGAGAGGGCTGAATATTATCAAAATGTATTACATGCATGTATGGACATGTTATAATGGAACCCAATACTTTGTCCAGTTAATTTAAACTAATGAAAGAATTAAAGAAAGAGTAAAGTATTATACAGAAGAAAGCTTAATAAGTTCCTACTTTGATACATCTATCATTGCTGAACACAAAGCTATGACAGATGAGACAAAAGGACAGAAAGCTACAAAGAGATGTCTGGTTTAACAGAAACAGAAAAGAAACTTTTGGAATAGTCTGAGACATGGGGCTCTTTGTCTCAAATCAGCAACCATTTCCTTGAGTTCAAGATTTTTTTTTTATTTTATTTAAAAAAAATTTTTTTTTGGTTTTTCGAGGTAGGGTCTCACTCTAGCCCAGGCTGACCTGGAATTCACTATGTAGTCTCAGGGTGGTCTTGAACTCTTGGCTATCCTCCTACCTCTGCCTCCCAAGTGCTGGGATTAAAAGTGTGTGCCACCACACCCGGTGAGTTCAAGATTTTTGAAGAATGGAGGTTGGTCTGGAGACTCAAGGAGGATGTACCGGCCTCATGATAACACAGTGTTCCTAGGCTCATCATGGGGCAAAACCCACCTGAATCTTTGCTATGAATCTGCTGCAGGATAGAGTCTTAGTATTCACATAAGTAGAAAGTGTTACAAAGTAAAGGTCAGGGAAGAGATGGCTGGTCAGAATAGAGGTGGCTAGGAAGAACTACGAAACTGGAAGTAAAACAAAAGACTCAAGGAAAAGACCATCTAAAACATAAAACAAGATCTTATATTAAGGGATTTTTTTTTAGGACACAAAATTATGCTCTTTATGCTCATTATGCTCTTTAAATGGTGTCATAGTCAGCTTTACTTTGCTGGCATGATAGCAAGGGGATTTGACAGGAGGGGATTTATTGAAGCTTACAGATCCAGGATCCAAGGGAAGTTCCATAATGGCAGAAGAATCTGGGTCCCTTTCAATAGGTCCATGCCAAGAGAAATACCACCACCAGCATCATAAGCAAGCACCCTCCAGGAACACAGACAGAGCTCAGACTGCCCTTCATCCCTTAAGGCTAGGATTCAGATCTGTCGCCAAACACACCTTAGGATTGAATGTTAGGATCTGCCCATAGTGACACTCCTCCAGCCAGGCATCAGGAGATATAAAGCTTTAAAGCTTTTTACTCCTGAATTTGTTGGCAGACATCCATTCAAACTATCACAAATGGTATGCAGGTAGTTTTATAATATGTCTAATGTTTGGTTTCCACCTGTTTATTTGACATGCTGG
Organism: Orientallactaga sibirica; assembly: GCA_036365145.1. Taxonomy (NCBI): domain Eukaryota; kingdom Metazoa; phylum Chordata; class Mammalia; order Rodentia; family Dipodidae; genus Orientallactaga; species Orientallactaga sibirica. The sequence continues at coordinate 10,352,997 of JAEOAD010000023.1, read as the reverse complement.
AAATTAATTTTAGGGATTTTTGATATCAAAAAATTGTTTTAAAGGGCTGGAGAGATGGCTTAGTGGTTAAAGTGCTTGCCTGCAAAGCCAAAGGTTCAATTCCCTAGGACCCACTTAAGACAGATGCACAAGGTGGCACATGTGCCTAGAGTTCATTTGCAGCAGCTGGAGGCCCTGGCACACTCATTCCCTCTCTCTCTATCTGCCTCTCTCTCAACGAATAAAATATTTTTAAAAAGTGTCTTAAAAAGAGCCAGGATAAAGAGAGCCTATTTCTGCTTCACTCCTCTTAAAAATTAGTATTTTTCATACCTCAGATTTTTCATGGTCACTGAATCCTACACGTTTGTTATTGGATGTTGGTTCAATGTCTTTTCATGTAATGCTTTTTACCCATTCTGAATTTCTTTCAGGTTTTGCTTCACGATGTCTATGCTGCTACTTAAGTAAAATGAATGAGCCAGTGAAATTTACAGCTCATTTATTTAAACTACCTCCCTTCACCATGTTAAGAATGATAACTATTATTATCTAAGACTATTTTATTACTGTCTACATAAATGACTATATGAAATCTATCACCCTTAAGCAATACTTAATATTGAGTTTTTTTGAAACAAAAAGCAATGAATGGTCTGTTTAAAATGTTAAACTGTTTAAAAATGTCAATAAAAATTCAGTCAGTGATACCTAGTATTTTGTGTGTGTGTGTGTGTGTGTGTGTGTGTGTGTGTGTGTGTGGAAAAGCCTGTATGTTTTTTTCCTCTATAAAAGTTTATATGCCTCAAGTGTATTAGGCTGTGAGACAAGACTTGCTACTTTTCTCATGGCTCACACAAAATACTTGGTCAAAAAAAAAAAAAAAAAAAGCACTTAAGGAAAGAGGGGACTATTTTGGCTCAAAATGTGAGGATCCAGTGCACCATGGCTAGGAAGGCATGGCAGCAGGAGAACAACACAACTGGCCAGCTTGTTTCTGCAGCCAGGAAGCAGAGAGACATGCTCACTATGCTCAGTCCACTTTCTAACTGTCTCCTTTTATTTGGTCCACACCCCAGCCCATGAAATGGTGGTGTCCACTTTTAGGGGGAGGATCTTCTCTCCTTAGTTAAACCTTCCTGGAAAGACTATCCATGTTTCTATAGTGAGTCAGTCAATTTGACTAATACACCAACCATCACAGGGGATTTGAGCTTGCTGTAAGTTACACATGGTCAGTCCTTCTTTGGGAACCTGTATGTTTCTTCTTCAAGCTTTGTACTTTTTCTGGACATTTGAAATATTAATTCCATTAATGGTTATCAAAATTTCTTACTGTATAGTGCTGATGGCAGGAGAAGGGACTAGACATGGTAGTAATATATGTAAGAGAAGATATGTCAAATGGAACAGGTGGATATTTTAATTTATGTTATATATATGATTATATTTTTAGTAATAAAGTCTCAATTAGTATAGAATCATTGATTGTATAATCTTGGATGTATATTAGAAGTATCTTGAAATAGATGATGTACTTGTTTATGAGTACAGCAAATCCAATGAGTGAGGCTACATTCATTAAAATCTCTCTAAATTAACAATGCTTACCTTCTCTAACCTATCCTGATCTCACTCTCCTTTGGAGAATCTATTTTTCTTTTTCCTAAAACAACAAGAGCCAAGAACAATCAAAATCTAGCAGCAAGACTAGAATAGATAGCTGACTCCCTGACAAGAGATGTGCCACCGCTTGAATAGCAACTAGATCCCAGGTGAAACTACAGAGAAAGAGTAAGAGTGCTGAAAGCCTTACAACCTGAGCCAGGGTGATGGAGACAGACCCTGAGGACACTCACAATGCACCAAAGCAGAAATCTTGTAGCTACTGAGAACTCAACACTAAAGTAGAATTAAAACATACCCATTGTTGTTCATGGAATTTTGCAGAGGAGGGGGTGGAAAGAATATAAGACCCATAGGGCAGGAGGAAATATTCAGACACATTACCCCCACTCCCAATGACTGATTGCTGCTCTCACAATGCATAATCTATAACTACTCCATGGTGGATGCTAACAATCCCACTAAGAAGGGCCCACAGTGGAGTTGGGGCAGGGAGGAGGGAAATGATGGCACCAACATATGATGTGTCCATACAATATTTCTACTTAAAAATAAATAAAAGGCTTCAAAAACCAGAATAATTAAATACATGATTGAAACTGTTAAGCTATATTAATTAGTGGTGAAAATTGGCAAATAGACTAGAATAGTTTATTATATGATGTATGATAAATAGATCTTGATGAAGTAGGTGAAAGAGGTGGGCCATTCTACATATATTCCTAAATATACTTAAGAGATGGTTCAAAAACTCCATTTCATTGCACATCATTCCTTTCATCAAAATTAATAGTAAAAGAGTGAAAGAATTATAAGTAGCAAATGGAAAACCATCAGGAAATATAGGTAGGTATTTAACTTATGAATGAAGAGAAAGTATATGAATGTGAGAAAAAAATCCATCTTATTATATGTAAGCCTGTCTTAAATCAATGTACCAAACACCAAAGAAACAAAATAGAAAATGTCTATATTAAAAGAAAGTGTATTTGAAAGAAAATGAAACAGATTGTTGATATTTTTAATTTATGAAAGCATTAAACCACTTTGCAGAAAAGAAAATACATTAAATTAAGCCACAGATATTTGGACAAGGCAAATAATTCATAAAAAAGGCAATTGGCTAATTAATATTTGAGAGGGATTACTCTTATCAATAGTGAGCACCTAAATCAAGTATAAATTATATCATTTCTAAGGGTATCATACATGAATAATTTCCCTATACATAAAAAGATAATTTTTTCTGGAAACTTTTAGTTGATGCTTTGATCCTGAATAAATATATCTAGAAAGCAAGTTACTGTATATAATGATTAAACTAAATATATATATATATATATTTGGAGAGAGACACAGAGAGAGACAGAGAGAAAGGGAGAGGAAGACAGATAGAGATGGATGCGCCAGCTGCTGTGAATGAAATCCAGATGTGTGCACCCCCTTGTGGTCAAGTGTGGCTGTGCACCCCCCTTGTGGTCAAGTGTGGCATTGCGCCCTTGCGTCACTTTGGATCTGGCTAAACGTGGGACCTGGAGATTGAAACGGCTGGAGATTGGAACCAGCATTCTTAGGCTTAGGAGGCAGGTGCCTTAACCACTAAGCCATCTCTCCAGCCCAAACTAATTATATTTTAATATATTCTTCTTTAAAAGTACAGAATTGAGAGTAGTGGGTAGGAAACAAAGGGAGGAATAGGTGGTAAGATAGGGAAAAGTTAAATGTGTTCTCACAGAGAGATTGCTTTTTATTGGAGAGATGGAATCTAGGAAAAGTAGGGGTAAATGAATGCATTCCCAAAGATAGTCTAATACACTTCAGAATCTTGTGACAAAAATAAATTTTCTTTTTCCTTGATCTAAAATTTGTAGGAATGTAACCTGATTTTTTTCTTATACATAATGTAAAATAGGCACTCAGTCACATGATTCTTACTACATGGGTTTGGACTCACACATAGGGGTCAAATCCACTTGGAAAGTGGAGAAGACATATTTAAGATTGTCTAATGAAGAACAGGAGCATGCACCCAGAGTTCAGACCCACAAATAGATTTTTAGAGAAGGAACCAGAGTTAATTTGCTAGAAGATTTTCACCAGTCTTTAGAAGTGGTCCCACAGGGTGACCCTAGAATAAAGAGCAAGGGTGAGGTTGAAGACCAGACACAGAGAAGCAAATGTGGATTTGTTGAGAGAAATAGTTCACGGCATCTTTTATATTTAAGTACTTAGAGGGGTCATTGATTTTCCTTCCTACTGCATCATTTCCAACTGCTTACAAATGTGCTATGATTTCATTCTGTGGATCCACTTTTCTTTTACAATTGTCACATCCATTTCTCACTTCTTTTTACAGCAAAGGTCAAGAGAGAACTGTATTTTTTAAAAAATTGCATTTATTTATTTGCAAGCAGACATAGAGAGAGAGAGAGAGAGAGAGAGAGAGAGACAGAGAGACAAACAGAATGGGTATGCCCAGGCCTCTAGTCACTGCAAATGAACCCCAGACTCAAGTGTTCCTTGTGCATCTGGCTTACTTGAGTCCTGGGGAATCAAACCTGGTTCCTTTGGCTTTGCAGGCAAGTGCTTTAACCACCAAGCCACCTCCCCAGCCTGAGAACTGTAATATTTATGACTCCAGTTCTATCTGTTTGTCCTCAGCCCTCTTTTAGAATTGTTCCTTTCCCCAGTGATCTTCACTCCCATTGACAAATCCAAGGGTCATTCATCAGTCCTCAGTGAACAATCTGACATAGTTGATTGGTTTCTTCCTTTCTGTTTGCTGCCTTCACTTGTTTTCTGGGGCACCACATTTGCCCAATTTAACTCTATACCCTCTGGCTTTATTTTTCAAGTTTCTCAGCATATATGGTACTATCCCTCAAAATTACAACCAGTTGTGTCCTTCAAGTGTTGACTTGTTTATCTAGCCACCTTCTCATCAAGTAAAATTCCACCCCTACTGGTTCAAGCAGGAACATCTTTTCATCTGCAACTGATCATTTTCTGGTTGGTATCATCTCTTCCACTCTTTTTACCTTTTGCCTTTTCTATGGGATAGAGAGAGTGAATTGATCAGAAAACAGATACATAATGTCATAACTGTGCCCAAAGCCCAAAAAATCTAATGTAGCCCAGACACACTCTATGATTCACCCCAGCTCCAGCCCCTTAATCACACTGTGCTCCAGCCTCACGGGGTTTCTGGAAGATCTTTGTCATCCTTTGCCGCCTCCCCCACACTTCCCATACACCTTTTTATCTTTCTCTTGAATGCTGTCTCTTCCGGCAAGTTAGATCATTTGTTCTCCCAAGCTCTTCCCCTCACTTTCTCACAGCTGAGTCTGTGCCAGGCTAACCCCTCCCTGCTCTCCCTCTGTGGCTCACTGTCCACCTCCCTGTCTGATTCCTCTCGGAGCGACTCCACAAGGGTAGTCAACGTTTTGGTTTTACCCCCCTCCCCTTTTTTTTTTTTTGTATCTGCAGAGCTTTCAACAGTACCTGGTATAAAGTCTGCAGCTAATAAATGTTTGGGAAATGAATGAATGGACAAGGATCCTAGCATAAATTTTCAGGATTAAAAAAACCAAACAACTCTGAAAAGATCTACTTTATCGTGAATTCAGGTCATTTTTTAAGGGTTCGTTCTCATCAAAATGGAGTAATTTTATTACAGTGGGTTTCATTTTTGTGTGTGATACCAAACTCAAAAGAGAAAATTATTCTAGCGGATATGCTTTTTCATGTTCTTTCTCCTTCAGTTTAGAATGCTATTCTTAAGGGTTTTCTTTTCTTTTCTTTTCTTTTCTTTTCTTTTCTTTTTTTTTCTTTTGTTTTTACTTCTCTTTCTTAAAAGCATGGGGTCTTACAGAGCAAAAGAGCATAATTTCTTTACAAAATGTTTTTATTATGTTAATCTCTTTGTACTAAAATATGAGTGAGTCACACACAGCTTTGCAGTTTGTAATTGTCTTCTCAGAGGGGGAAGAAAAAAACAATCACAGTCTTCACTGACATTAGTTAATACCCTCAGTAAGAGCACATCATGTCATTAAGTATTATCCCCTGGTGTGAATGAGAAAAGATGCTTTTGCAATTTTTGATTGTTTTATAGTATAACCAGGACAACTGTAATTATATAACTCTTTTCTCAATTTTTTTGTGGCTCATATAATTTTAGGTAACTGATTTTTTACATTGAAGGGGTACTGCCAAGCAAATTATCAAGAGACCACACTTTTTAAAAAAAGTACTGGGGCTGGAGAGATGGCTTAGTGGTTAAGGCGCCTGCCTCCTAAGCCTAAGAACTCTGGTTCCAATCTCCAGGTCCCACGTTTAGCCAAATGCAAAGTGAAGCAAGGGCGCAATGCCACAGTTGACCACAAGAGGGAGAACACATCTGGATTTCATTCGCAGCAGCTGAGAGGCTGCTGACGTGCCCATCTCTGTCTTCCTTTCCCTCTCTCTCTGTCTCTCTCCAAAAAAAAAAAAAAAAAAAAAAAAAAAAGTACTTATCAAGAATACTCAGTGGCACTCCACTGTGGTGAGGTTTTAAGAGGTTTTTGCATTAATACATGAACGATATGAGTTCTTTTGCAGTCATGCATGGAAAGGGGAAGGCACAAGGAAGTCTCAATTTACATTTATTTGAGGAAATTATTTATTTTTGTATTCTTCGGCATTTCTTAAGAGTGGATGAGACAGAATTCAAAGCTCTACTCTTTTGTTTGTCTTAGATTCATCTTTTCTGGCCTGTGTATGTGTGAATAGTGTGTGTGTGTGTGTGTGTGTGTGTGTGTGTGTGCATATGTGTGTGTGCTTGTCTGTGCATGTATTCATGTGTGTTCATATAGAGGCAAAAGGTTGATGTTGGGTCTCTTCCCCAATCTTTTCTCCATTTTATAATTTATTTAGTTAGTTCACTATTTTTGAGCCATGGTCTGTGAGGAATACTTGACTGACCAGTATGGCCAGACTGGCTAGCAAGTTCTGGGGATCCTTTGTCTCTGAGCCCAATTCCTAGCCCTGGGATTGTAGGTACTTACCACCGATCACACCCAGCATTTTATTTGGTTGTTGAGGATCTGAGCACGGGTCCTAATACTTGCTTGGTGAACACGTTACCCACTGAACCATCCCCGCCCGAGGATCTTCCCTTTTAACCGTTTGCTTCCAGTCATTGGATATAGGCAAGTGTTGATATTTATTATTGGATATCAAACCACCTTACAATATAATGGCCTGAAATAAAACTGATTTATGGTTTTGCCTATTTCTGCAGTTTAAATTGATAAGTTCAGCATTTATTTATTTATTAAGTAGGCACACAAAGTCATAGGCTTCATTATAACACTTTTTTACACATGCCATTTTATTTTGTTCTTTTTCTACCTGCTCCTTACTGTCCTGCTCCATCTCTCTGTCCTTATCTCGCTGCATACATGTTCAGCAAAAGACATCATCAACATTAAGAAAATAAATAGCAAACTAAGCTGGCTAAAATGTTTGCAAAAGAGATAATGGCAAGAAGATTGGCACCTAGAAAATATAATGAAGTTCTACAGCTTGAGAGTAAAACGGCAATTATTCCATGAGGTGATGCTTCAGTAAAGAAAGTTTACAAATGTCCTTTAAGCAGGTGTTACCCTTCCCAGTGTCATTAGTAACCAGGAAATATAAACTATAACAAGATGCCGTTAAATACCCATTCAAAGGACTATAATTAAAAGAATTTATAACATTCAATTTTGAAAGGAAAGGATGGGAAGTAACCATAACTCCACTATTTACCACTCAAAATGAAAATGGAGCTTTGAAAAAGTATTAATAGTTTCTTATAAAATTAAATTCCAATGTATCCCATAACCTAGTTTTTTTTGCTCCCCCCCTTTTCTAGTATTTACCCAAAGGAAATAATAACAATAGACTTTTATAATAATGTTCATTTAGCTGTTTTTGGATTTGCTGTACACTGGAAAATAAAACAGGGTGTGCTGATATCAATAGGAGAATGTATAAATATTGTGCTACATAGGACATTCTACAGCAATATACATAATTTATGGAGACAAAAATCATAACCAATCTCTAGAACATGCTAAGAAACTAAACATAAAATCACATACTATGTTATATATATATATATATATATATATATATATATATATATATATATGATGTCCTGTAATAAGAGAAATATATTCATCAGTAGGCCTTCACACAGCTTTATCTTATAGTTTTACTTTGTGTGGTTTCTTTTTCCTATAGTCAACTATGTCCAAAAATATTCAATGCAAAATTCCTGAAACAATTCATAAATATTGAATTGCATACCAGCCTGGTGTCTCATCTTATTCTACTATATTCCACCTTACACACACAGTCTGTTTGTCTAGCATAACCACGGCGCATACCCTATCTGCCTGTCAGTCATTATCCATCATTGGGAGTAGTTTGACTATCACCACATTCCCGTGTTTGCACTCAAGTGAACCTTATTTCAATTAATAATGTCCCAAACAATGACGCTAGCAATTTGGATATGCCAGGGAAAATCTGTAAACTGCTTCCTTCAAGTGAAAAATGTGAAAATTCTGAATATCATAAGAAAATAATAAAGTCGCCTGATGTAGTTGCTAAGATACATAGCAAGAATGACTTTTCTATATGTGAAATTGTGAAGGAGGAAAAGAAATTCATGCTATACATCAGCAAAGGTTGGAAACAGAGTTTATAAGTACATACTTGGTAAGAAAGGCATTAAATTTGTCAGTTGAAGACATGAACTGGAAACATGTTCTCACTGACTAGCTTATCCACACTGCATACACTGCCCACTCTGTTGATCACTGTGGTAGTTTGAATGGATGTCCCCCAATAGATTCAAGAGTTTATTAAAGCTTATAACTTACTTAGATCACCAGCTGCCTGGCTGGAGGAGGTGTCCTCACTGTGGGGAGATGCTGGGGTCCAGCTCTAAGGTGTTACTGGGGATGGATCTGAATTTCAGTCTAAAGGTATGCAGAGTGCTTTAGTTCTGCCTGGGTGCCTTGCTGTTTGGCTGCTGCTTTTTGCACTTGCTTTTGGGCAAAAGGTGTCTGGTTTGGAGGTTCATCAATGATGGAAAGCTGACTACAACAGTCATTGTGTGAAAGAGATGTCATTGGAGTCCCTTGAAATTAGTAAAAAAAAAAAAAACACAATTGCAAAAATTAGTGACATATTAGTGACTTTTTTTTTTTTTTTAGAGGTAGGGTTTTGCTTTAGCCCAGGCTGACCTGGAATTCACTGTGTATCTCAGGATGGCCTTGAACTTGGGGCAATCTCTGCCTCCCGAGTCCTGGGATTAAAGGCATGAGCCACCATGTCTGGCTCATTTTTATTTTTTTTATTTTTTATTATTCCAGAGAGGACCAGGATGTATGGGGGAGAGCTAGGAAAACTTTTAAACTGAAGGTGGATCTGAAAGGATGAATAAACTCTAAGAAAGGGAGATGAACTGGGAAAGGAGATGGTAGTCTGACAATATGCTGGAAAAGTACTAATAGTGACAGAGAGTTCATATTGGGGAAATATTTGATAGAAATTTTAAAAAATGATGGTATGACTGTCGTGAAAAAGATTATTCAATGCACCTCCAAGTAAATCAAAAATCTAAGACTGAATTTTTATATTACTAAAAACAAATTCTTTTTTTTTTTTTTTTTTTTTGAGGTAGGGCCTTACTTATAGTCCAGGCTGACCTGTAATTCACTATGTAGTCTCAGGCTGGCCTCGAACTCACAATAATCCTCTTACCTCTACCTTCCAAGTGCTAGGATTAAATACATGTGCCATCATGCTCAGACAAAATCTTTTTTTAAAGGGATTTCTTTTATTTAAGAGAGAAAGAGAGAGAGAGAGGGAAGAGGCTTTCAGGACCTCTAGCTGCTACAAACAAACTGGCTTACGTGAGTTGTGGATAATCGAACTTGGGTCCTTTGGCTTTACAGGCAAGCACCTTAACTGCTGAGCCATCTCTCAAGCCCTAAAAACAAAATCTTCATTAAGCCATCATAGTATAATCAATTAAACATAGTAGAAATTACTTAAACATGTACTAATTCATTGGGGAATTTAGTCCAGGGGTAGGGTTACTTCCAAGGCAATGGGTAAAAGATGCACTAACCACTAATATATTTGGACGACTAAAAAACCATCTCAAAAAATAGTGATGCAATCAAATTTATATCTCAAAATGTATATTGCAACAATATCATTCAAATATCTTGAGTTTAAACATGAAAATTTGAAGGCATATATACTCAAAAGATAAGACAATTCAGTAAAAATTCTCAATGCACAAAACTCTTCTTACTTGAAAGTGCAGATGGCATAATCTAAAATTAAGTTGATGTAAATTGTCATCTAAAAATAGTATTAACAAAATGTGAAATTTAAAAAAGTATTTTTAACTCTTGCATTCTGAATTATCAATAATTAGGGCCAGTTTTCCTCTGTAGCATGAGGCTATAAGTATGTTAGGTGTTTACATCTGGTATCTGTTCTGACTGTGCTGGCTTCCTTTGCTACTGGCTAGGGATTATGCCACATTGATTGTTAAACTTTTTTATTTTGATTTTATTTTATTTTTTGGTTTTTCGAGGTAGGGTCTTGCTCTAGCCCAGGTTGACCAGGAATTCACTATATAGTCTCAGGTTGGCCTCGAACTCATGGTGATTTTCCTAACTCTGCCTCCTGAGTGCTGGGATTAAAGGCGTGCGCCACCACACCTGGCAGTTAACTTTTTGATTATGAAACTTTACAATAATTTCATGGAGGAAAGTACAAATAATACCAACAATATTTCACAAAAATAATGTGAGTAGATTTTTTAAAAAAAAATTATGAGTAGATTTTTAACATGAGAACATTCTCTGAGCTACATAGTGGGTCCTAGGTCCGTCTGGGCCATATGTCAAGATCCAGTTTCAGTAAATAAATAAATAAGCTAGAAAATAGTTTGTTGGGCTGAGCGTGATGGTGCACGATTTTAATTGTAGCACTTGGGAGGCAGAGATATAGGAGAATTGTGGAGAGTTCAAGGCTACCCTGAGACTACGTAGTGAATTCCAGGTCAGTCTGGGCTAGGGTGAGATCCTACCTCAGAACCCTCCCCCCCAAAAAAAAAATAGTTTGTTGAATGTCTATTTTTCTTCTATGAAATGAATGAAAAGTGAAAAACTTAATATTATCAGGGACGTGGTTTTGGGGGCATGAGCATTCTCTATTTTTCTGACAAGTGTATTAATTGGTATAATCTCTATGGATTGCAATTTGCTAATACTTGTCAAAGTCACAAAAGCAAATAGAATTTGACTCACACTTCTTCTGGGAGTTTGTTAATTTGAAATACCTAGACAGCTAAAATGCAATTTATAAACTAAGCATTTAATTGGGAATTGTTTTCTGGCTGGAAAATATTGGGAACAGCTCAAATGTCCACTAAAATGTTGCTAGTTATAAAGTTATAGTCTTCCCATGCAATGTAGTGAGGTAGGCTATGGTTTTCACAGTTTGTCCCATGATGGTTTATGTGCTAGAAATCTGGTCCCTAGTGTAATGGGGCCTTTAGGAGGTGGGTCCTAACTGGAGGTGGTTAGGATATGGTGCACTGTCATCATGAATGGTTGATAGTTTTGCTCGGGATCTTGTATTCTTTCGAAATAGGCTTTGCAGGACTATGTTAGTTACTGAGAAAGTGGGTTGTTAAAAGTAAGTAGGCTGGGTGTGGTGGCGCATGTCTTTAGTCTCAGCACTTGAAATGCAGAGGTAGGAGGATCGACATGAGTTCGCGGCTACCCAGAGACTGCATAGTGAATTCCAGGTCAGCCTTGGCTAGAATGAGATCCTACCTCAAAAAAAAAAAATAAATAAATAAATAAAGTAAGTCAGCCCTCTCTTTCTGTCTGTCTCTCTCTGTCTCTCTATCTTGTACCCACTTCCTTTTGTTTTGCTTCTCAGCCAAGTGTTGTCTCCACAAAAGACCTTCACCAGATCCTGGGCAGATGTAGACCTTTGACTTTCCTGCTTTCAGAAATGTGAGCCAAACAAAACCTCTTTAAAATTTACCACAGTCTGGGATATTTTGTTATAGCAAAACAAAAAGGATCAAGATAATATGCAGCTGTAAGAATGTGGTGGTAAAATGTCCCCATGGTCTCCGGAGTTTGTAATTAAGCTGTCTACTTAGTTCCCAGATCATGGCGCCTCTGGAGGTGTGTCACTAGGGGTAGGCCTGGAGATTAATTAGTTCAGCCCACTGGGTGTTCAGAGCTAGCTGGCTCACTTTTGCCACTCTCTTGGTCTCTGCTGCTGATGGTTGAAGATGTGAGCAGCTACCATGCTTTTTCCACCATGATGAAACTTTCCCTTGAAAATCTAATCTTGAGATAAATCCTTTCCTCCCATAAATCTGCTTCTGGTCAGGTGTTTTGTTTCATTCCAGCAATGAGAAGGTAGCTACTACAATGATATAATAAAACTGTATGAAACTTATGGAAAGGTCACTTAGATTCATTAAGTGAAATCAGATGGAACAGGATAGGGAACATAGTCTTGTGGGGGTCAGAGACAATGGAATCACTGGTGTTTGGACTGGAGGTTGCTCAGTGGTTACGGCACTTGCTTGCCTGCAAAGCCCAAGGACCTGGGTTTGATTTCCCAGGACCCACTTAAAGCCAAATGCACAAAGTGACTCATGCATCTAGAGTTCATTTACATCAGCTGGAGGCCCTGGCACACCCATTTTCTCTGTCTGTCTCTCTTCTCTCTGTCTCACTCTCTGCTTGCAAATAAATAAATAAATAAATAAATAAATAAATAAATAATAACATCATTAAAGAATCACTAGGGCTCACTGCCCATCCAGTCTAACAGAAACTGGAAGTTCCAGCTTCTGAGAGAAAAATCTGTCTCAAGAAAACAACATGGAAAGGTGATAGAAAAAGTCACCTCCTCATGTTCCCCTTGGTCCCTGCATAGACTCACGTCAAGTACAAACATCTGCAGACACGTGAATACATTATATATGCACATAACACACATGCACACACACAAACAAAAGAAAAAAGTTGGAAGAGGTATACTGGACAAACCAATGATCAGAGTAGGAGGGAGGACTTCCCATCTAGAAGTTTTATTTTATTTTTAAAAATATTTTATTTTGGGAGCAATTTGAAATGTATTACCTCCAGGCATATTCAAAGGATGAAATACTCCCAAATTTAGTGGTGTAAGCACAACTTATTTCTCCCATGCTTCTACAGGTTGACAATTTGGCCTGGATGCAGCAGGACAGTCTGGTTTTGTTTGGGCTCGTTTACCCGGCTATGGTCAGCTGCCAAGAGTGCTGGGGACTGCTGTCTAAGCTGGCTCCAGCTCATGTCTGCCTCACCTGTCTCGCATCCTCTAGAAGACCAATGTGGACTTGCTCAGAGCAATGGCAGAAGCCCCAGAGACAATTGAAGTATGCAAACATTCTTGAGTGCTAGCTTCAGCATTCACTTAGAATTGTTTCTTTCTCATTTCCATGGTCAGTGCAAAAGTTACAAGCCAATTTCAGGTTCAAGGGTTAGAGAATTCAGTCTCTCTCTCTCTCTCTATCTTTTTGGAAAGAGACACAGAGAGAGGGAGAGGAATACAGATAGAGAATGGGCGTTCCAGCAGCCTCTCAGCTGCTGCTAAAAAAATCCAGATGTGTGCGCCCCCTTGTGGTCAAGTGCGGGATTGTGCCTTTGTGTAACTTTGCATCTGGCTAAACGTGGGACCTGGAGACTGGAACCGCTGGAGATGGGAACCTGCATTCTTAGGCTTAGGAGGCAGGCGCCTTAACTGCTAAGCCATCTCTCCAGCCCCAGTGTGTCTCTTGATGGGGTGTGATAGGGTGGCTGCGTTAGTAGTCGGCCACAGACTGAGGAACTTCTCTTTGTCTCAAAATAGTGTATTACTTGTCAGAATAATTTCCGTCAACCATTTCTTCTCTTTCATTACATGAAATATTACCACAATGAATTTTGGTGCAAGGAATTGTTTGATTTAAAATAAAGAATTTTCTTTTAGTTATATCTATCTTTCCTTTCTCTATTCTTTAATGAATACTCATTATGACTGAAGAAAATGAACTTAAATGCCTTTAGATCATTCATGGTACACTCTTGTTTGCTTTCTCTAGATTCCCCCCCCCATACCATGTCACTCCTCTGAGTCTACAACCATGCTGTGTAACTTGATAAGTCCCGGACACCATGTCAACATTATGCCTCTGTCAGTATGTGGATACACAACCATTTACATGACAGGAATGCTCTTTAGGTGTTTATTTCTTGATTATTTCTCAACTTTCCAAGTATGAGTTTAACTCTGTGAAACTTCCCTGATGACTGCCCTTTCCTAAGAAGGATTTTGGGAATGGGAATACTATACTATGTCATTACTAAGTTAAAATTGTTTTCAAGGGTAATCCGGCCTTAAACATAAAACAAGATTATATATGCCTTTAAGATATATGCTTCTTAAGGGAAATGAATCTTGGTATAGGCAAAACTCAGGTCTATATTAGATAGTAGGGGTCAGCAATTTAAAAAAAAATACATAAATACATGTGTTAAAGAGAGAGGTAGAGTCGTTTCTTTATTCTTTCTGTATTTATTTTTTTGTTTTAATTTTCCATGCATGGTTTCGTTCTAGCCCAGGCTGACCTAGAGCTCACTATGTAGTCTTAGGGGGATCTCAAACCTACTGCGATCCTCCTACCTCTGCCTCTGAGTGCTGGGCTTATGGGTATGTGCCACCACTCCCAGCTTATTTCTTTATTCTTTTTCCACCTAAGACATAATCTTTAAACTTCTTTGACCATCTGATACACTCTCACATTTTCGCCTAATTTGTATCTATAAATAAAGGTTTTAAATCTTTATTTTGTTTTATAGTCTTGTTTATTTTATGTTTGTTTGTTTAAGAAGCCTTGCATTCATGAGTTATCTCCAAATGGTTTTGATTTGAAATCAGTGCCTCCATATCCATGCTGTTTTCTTAGAAACAGCATGCTGTTGTCTGAATGACCCACTTTTCTTGAGTTCTGACCAGGATTTGCTTTTCCACCTCTGGTAATTATTACTGGCAATGACCTAAATCATCTGTTAAAAAGTTTAAGGAGGGCTGAAGAGATGGCTTAGTGGTTAAGGTGCTTGCCTGCGAAGCCAAGGGTCTACAGGTTGATTCCCCCATAAAAACAAATGCATAGGGTGGTGCATGCACCTGGAATTTGTTTGCAGTGGCTAGAGGCCCCTGCATGCCCATTCTCTCTTTCTTTAATATATGTACACACACACACACACACACACACACACACACACGTAGTTTTAAAAAAGTTTAATGAATCTTTTTCAAAAAAACTTTTTAATTGACAATTTTCACATGTTTATGTAATGTTCTTTGATTCCTTTCTGTTACCTTCTCTGGTCTTTCTTCCTTTGTCTCCCTGCCACTGACCACTTTCTTCTTTCCAACTTGTCTCTCTTCTACTTTAAGGTCTTTTTTAAAAAAATTATTTATTTGTAAGCACAAAGAGAGAAAGAGAGAGATAGACAAACAGAGAATGGGCACGCTAGGACCTCCAGCCACTGCAAATGAACTCCAGATGCATGTGCCCCTTGTGCATCTTACATGGGTCCTGGAGAATTGAATTTGGGTCCTTTGAATTTGTAGGCAAATGCCTTAACTGCTAAGTCATCCCTCCAGCCCATTAATGTCTTTTTCTTTTTTGCTCTTACCCACCATCCATGACAATGTTGATGGGTTCAGGATTGAACAGGTCTTATAGAGTTACTGATGGTAGTTGCTATGGAGCCACAAATGCAATTGCCACGTCACAGCACTCCTCCCCTTGTACATCACTTCACACACTTTCATTTGGGCTTCAAATGAGGTTAAGTGGTACAAAAGTGCTATTAACAATAATTTGCCATCAACAAAATGAAATCTCAGGAAAATTAAGGGTCATCAACAGCTATGCTGATCCTACACCCATAATGGTGTAACTGAGATTCAATTTCAAGTGGCTCTAATTTAAAAGGATTGTGTTAATTTTATTTTACTTCTGATTTCCTACTTCTGGAGATAGGTGACCATGTTTGCTAACTCACTGGGCATGGAATAAGAAATAGAAGTGAGGCATTTCCATTCTTATTCTTACTTTTTGTCCACACCTGGTCACTTTACAATTACTTTGCTTTATCTTTGTAACACATATTTATCAATTTTTTTCTTTTCTATTCACATTTTTGTAGTTAATCATATAATTATTATAATAGCACTACAATTAGTCTCCCTTTCTGTAATTTCCCCTAAATTTCAGGGGAGTGCTATTTTTACTTTTCATTTTAACCTTCACTTCTATTAATCAAACTAGTAGGTTGGCTTTATATAATTTTTCAGTCAATTTTTATTATTGGGCTTAAAATGAACTTTTTCCCCTAGGATCTCTAAATCAGAATGGGTTAACATGATGGGAATATTTGTTTGCCTAGTGTATTTAAAGCATAAATAAACATTTTCTTGTTGGAAACCAGGAACAGGTGTTGCAATTAAAATGTGGGCAACATATTACACAACATATTGGTAGAATGGACTCTGTCCCAACTCTGCTTCTGTAAATTTACCTGCTGTTGGGGTAAGATAAGTGTTCATTTGTATTCTTATTCTAACATTTACAGACTGACATTATTTGTGAAATTTTGTGTATTATGTCCTGAACATATGAGTGTTTATGCTTGGCTATTATAGACAGGTTTGTGTTTTGTTTTTTTAATCAGAAAAGATTATTAGGAAAGGAAAGACATTCTCTAGCAAAGTGAATTAATACTTGCTAATACTAAGAATGTTTATTGTGTTTTACGAAAGGCACTGAAAGTTTAATACTTTTTCTCCTTTAATCCTTATAATACCATAAAGCAGTTTTGCAAACCCTGTTTTGCAGATGAGGAAATAGAAGCTTTGTTAGACTACATATCTTGTCCAAGATTTTTTTGCAACAGAAAGGTAGAGTGGGAATTAAAAGCAATTTGGGAAACTTCCAAATCCCAGAGTGAAAGATTCCAGTAGTGGGGACTGTGTTTCAGAGTAAGAACTTAGTGTTTGGAAGGTCACTTTCTAAAGTTAGTCAGTCCTACCTTCCTATATGTAGTCTAGGTATAGGTGGTAAGGGTCTCAAATCTAGAGGCTGACTCTTGTCTATGGTTCTTGTAAAGCTGTCCAAATGTGCCAAGACGATCTTGGAATATAAAGTCAAGTGTGTATTATATACATTTTCTCTCTTGTGGCAATGATTGTCATACATTTAAAATAATGCTCTAATTTTGATGTACCTAAGTTTAAATACACTTGCTTAAAACAATAAAATTGGAAATATATATATATCCAGGGCCTTATTTTTGTGGTGGATAGCAACGACCAGGAACGAATCCAGGAAGGAGCAGATGTGCTGTAGAGAATGCTTCTGGAAGATGAGCTGCAGGATGCAGTACTGCTGCTGTTTGCAAACAGACAAGATCTGCCCAATGCCATGGCCATCAGTGAGATGACAGACAAGCTAGGTCTGCAGTCTCTTCGGAACAGAACATGGTATGTTCAAGCTACCTGTCCTACACAAGGAACCGGTCTGTATGAGGGACTTGATTTGGCTGTCAAACGAGCTTTCAAAAATGTTAAATGAAACTAGATCTCTAACCAAGGACATATTTGATAGAATTGGTCTAGGCTTGTTACAACAAAATTAGTTTGCATCTTGGTTATTAAGCAGTATCTGGGACTGGTTTGGGCAGAGTATCACAGCATTTAAAACTCATTTTATTGCCAATTATTGATTACCAAGCATATTTTTGCAGTTAAGCAATATGTTTGGTTTTAAAGCAATTCTCCTTGGGGAAAAAAGTATCATTTTAAAATTTTACTTCCCTTAAACCTAAATGCCTGGACATAGCTATTGTGCCAGTGAAGTCTTCCATAAAGACCATACATGGCTCAGACCAAGGATGTACTTATGTTTTGGAGACCATGCTTTCATTGCAAGTGTTGGAAAATTCGGTTCCTTGCAGTAGAAGGACTGGGGCTGGTTCCCTTGGTGGTGTCTATTTCAGTTATAAGGGACCATGTTCAGTCTCTTTTCACATGCTTTTCCCCTTCAGATCCGATAATGGAAAATACCTCTAAATGTTGAAACATGTTCACATTTTAAATTACTGTTGTCAGGAAGCACCTAGTCCTCTCTGAGGGTTAGCTCAGCAACAAGTACTTTTAAAATATTTTTATTATGTATTTGACAGACAGACAGAGAACAGAGGCATGAATATGGGTGTGCAGAGGCCTCCTGCCACTGCATGAACTCCAGATGCATGTGCCACTTTGTGCATTTGGCTTTACATAGGAACTGGGTAATTGAACCTGGGCCATCATCAGGCATTGCAAGTGCCTATAACCTTTCAATAATCTCTATAGCCCTGATGGAGTACATCTTTCTCTTTGATACTTTTGGTTATTGTTATTTTGAAATTTACAATGCAATCTGAATGATTTGATTTGTTCTCAAACAATATGGAATAGTTCAAACAAAACCAATGGAGAATGAAGTCAGTATTGATTAAATTTTTCAGATGGGAGCTGGATCTGAGGAGATAAATGACCCAGTGCACTCCACCCTGGCTCCAGCTGAAACCTCAGAAGAATTGAGGAAATGAGCTAGAGAGTTGCTTTCTCAGTGCATCTGATATCAGCACAAGGGTGAAAGAGATAGACACTAAGGACATTCAACACCTACCAAACCAGAAATCCAGAGACTCCTGAATCTACTAAAGTAGACTTAAAATGTTCCCAGCATGGCTCAGGGAATTTTGTGGAGGAGGGGGTGAAAAGATTGTTAGAGCCACAATTTGGGACATTTTGCACAGACATTCCCTCTCCCCACCCATAATGCACGACCTACAGTCCCCAGTGGGTTGACCTGCACCCCCAACGAGGAAGGCCTCTTCAGAAAAGGGGCAGGAAAAAGGGAAAGGATGGTACCAACATGTGTTGTTTACATACAAACATATGTCTATATGTAATAAAAATAAGAAAAAGAAAAAAAAAACAACCAAACCAAAACAAACTCATGATGTATGTGCTTGTATATCATGTCAAAACACTTGTATTACTACTTTATGCTCTTGTCTTTTATAGAAAATTTCTGAATTGAGTGCTAACATTTTTCTAGTGAACACTCTAACTGTACTATTTGTTTTTCCATGTTGTTTTCTCTTGGTTCAACAATTTGATTGAAATAGTTTTGCATGCATCTGAAAATGGTCCTCTTGATACATTTATTTGTTTAAGGTGAGATGCATTCACCATAGGTCAGCTATTTGTAAATGACTTGACTCATGGCAATGAACTTCAGACAGAGCTATCTGGCAGGTTAACCAGAGCCCCTACAGTGCTACACTTACTTAAGTGTTGTATCTCTCAATGTGGCCTTTTGTTTCCTTGCTCTTCACAATGGAGCACTCCCACAAGAAAGAACTGTATCTCCTTAGCATGAGAGACTTCTCTACTGACACACTTATGTGTGCTTTTCCAGATTTCATAGCAGACATCTCAGAAAAGCTCTCCTCAGCCATCTTTGCACGTGTCTTCTTTTTTCCAAGGAGAGAGCATGGGTTTGTTTCTTCAGAGTAGCACATGTTTGGGAAAGGTACCCTGAAAGCTTTGTCTACATTCTAAAGGCATGGAGTTAGTATGCCCAGTGCTGTTTAGTTTTGTTAATGCTGGGTCACTGGGGGAATGATATTCCATCCATGATTTCTTCCATTTTTATACTCATTTATCACTATATTTATCCTCTTAATTTTCATTTTTATTTGTGAATAGATTGTATTTATTTATTTATTTATTTATTTATTTATTTATTTATTTATTTTGGTTTATTGAGGTAGGGTCTCATGCTGGTCCAGGCTGACCTGGAATTAACTATGTAGTCTCAGGGTGGCCTTGAACTCATGGCGATCCTCCTACCTCTGCCTCCTGAGTTCTGGGATTAAAGGCATGCACCACCATACCTGGCGCTAGACTGTGTTTTTAAAATGTTTTCGTTGATGGAGACTCCTTGTTAATTTCTGGGGATTTTTCTTTCTGCAGGTGAGGACTGGTTCCGAAGATCTCACACATGCTACACATGTGTTCTAGTGCTGAGCAGCAACCCTCTCTCCACGATAACGATTATTTTTTAGATCCTGAGGAAAGATATCGAGAAATTCGCCGAAATATTATGTAGAGTGGGCTTGAAATAACTATTTTAAGATGATGAAAGTAGTTTTCTAGGTGATGAATTTTAAGTAACAAGGATAACTTGCTTGAGTTCCATAGAGAATAAAACAGTAATAACAAACTCTATGGCTGTTTAACTTGTTTTTTAAATAATGTGGAGCTCTCAGTGAGAATTATGAGTGCCAAATATTTACTTTTGAAATGAATTTGGAACACGAAATACATTTGTGTTTTATACATGACACAATACATCTTCATAATTAGACATTTTAAGATATTCCTTTCACATAAGAAGAAAGTGACAGTAATTGGAAAAATGCTAGTCTGTAATTTAATCATCTCCAAATCAACATTTTTGTATTTATTTAGATAAGCTTGTGACAGCTTAAAAATAACCTTAAATAATTTCTTCCTGTTGTAATTATGTTATTTCTTCTCTAGATAGTATAATTTGGCAAAACACAATTTTTCCCTGGTTATTCAAAGATATGGTAGGAGAGACTATTGATAGATTTTATTATTATTATTGTTTGAGAGAGACAGAGAATGGGCATGCCAGTGGCCTCTCAGCCACTGTGAATGAACTCCAGACACGTGCGTCCCCTTGTGAGCAAGCTCAGCATTGCATGCTTGTGTCACTTTTGCTTCTGGCTAAATTTAGTGGGATCTGGAGATGGAACAGAGGTGTTCTTAGGCCAGGCAGGTGCCTTAACCGCTGAGCCATCTCTCCAGCCCCTATTGATAGATTTTAATTTCTCAGTAAATTGCAAACTCTATGTAGAAAGAAATCACACCAATTTATCTTTCTGTTCAAGGAATTGGACACAACAGAACCATGCTAAGAATATGGTCATTATTTAATGAATTTATTTCTTTTTATGGCTAAAGTTGATTATGACTCCTATCATTGTTATTTAATTGTGATTTTTTGAGAACATGAAGAATGCCCCATCTTATTTTGATTTTCTAAAAATAAAAAATATATACTCTTGAATTATTATAGAAATTTAGTTGTAGAGAAATTTACATGATTATATTTATTTCAACTATTTTGTACTTAGTTCATAAGTAGAATCTTTGTCCTTTTTGAAATATATCTTATTTATTTATTTGAGAGAGAAAGAGGCAGAGAGAGAGAGAGAGAGAGAGAGAGAGAGAATGGGCACACCAGGGCCTCTAGCCACTGCAAATGAACTCCAGATGCATGCGCTTCCTTGTGCATCTGACTTACATGGGTCCTGGAGAATCAAAGTGGGATCCTTTGGCAGGCAAACACCTTAACTGCTAAGCCATCTCTCCAGCTCCTCTTTGTCCTTTTTGATTGGTAAAGTTTATTTGGAAATAATTTACATTATTACCTAAAAGTATAATCAGTCAGAAACCTTTCTCATAATTTTATATCTCAATAACATTTGTATTTATCTGGGAAGTAAGAAGTGTAGGGAAATGTAGTAATGTCATCAGAACTCAGACTTTCATTTTTCCCTTTCTTTCTCTCTCTTTTTTTGTTCCTCTCCTCTTCTTTTTCTCCCTTCTCCTCCTTCTTCTTTGTCTTTTTTGAGACAAAGTCTTACTCTGTAACCCATGCTAGCCTTGAACTCATTGCAGTTCTGCCTCAGCCTCTCAATTTCTAGGCTTACAGATGTGAATCACATCTTAAACTCATTATTTCTTTAGTTAATATTCATTCATTCCCACCATTTTAAACTCTTTTCTACATAGATACTTCGAGTTGCAGCCCTCAAGAGAATTCAAACAGTTTTGAAGAATTCAGCTGCTTTGCTCTAGTATCCTTCCATTTCCATTTTTTTTTTTTTAATATATTTTTTATTAGTTATGTATATAGTATATATACAGCCATGATGGTACCATTGTTAGCCTTCTCCCTGTCCTCCCCACAATGGGTTATGCATGTCTTGCCTTATGGGGTAGCCATCAGTTATGCGGGGGAGACAATGACCCAATTCATGGCTCTAACAATCTTTCCACCCCCTCTTCCGTGAGTTTCCCTGAGCCATGTTGGGTTCATTTCAGGTCTATGTCAGTGACGAGGTTTTGTGAGTCTCTGTGTCTCTGGATATCTGATTCAGTAGGGGTTGAGAGTTCTTTTTGTCTATCTCCTTTGCCCTTGTGCTGGTACCAGATTCACCAATAAAACAGCACTCTTGCTCATTTCCCCTATAACTCACTGGCTTCATCTGGTGCCCTGATGTGGTGAGATGTTAAAAATTTTATTTATTTTATGAGAGAGACAGAGACAGACATAGAATGGTGCACCAGGCCTTCCAGCCACTGTAAACGTACTACAGATGCATGTGCCACCTTATGCAACTGGCTTACATGGTACTGGGGAATTGAACCTGGGTCCTCAGGTTTCACAAGGAAGCACCTTAACCACTAAGCCATCACTCCAGCCCAAATTTTTCTGTATTTCATACAGACCATTATTTATGGAATAAGGTTGTAGCTACTTTTTACTTTTATGAAAAATGGAGTTGTCTCTTTATATTTTGTCTTCATTATTTAAATGCTGCTTTTAGTTACTTTGTCATAGAGGGTAAATGAAATAAATTTTACTTTACCATCTTTACTGAAAATATGTGAAGCTAGAGTGAACAAGTTTTATTTTACTTTTTCTCCCAAAGTTTAGTGTGCTACAATTGAGAAGACCTATTGAGATATAAAGGTTAACATCCATAAATGTGGAAAATGGATTACCTGTTGGTAACAAGGTCTCCCTCCATGAATGAGGCTATTCAGATGCAGGTTTGAACCTTCCTGGGATCCATGCAGAGTGGATTTTTGAAGCTATTTTTAGAGTACACAGATGGTTCCCTTGCAGTGTTTTAATTCTATGACTTCATGTTTTTTCCTCCTTTTCCTTCCTCCTTCTCCTCCTCCATCCTCCTTTTCCTTCTCCTCCTGCAAAATAACTAGTCACAGGATGTCTAAATTTCTCAATGAGTAATGGAAAACAAACCAATAAGTCATTTTTTTTTAGTATTGTATTTTAGCACAGAAACAAAATATATGCAACTCTTTTTTTAAAATCAATGAAAATGGAAGAGGCACTTTGATAATTGAGACAATTCATAAATACTGTGCAGATAACAATTATATATAATAGCCCAGATCATTTTATCATTCCTCTAACTCATTTTCTTAATGTGATTTTAATAAGCAAAGCAAATTTATGGAAAATAGTAATTTACTATAGATATGTTTGAAGAGGCATGCTGCTGAAGTGGTATTTAAAAGTCAAGCAAAGCGAAGTAATAGGAAGTTAGTTTCAAGGGGACAAGACAGAGCCAGTGGCAGAGTACTCTGCATGTGTCAGGATCAGTCTCTATCACCATGCCCCAAGTCATCTTGCAGCACCCAGCCCTAGAGGAAAGGAACTGGGACCAGACATACTGGGTAATGACGTTCTTCTAGGAAGAATTAGTTGCTGAAACAATGAGGCTTTGGATTTGTACCTTTGCTGAGTGTAGTGAAGGACCTTACTTTTCTGCAAGTCATTAGCTTACATTAGCCTCCTTCCCTGAGGGAATCTTATTTTCCTTTTCATGAAAATAAAATTCTCCAGGTAATTTACTGATGTGCTAATTACCATTTTTAGTGACAAGCTAGAAAGCTCTGTGGCTTGTCAAACTGTTCCTATCCTGAAATATATATATTTATATTTGCAAAAACACTGAAGCATAAAATGGCATTAGTCTTGTGAATTGTTGCCAAAAGTATGGTAAGAAATATGTCCATACTATGCTTTTGTAAATTATCTACTATGCTTGAGCATAAAATGCTGTAATGGCCAATTTATTTGTGTTATATTATTTATATACATATTTATTTTTATATTGCAGAAACAAATTGATTAAAGGCCTGCCAATGAAATAATACCTCCACAGACTCAAATTTCAAAAGCTAGTGCTTCATACATACAGAGTGAGTCCTTTACCACTGAATTAGTTCTCCTCCAGATTTGTGTTTCCTAAGCTGCTCAGGCCAGCCTTGAACTCACTCTGCAGCCCAGACAGGCTTGACCTTACAGTCATTCTGTTTTACCCTCCTGAGTAGCTAGGCTTACAGGCAGTTGCTACCACATCCAGATGAGATTTTTATTTTAATGGTCTGTTCTTTTTGGTCTCCTCCCTGCTTTGCTTGCTATCATGTGAGCAGGCTGCGGCTTCATCTTCAGTCATTTCTGCGGCTCTCCTGTTTGCTTTCATATCTCTGAATCTACACATATATGAATCCAATTTATCCCTCAAAGCTTACTTTACTCTTCCTCTGTGAAATCCGTTTCGATTTCCCAACTGGCTCTGATGTCTCATTTGTGCCTTGCTCAAGGCTCTTATAATTGTGTATCTCAGTCAGGACTCTGGTTATTAGCTCTGAGCTACAGTAAATGATTTACTTGTCTTATGCCTTTGCCAGATCGTGGGCTTGTGGAGAGCAGGAGCTTTGCATCCTCAATCTTTGTAATTCTCCTCTCCTCACAGCATTCTCCGCGGGGGGAACGCTGAATTACAGCGCATCCCAATTGATCTGTTAACCCAAACTTCTTTCTTTCTTGGCATAGGTATCATTCTTGTGGTTTTATTTCTAGATTTCTGGCTGTTCCCTAGTGTCTCTTCATTCAGTTTCTGTCTATTTCATGCAGAGCTCTATCATAGTTCCTTTCTATCTTCATTTGTGCCAGACAAAAGTCAACATGATGCATTTATTCCCCCATCTTTAAAACTTTACCCATTTCAGTATTCTCTTCCTGAGTATAGTAACCAGAGACACACAGGTATTAGAAATATTTCTTTGTATTGCTGTCTATATTGCCTGCCTAACAAAACACTGACCCTCCGTTGGTTTCCTTTTTTCTTCTGTTGTTGAGAGGTGTTTGAGAACGTGTATAGCCTACTGAATACCACAACTCAGATGTACTTGAAAATTCTCACATGTAATGCTAACAAATCAAGTTTGTCGTTTTACCAAAAACTTCCCCACTATTATTTATTTTTACAATGAATGTGATCAATGAAAGAATACAAAATATAAAACATATGATTTCAATGAAACTTATACATCAACACAGAAAGGCCAAAAACAAAGAAAGACACCCACAATTCAATGTCATATTTTTACACAGTACCTTTTTATTTATATTCACAATAACTATGAATGACTGCCACTTATTGTGCAATACATGTGAATGACTATGCCGAGTGTAGGTGGACAGCTGGCTGGGTTCTGTTACTGTCAAGACCACTGAATGAGCAATGCTGTCAAGCTGAGCTGCGGGGTGGCATGACAATTAACTCTGGTCTGATGAGCCTGAGGGTGTGCTCCCTGGCCAGATGGCAGCACTATTTGAGTTCAGCAGTTGAACAGGGTGGCAGGAGGGTACCCTGAGGTTAGAAGGAGTCATCATTTGGCATAGATGAGTCCACCTGCTATACTCAGTAGACATACACAGTGAATATTCTTTGCTTATGTGAGGCGTCTGGGCAGGGTTTGAGTGGCTGATGAGTTCAAGTATTCATCAAGGTGGTGGGAAGTAGCCAGAAGTTTTTTGTGGTGGTCATATACCTGTCTGGTGATGCTGTCTAGTGTGATCCCAGGGTCATTTTGAAGGGTAGATGTTAGCCATTCAAGTCAAGTGGAACTTGCCGCAACCCGGAAGAGTAACCTGCTCAGCTCTGTGTGTGTGTGGGGGGGAGCTGTGCTGTTCGGTTTTACCCCAGACTGCTGGGTAGACTAAGCTGTCAAGAAAATCTGTGTTCTTGGCATTGTGGATTCTTCCTCCTGTCTTTGTTTCTCTTTGACCTCACGTGGCCTAGCCATGCTAGTTTCCCTAACATTTCCTTGAAGTGAGACAGGATGGTAGGGAAAGTGCACGTGTGCCCCAGGTCTCTCTTCCCTCTCTTCAAACTGTGGTCCCTGGGGAACGCTCTGGATGGCACTTTCGTAACTTGAGAAACGGAGCATGGCTGAAACACGTGTCTTTAACTCCC
This sequence comes from Orientallactaga sibirica, assembly GCA_036365145.1. Taxonomy (NCBI): domain Eukaryota; kingdom Metazoa; phylum Chordata; class Mammalia; order Rodentia; family Dipodidae; genus Orientallactaga; species Orientallactaga sibirica. The sequence goes on along the minus strand of JAEOAD010000023.1, from coordinate 10,327,048 downwards.
TTTATGTGGCCTTTTATTCTCTTTTGCAGACCGTGCTGGTGACTGTAGCTTACTGGAGATTTTCAGAAGATAGTCTTGGCTGTAGATAGTTGCAAATGGAACATTCTGGAGACAATAGTGCAGTCTGAAGGAAAGCTCCTGTTCTGACACCATTTGATTTTTTCATCGTACTTTCTTGAGCACAGAATATGCCATGGACTCATCCTTTATAGCAGTCTCACACTGGGAATTATTTATTTAGGAAAGTAGCCTTGCGAATATGGGTTTACAAATCCCTGAGACTATTTACATTGATTTCTTTTCACCTGTGCATAGTTAATATTTTTCTTTCTTTTCTTAATATTTTTCTGTCTGGTTATTTGGGCTAAATCTTTTTAAAAATTTTTCTTTATTTATTTGAGGGGTTGGAAAATGGGCATACCAGAGCCTCCTGCTACCACAAATGAACTCCAGATGAATGTGCCACTTTGTGTATCTGGTTCTACATGGGCACTGGGGGATTAAACCCTGGCTATAAGGCTTTGTAAGCAAGTGCTTTTAACCACTGAGTCATTATTTGAGCTAAATATTTTCAAATATTATTTTATTTTATTTTTATTTATTTGACAGAGAAAGAGGGAGAGGGAGAGAGAATGGGTGCGCCAGGGCCTCCAGCCACTGCCAATGAACTCCAGACTTGTGCACCCCCTTGTGCATCTGGCTTATGTGGGTCCTGGAATCAAACCTGGGTCCTTTGGTTTTGAAGGCAAGCACCTTAACTGCTAAGTCATCCCTCCAGCCCTTTGAGCTAAACCTTATCAATTCTGTAAGACTCCGTTCAGTTTTACACTGTACATAAGGTTTGTTTTAATAAATTGTTCTCTATTGACATCATACATTCAGAATCTCAATATTTTAGCATGGAAAGACACTTAGATACTGCCATAATTTTCTACATGTTGCACAAAGCAGCTATTCACTTACAACATACTTTTACCAGCTAGAAGATCATGTCTGCCCTCTCCAGCAGATGAAACTAGAACACTGGCTTGACAGGTAATCCACAAGCTGGATAGTGGCTTTCAGAGTCCCTTGGTCAAGGGCAGTTTTGTTCAAGTCACAACTGGCAATATGATTTTGTTCTGATCACATCTTGTCCTTAAAAATCATTTCACATTTCTATGTAAAAGAATATATATGTTTAGTTTCTGAAGGGAAGAGGTGTGGTGACACACTTTGTGTAAACCATAGAATTCAGAGAAGGCCATCAATGAATAAGTGATATTCATATTAGAGGTACTAAATCAATGATAACCTGTTATAATAGAAGAGTGAACTGTAACTTGGGGAATGGCTAATACTTGAAACAAATGCAAATGAAAGCAGCTAGATTCATGTTACCAGTGAAATATGGTATGTGTGTGGTGTGTGAGAAAGAGAGAGAGAGAGAGAGACAGAAAGAGAGAGAGAGAGAGAGAGAGAGAGAGAGAGAGAAAGAGAAAGATGGGATATGTGCATCTGTATGTGGTGTATGCATGTGTGTGTGTCATTGCTGTCCCATATGCTTGCCTGTGGCCAGAATGGAATGTGATGTGACCTGCTCCATTGTTCTTCCACTGATTCTAGAGCTTGTGGGGCTCTGCCAATTCTTGAGTCTCTGCCTTCCTGCAGAACTGGGATTACAGGCAAACATGGTGTGATGGTTTGATTCAGGTGTCTCCCATAAACATAGGTGTTCTGAATGCTAGATCCCCCAGCTGATGGAAATTTGGGAATTAAAGCTTCCTGGAGGCAGTGTATTGTTGGGGGTGGGCTTATAGGCATTATAAACAGCTTCCTCTTGCCAGTGTTTCACACACTCTTCTGTTGCTGTTGTTCATCTGAGGTTGGCCAAGAGGTGATGTTCACCCTCTGCTCATGCCATTGTTCTCCCCTGCCATCAGGGAGCTTCCCCTCGAGTCTGTAAGCCAACATAAACCTTCCCCTGCCCCCCATAATCTGCTCTTGGTTGGGTGTTTCCTTCCAGCAATGTGAACCTGACTGCAACACATGGCTACTTTCAGTTGTATTACATGGGATCTGGGCATTTGAACTCATGCAAACTCAAGCTCTCATACTTGTATACTAAGTACACTTAACCATTGAACCATCTCTCCAGTCTGTGAAATAGGTTACATATTGACAAAATACTCATTTTAAAAGAAAAGAGCATTTTAGAAATGTTACAAAGCAAAGAAAGAATAATCAGGTGTAGAAATAATTGCATAGAGCAAAGATCGATCTAAGTCGGATATTTAGTCTTTGTAGGATAGGAGAGAGGTTTTAAAGACATAGTCATCTCCTAATTATTTAAATCTTTACCACTAAAAAGACAGTGTTTTGCAACAAATCTAATAATAGGTTATTACATAATTAAACTGTAAAACTTTACTTGCAGTTGATTCTAGCACATTTAGAGCATTTTAGAGCAACACATCATATGATACTGATTCATCAGTATAAATACATGCCATCTCAGAAACTAGAATGTTAGATTTCTGAAGTGATTAAGAATGAATGCTATTATTTACAAATACGCAATTATGAATAGGGAAAGGGTCTAAGTAGTAATTGAAGAATGAATTTCTATTAGCTTGCAAATGTGACAGAGGCACATCATTTTTAGCAAAACACCCACAGTGGGTTTGTGGTTAAGGGCTCTTGTGTGCAAGGCCAATGGCATGGGTTCAGTTCCCTGGTATCCAGTACCCACATAAAGCCAAATGCACAGAGTAATGCATGCATATGGAGGGTACTTGCAGTAGCAAGTGGCCCTGGTGCCCACTTCTCTCTGCTTACAAATTAATAAATAAAAATATTAGGAAAATACACAGTGTCCTTGTGCTGACAATTATCAATACATTTGGAACAACTCGATAATTAAATAGATGGATTGATGTTGTGTGCACAGATTGAAAGACAACCCTTCTTCCCCAAGTCTATTTATATTTACATATGTATTTATCTGAAGCAACTCCTATTGAAAACCTTTGTGGTTTTCTGTAGGTATGGACAGGTGTATTTAGAAATATATATCACAATATTTAAGTCTTGGAATAGCTAAAAATAATCCTTATAATGAAAAATAAACCACTTTAGTTAGTATGGAGACTTACTATATTATCATTGTAACTAACAAAGAGAGAAATTGCTGGAAACATAGAAGCATGGATCAATGGATGAAAAACAAAACCCAAAAATAGGCCCATGTTAATATTTGGCTGATTTTTGACAGTGGTATAAAATCTATTCAGTGATAAAAGGACAGACTTCTGAATAAATAGAACTAGAGAAATTAGATACCTTTAGGGAAAAGATGAAATGACCTTAACTGACACCTTATACAAAAATTACTTCATAGTGCATTCTGGGATTAAATGTGAAATGTAAAACCAAAAAAGTTTTAGAAAAGAAAAAACTGTAGATGAAAAGATCCAGAACCTAGGGTCAAGCAAAGTTTCTCTCTTTATACTAAAAGCACAGTATTTTGTTTCATTGTTTGTTTTCTTGAGATACAGCCTTACCATATAGCCTAGATGGGCCTGAAATTCACTATGTACCCCATGTTGGCCTCACACTGATGGTCAGCCTTCTGCTTCAGCCCACACTCTTAGAATATTTGACTAATAAGACTTCATGAACACTAGAGCAGTGAGAAAATTACCTCAGTCTTTTCAAGTCTTTTCAAGACTTAAAAAAAAAAAAAGATTTAAAAAACAATGCACCAGGCAGTAGATACAATGCTTTGCACCAGCTGTTGAGCAAGAGAATTTTTCACAAGCTTCTATTATCATTGGCATATGACATGGTTAATTTTCCACCATTAACAGGTGTTTTGGCTAATGGTTTCTATAGCTGTGGGGCATGGTTTGACAGGTAACACATGAGCTGACAGTTCAGTGAATGTGACCATCCAGTGTCCCTGAATGAAATGTGGTCAGAAATATACTTCATCATTTTTATTATCTTAAGAATCATCTGTAATCTGTGCAAGTCATGTTCTGAAAACTTTGTAACCGTCCAGATTTGAATGTCTATTTCAAGTTGGTGGCATATGACCACATGTTACTGTATGATTAGCAGAATACTGGATCAAGCTGCTTGCAATCAGACGGAAGATAGAACCTTCATGAAACGTTATTGTGAAGTGTTTTTTCCATGTCTTGTTGAAGAAAACTTTTACTGACCCAAACACCAAGTATAGTCAGTCAGCACTTCATAATGATCTTGCTCAGGCCTAGCATGGTGCAAGCTGTCTCGTTTGGTTTTATAGCCCTCTGGGATGGAGGATGAAGACAGAAGAAAGCCTTTTTATATGAAAAAGGAAAGACAGAACATTGAATCTAATTTTTCTTATATTGTTTTCTTTTTATAACAGAAGGATCTTAAAAGCTTCCATACTGATAACAAAAGTCTTTCTAATCTCTCTGCAGTCTCTCACACTCCATTAAATGCCTCCTTTATCTTTGAAATAGATGTGGAAGCAAAATATTTATGTGGTGTCATCTATGCCTGCTAAATTGCTTTTGAAAATAAAAATAAATATGTTGGAGACGCAAGAAGTGGCCAAGTACATAAAATTCATTTTGCAAGGATCATTAAAGCCTTGCATCTTTATTATATCATAGCTAGTTAGCATTAGGGTGACAAGCTAGAACATTCTATAATACTTTAAATAATTTAAAAAATCATTATACCTTAATTAAGAAAAACCTTGTTTTGAGTTAAAGGTAAAATCAATAGAAAATCTACAAACAAAATGTTTTTGCCTATACTCATCCAATTTAAAGTTTGTTTACCATCTTGGGAATTTTTAATGTAGTCAATAATAAGCAAGTTCATTGATTTGGGATTGAATGTCATCTTCAATTACCAAAAGACTAACCATATATATATATATATATATATATATATATATATATATATATATATGTATGTGTGTGTGTGTGTGTGTGTGTGTGTGTGTGTGTATGTATGTATGTATGTGTCTGTCTGTTTATCTATCTACTATCAATCTTAATTTATCTGTCATATTTCTAAATAATTTATCATCTGTCTTTCATACATCTATCTATCATCTATCTCTTATCTATCTACATACCTATTTATCCATCATCATTCATCTATCTACTCTATCATCTATCTATCAACGGCTTATCGCTCATCTCCCTCTATCATGAATGTTCACATATATGTATGTATGTGTGTGTATATATATATATATATGTGTGTGTGTGTGTGTGTGTGTGTGTGTGTGTGTGTGTGGCTGCATGTACACATTTGCATATGCATATGGAGGGTTAAGGGCATTTTCATATGTCATCTTCAGGAATGCTGTCTACTCTCTTGAGGCAGATTCTCTTATTAGTCTGAGACTTACCAATTTGGTCAGACTGACTGGTCTGTGACCTTTAGGGACTTTCCTGTATTTGTTTCCCCTGCACTTGGATTGCATTCACATGCTATTACAGCTGGTATTTTTTCTTTTGTGAATATTGGGGGTTTGAACTCAGGTCTTTCATGCGTGCAGGGTAGATACTTCACCCACTGAGCTTTCTCCTTAACCCTGGAACTCCATTTTGAAAGTCACAATGCACAATGCTTAATTATAATGTGACCTATAATGTCTTATACATTTTAGTCAAGAAAATAAACATTTCAGAATTCCTGTGGAGGCTTCTGTTTTGCTCGCTAGCATCATCACTGGGGTCAGCTTATAACCCTATGGGAGAGAGAAAGGGGACCATATACAAAGACTTTTTAAAAGTCTAGTTAAGGGTTAGATTATCTGTTCCAGAAGGAAGCCCTCTGCTTCTCTCTCTATATCTCTTTCTTTCTTTCTTTCTTTCTTTCTTTCTTTCTTTCTTTCTTTCTTTTTCTTTCTTCTTTCTTTCTTTCTTTCTTTCTTTCTTTCTTTGTGTGTTTGTGGAAGTCAGAGATAGCCTGAGGTGTCTTCCACAATCCATCTTCATGTGATTTTTATGAGTCAGAGTCTTTCCTGATCTTACACCTGACTGATTCAGTTAAAGCAGCTACCCAGTGTGCCCAAGGGTTCCTCTTGTCTGTACCTTCCCAGCACTGGGATTACAGCCACAGTATCTAGCACTTTATGTGGCTGCTGGGGATTCAAGTTCAATTCCTTATGTTTTCCTTGTAAGCACGTTAAATATTGAACTATGTCTCCAACACATGAAGCTCCCTTTCTTATCTTAACATTCTCCTAATATGCACAAAGCTAGCCACACTAAATAATATTGAGCTTGCTGGCATTTAGATTTCTACTGTGACCCAAACTCCTTATAATCAATTTGTTAATGGTCAGCTTTTAATAATCTTCATCCAACACAGAGTCCATTATATGATAGCATTGCTACAATAACTTGTTTCTCACAAGTCAATGCTATTAAAATATTTAGGAAGTGACCACTGATAAAAGCTGTTGTCAAGAGTGACACTTCTCTTGGATAGGTGAAGAAAGTTCAATTTTTACTTGCTTAACAATTTGTCACTCTGTGAAATCTGCTAATGGCCCAAGTGCACTACTTGATAAATTTCTCCTTAGAGTCTTGGTCTAAAGCACTGGTTGATACTTAAGCCTACATGTCAGTGACATTGTCTCTGATTTCCTGGGGGACAATGAGGCCTACCTGTCTGGTTCCTTCAGAGACACCAACATACTGATGGCAAATGTAATAATTGCAATATGCCAAACACATCTTAACTGCACAGCTCCTGTGTGAAGAACATGCTAAAATCTTCAAGAGAAAGTGTTTTGTCCTCAAGTAAAACTAATAGTAACAATTGGTAATTCTCAAATTGACCCAATGAGGCCAAATGTTTGCAAGTATATGGTAATTAATTACAGCACCAATCACAAAGTCAACTCTTGTAAATTGTGTTTTTTTTCCATTTTAGCATATATGAAACTTGATACAAAAATATGGCTATAAATAATTAAGGAACTTTAGCCAGGCATGGAGGTGCATGCCTTTCATCCCAGCACTCGGGAGGCAGAGGTAGGAGGATCACCATGAGTTTGAGGCTACCTGAGACTGCAGAGTGAATTCCAGGTCAGCCTGGGCTAGAGTGAGACCCTACCTCAAAAAAACAAACCAAAAAAAAAAAAAATAATTAAGGAACTTTGAAATGTTTTAGTAAAAAAGGTTCAGAAATTACACATTATAAAAGTATATTCTTGTGAATTGTATTTGTAGTGTGCATTTTTCAAGCTATTCCTGTAAGTATTCTACTAAAGGAAATTACTAGTAAAAACTACCCCAGGTTCATTGAAGTCACTTCATATTAGTTTTGTTCTTTATCATGATTCAAGATCAAGGACACTCATCTATAACAGAGGGGATTATGCTAGTGGATGCCTTTGCCTCTACATGGAATATTACAGCACATGTCTGCCTGGTACACCCTACTAGGTGCTGGGGGTGAGAACTTAATTGAAAAAAAAAAAACACTAAGAATCTTTCTCATCCTCTAAAATTGTATATTATCACAGTTCCCAGTTAACAAATATAGTAATTATTCCTTGTTGCTGTAATAAAATACCCAACCAGTAATAGTATATGAAAATAAAAGACTTATTTAAAGATTACCATGTCTAGGGGAAGTTTCACATGATGGAGAAAAATGGCAGGCATCACATCTTCAAATATCAGCAGACAGGAAGTAACAGAAATGTGCTAAGCATGTTAAATGGGGCTGCGCTATAACATCCCAAGCCCACCCTGAGCAACACACATTCTCCAGCAAGGCTCCACCTCTCAGAGGCTCCGTGACCTGGGGATCAAGTATGGGAATTCATCACATGAGCCTATGGTGGACGTGTTACATTTGAGCCAACACAACAACACTCTCTGATAAACAGTTTCTGTATTGCCTTGTGAAATTAGTGAAAAGTAATTGAAAAATTTCATGACATTTCCTATTTTAATAAAATTGGAACTATTGATAGGAAAGTAAAGATCACGAGGATGACATGCTGTTGAGACTATAATTTCCTGGTTAGCCTTGTTATGCTATTCCATGGGTATACTTCTGGAATCAGCCATACTTGGATCCAAACCTCTTTGCTGTGTGATCTTTCAAGTTTTCAGGGCCAAATGTAAGAAAATATGTTACATTCATGTCTAAGGAAAGCCTAGAAGGAGGATATGAGAGACTGTTTTAGAAAACTAAAGACTTGTTACTATTTATTGAGATTATTATAGTCAAGTTTCCTTCTTCTCGTGCCCATGGTATATGTTCATCCAGCCTCAGTGGCACACTGTAAACTCAGTTACTGGGAAACTGAGGCAAGAAGAGCTTTTGAGTAGAAGAGTATGAGACCAGCTAGAATAGCATGTCAAGACTTTGTGCCAAAAAACAGAACTAAAAAGAAGAAGAAGAAGAAGGAGGAGGAGGAGGAGGAGGAGGAGGAGGAGGAGGAGGAGGAGGAGAGGAGGAGGAGGAGGAGGAGAAGAAGAAGAAGAAGAAGAAGAAGAAGAAGAAGAAGAAGAAGAAGAAGAAGAAGAAGAAGAAGGAAACTAAACCAAGATATTGCCCCTTTCATTATGCTTGGCTTTCTCAGCTTGTCTTCTCTATTTCAATTCCTTTCCACAGTGACTCAGGAGTTACAAATACAAGTTACACCACAGTCTTTAAACACAGTGTCTCTCACAACATAGTTAAAATGTTTTTTTCTGACACTCATGTCCTAAATCTCCCCAGCCAGGCTGTACTCTTCATTTGCCCTTACTCCCTCTAAGGCTGGTCCTTGAAAACTGTTCTTCCTCACTTTCCCTGTATGTTCACATTTCCCTCTTTTCTGTATGGAAAAAGTCTGGGAATTCATCACAGACACACGAACGTATGGTGGACATGTTACATTTGAGCCACCACAACAAATGTCTATTAAACAGTAGCATGGTTTCTTTATTGCTGTGTGAAATTAGTTAAAGTCATTGAAAAATTTCATTACATTTCCTATTTTAATGAAAATATCTCTTCTCCAAAGATTCACAGCTATAAAGCAATGCAATACACATCCAGTAATACATCAGTAAAAGGTAGTGATACCTTCTGAAAAATGTTCATTTAGTGATTCTGTCTTTGTGTGGATGTTGAAGGATGTCCTTATACAATCCTCAAACTTTGTATCTAGATAGGCTGCATAATATAGCCCACAAACATACACAAACATATTGTCTTTGTCAACTTCTTCCTAATGGCAGTTTATGAGAGGAAAGGCTTAATTTGGCTTACAAACTTGAGGGGGAAGCTCCATCATAGCTGGGGAAAATGTGGCATCAACAGAGGGTGGACCTCACCTCCTGGCCAACATCAGGTAGACAACAGCAGCAGGAGAATGTGCCAAACACTGGCAAGGGGAAGCTGACATTAACATGCATAAGCTTGCGAACAACAATAAACTGCCTTCAGAAGGCTCTAATTCCCAAATTGCCACCAGCTGGGGACCTAGCATTCAAGACCCATAAATTTATAGGGGACACCTGAATCAAACAACCACACATACCATACTGAATGCTCTAGACACTCAGTACACCGAAGTTTAATTGTAAGGACTCTTGTCTCTCCACATCCTAGACAGATTTGTTTACCCAGTATCTCTTTAAATATGAGTAATGCATGGCTTTGCTCTGCCAAAATTCTTGAGGTGATAGGAATTTTTCGGTTTCATTGTCACTTTATTGGACCAGAGCTGTATATGTAGTCTGCCCTTGGCTGATACTTTTATATGCATAGTACATACACACTGTGTGTGACTTAGTTAAGCACAGAACTGTTGGAGCAAAGGTGCCTGACTACCCTGTTTTCTTTTGTCCTCTGAAGACAGATCAAGTAGTACCAAATTCAAAACAAACACAAAGGACGTGGTGCCTTAGGGATATTTTGGAAGATAATTTGATGAGAAAGTACTCTCTGATCTACAGCTCAACAGCTCCAGAAAATTGTTTTATAATTTTACTCTGGAAATCACTAAAAATGTTGGCTAAGGTACATAAACCATGTGGGTATGTTAATTGAACAACTTTCATATTTCTTTTTCTATTCTATTTTGGAGAAAGAAAAGTTAGATCTGTATTTTGTTCACAAACATGTGTCCACTTACATAGAAAGTCATTAATTAATATCCTTATTGCAGCGTTTTTTTTTTTTTTTCTCCTAATGTGAATTCTGGGGACTGAACTGAGGTTTTTGTACTTGCAAGGTAAGTAGGATACTGACTAAGCTATCTCACCAGCCCCATTAATTAATATCTTTGAGGTGTTACAGGTATATAAAATATTGCATTTTCCCATTCTCCTATGGAGAAAAGTACCTTTACAATCAATTTCTATGCTCATACTATTTCTATATTTCACTACATTTGTAGTTAAGTTATATACATTTTCTCAAATACTTATTGTTACAAACCACTTGAGGAGCCCATCATGATACTGACTAGATAGTAATGTTTTCTGAGTGCTGTGAGAGTTCTAAGCTGTCTGCACCATGCTGGCTGCACTCTGACCAAGTGATCCTGGGGCTGCAAACAGAAACCATTAGACATGGATGCCGGGCATTCACCGAACTCTTGAGCTCTTTGAGAAGCAGTTCAGTGTTGCCATGACAACACCTGTATTCATCCTCAGGTGAACACCAGCATCAAGGCTTGCCAACTGAGGGTCCCACATGATCCTTCTTGGTAACTACTTAAATTATCACCCTTTAAAATAGTGACAATTAAAAAATTTTCACTTCACAGTGTCTTAAGGTATCAGGCAGCTCTCGGAAGAAGTAGAGTGATAATTTTTTGTAATTATCTATCTACAAAGTAGCATGCAATACCTTGTAACTAGGGGCTATTAAATTCTTAGTGCTGGTGACAAAAATATATTTAAAAAAACTCTTCCCTTGTGATTCTTGAGATTTTATGCTTTAGATATATGTGCAACTCACAATTTAGGTGAATAAAGGTGTAATTGAGAGATCTGGATAGCATATGCGAATGACCTTAGCAAGGAAGAGGGAAAGCTTCCTTACGCTGCAATATGGGAGTTCAGGATAAATTAGTTGGAAAACAAGGGATATGGTACAGGATATTATCTTTTACATTAAAAATTATTTATTTATTAGAGAGAGATACATTGAGAGAGAGAGAGGGAATGAGGGAGAGAATGGGCACACCATGGCCTCTAGACACTGCAAATGAACTCCAGATGCATCTGGCTTAAGTGGGTAGTGGGGAATATAACCTGGGACCTTAGGCTTCACAGGCTAGTGCCTTAAACTCTAGACATCTCTACAGCCTTTTTACATTTTAAAATAGTGCTTTGATGAGTTTTCCATCATTTCCACACAGAGAAATAGGGAATACAAATATGAAGAGATAAAATGATATTTTGTTTCATTTTATGATACTAGAAATTGTGAAGGTCAGAGAGCAAGTACCTAACTTGTAATAGTTCATGGAAAATAACCCCAAAGATTAAAGATGAAAACACATTTTATGGAGCTAATCATTATTAGGTTATTTTCATAGGTCAGGTTACTTTATATTCAATATGTAGCTCCTTCTATGATGTACATACTTGAATCCAAGACAAAAATTGGTCTGGAGATGTAGCTCAGTTATAGAAAGAGTTTGTGTAGCATGCACAAAAGTATGGGTTCAATACTCAGCCAGAAAGAGAGAGAGAGAGAGAGAGAAGAAAATACAAAGTTTCTTATTGTCTTAGAAAAATATTAACTCTAGATAATATATGATAGATAATATAGAATAATGATAATACATGAATAGGGTTAGGGAATAATTAATTATGGCTTAAATTATCTCAAGCTAAAGAATTATGTCATGCTAAATAATGTTCAAAGCAATTGACAAACCTGCTTGCTTTAGTTATTAACAAATTTTAAATTAAATGTGGTTAAATATATAATTTAAACTATGTCTTCCCATATTATTGATACAGGCAGATAAATTTTGTAAAACCAATGATATTTTCAATATTTAATGCTTTTTGGCATAGTGTGTCAAAGATAGCTTTAAATATTTACTGTATACATATTGAAAAATTTGGTTGATTTCTTTTCCTATATTAGATGGTTGTTTTGGTTTGACTGTGAAGTTTTCCACATAGGTTCATGTGTTTGAACACTTGGTCCTAACTGGTTGCCATCTGAGAAGGTTCTGGGACATTGAGAAGGTGGAGAATCTCCGCAGGATGTGGGTCATTGAAGGTGGCTTTGAAGTTTTATAAGCTGGCCCTGTTTCCTGTTCTCCCTCTGCTTCCTAACTGTGGATGCTCTTATATCTACCATGATGCCTCTCTCACAATTAGAGCTATAACCTTAAACTGTGATCCAAACTAGGCTCTTCCTTTTTTCTTGGCATATGTGTGTATGATGTGTTATGTATGATGCATACATATGTGTGTATGGCATATTATGTGTGATGTATACATAGGTCTGTAGGGGTCCATGTACTGTGTATATGGCAGAGGCTAGAGAAGTTTGGATGTCCTTCTCTATTGACCATCTATTTATTTCTTCGAGACAGGGGGTCTCTTTGACCTAGCTTTTGTTCAGTCACTGAACCATTCTCCTGTTTGTGCCCCAGGCAGACTGGGACTCCAGTGGTCTCAGAATCTTTCCTTCAAGGTCCTCATATATAAGTGACAAATGCTGCACTGCTGTTAAATACAGAACAACACCCAGGGTTCCAAACCCTTCCCTTAGTAAGTTGTTTTTGCAAGGTATATCATTTCAGAAATGAGACATATAACTGACACAGTACAGTACTCATATACATAGTTACCATAGAATGACTCACATCTTGAAGCAATGAATAGGAATGCTATAGGTTAAAACTATACTGTGCTTTCCGAGGACTGTGGGCTGGCAGTGGTTGTAATGCTATGGGTAAGAGAGCAAATTTAAATTCTAGTTGGCAAAGATAGATGGATGGGTAGATGGATGAGGAATTAGGAATGTAGTCAAGTGAAAGATAATGTTAACAGATGCTGCCAAACAGAATTAAAGAACTTGTTTTGGGTGGAAGGTTGGGATAGATTGTTACGCATTTGGAAAACTGGTTCAATAAATTTGGGAAAAGTCAAGTGAAATATAAAATATGAATTACCACCAAATCTTTCAGCTGGACTCCACTCAGGGAAGTCTTGGGGAAAACAAACACTGCTAATCAATTGATTAAAGGCAGTTGGAATGGCAAGCTGGGGTTCTGAAGCTGGCTCTACAAGCTGGCGTTGACAGTAGAAATCAAGAGAGGTTGCCTACAGTGTGAAAAATAAAATATTATGTCAAGGATAAAGCAAGGAAGAATGTCACAAGGACTCATTTGTGTGGTCAGTGGAGCAGCCTTTTCTCTCTCTACAGGCAGACTTTGGGGTCAGGGTAATAGATGAAGTATGAGGAAGAAGGCTACAAATACACTTATCACCGGTGCTTCCTTACTTCAACACAAAGCTGGAAGCAGAGATTCTAGTCTTCTGACTGGAGGCCCAGTCACCCTTCTGTGTATTGGATTTGCTTATACCAACCAATGATCAAGAGGAGTCTATTTAAAGAAAAAGTTTTTTTTTTTTCTTATTTTTCTCATCTGTAATGAGCTTATGACTTTCTTCAAATGATCAAAATTCTTATCCAAAGTCTAACAGAAATTAATGAGATAACTAAACTTTTAGTCAAGAAGCAGGTTCTGGTACAATTCCCTCTCAAACCTAGAGGATCAATGATATCTGCTTACACTGTCTTCTCCACACTGTCGGGGCAAAGTATCTGACTTGTTTATCAAATTTTCTGTTCTTTTCTCCCTTTAAATTTCTAGATTCACCTTTTTCTCCCTCTTATGGTTCATATCTATATATTCTCCCTTTTAAAATGATTTCCTCTGGTCAAAAGCACTTTTCAGCTTAACAGTTGAGAGTTTATGATGTTTGTCCTGGGAGAAATTTTCCTCAGAAAAAAATATTAAAGGTTTGAATAGAATAGGACAGGAAAGAGACAGAATGAATTGATTCATTTCAGAGGAGCAAAAGGCTGATAACTATTTGAGAAAGAGAGAGAGAGTGTGAGAGAGAAACACAAAGCTGTAGGTACCTATAATCTGTTGATTGCCACAGATTGTTTCCCTTAGGGGTCAGAAGTGAGTGTTCCAGACAGCAATGAAATTGAGGCAGTTATGAGTAATAAACATGTCCAGGATGAGCTACTTTATAAATACATCCATCTTCACTGTGGATGGAAGTTTCTTTGGCACAAAAGATTTACTTTACTTTGTGTCTGATACTACCTGATAATTATTTGCTCTACTCACAGTCCTGTTTCTAATGCTTATGCTATATGAGGACCTAGCCACCTACTAGGATCTTACAGTGGGACAGGAGCCACCCACCAAGTTCCTGAAACAGCCACCCACTAGGCTTCTGTCTATTACTTATCGATGGCCTGTAAAAATGTGTCCTGTTGTCTGCTGTGGAACAATGTACCACAGGAGTCTGGATCTGCCTCTTCTTCTACTGGACTCAGTTTTGTCCACGGTAACTTTCTCTCACTTTACTGTAATGAGCGTCTGTAGTCAAACCCATGGAAAACTCAGCCAGTAGACAAATGCATTTCCTTCATAAGGAAGTGTAAACTCTATTGCTGTGGTCTGCTAGGAGAAATGTTAACCAAGGCGGAAACGGGTCAAGAATTCCAGTTTTGAGGTAGGCAATGGACATCTATAATTGGAAACTTCATGTGAGATGGATGCTGCCTGTATCAGTGGACAATGGGACTCCAAGGGAACTGAGAACAAAATCTTAGTATGTGGCATTAAGTATTCCTGAGCAAGAGGAATGGCTTGGTGCCATGATGATTTGAGAAATGTAGTCTTGTCAGTGGTTTACAGAAGACAGTGGAGATGCCTGAGAATCCAGTTACAAAGTCTTTTGTACTGAGGAGTTACTAAATATGCAAATATATATTGACAATGGAGAGTAAAGTGCTTAACTAGCTGAAAGCAAGGTATAAAACAATGGAATTGGGCTGGAGAGATTACTTAGTGGTTAAGGCTCTTGCCTGCAAAACCTAAGGACTCAGGTTTGATTCTCCAGGTCCCACATAAGCCAGATGCACATGGTGGCGCATGTCTGGAGTTCCTTTGCAATGGCTATAGGGTCTGGCATGCCCATTCTCACTTCTCTCTTTCTCTCTCTCCTTCTCCCTCCTTCCCTCTCTCTGTCTCAAATAAATAAATAGATAGATAAAGCTCAGAAAAAAATTAAAATAATGAAATAGAAAAAGTGAACCCAAGACATTCCTGGCCAAGAATTTTTGTTTTTATTGTTGTTCTAACTTTGCTTGCCTTCATCTACCTCTAACTCAGTCTGGGCTGGAACTATGTCTGGCAACATCCAATGTGGGCAACATTTGTGGATCCTTCAACTCTGGTTTCATTCAGTTTTAAGTACCCAGTTCATCCTCAACTAAACCTGTTCTTGAGGATGACTCTGGACTTAGAAAGCGACATAGTTCTATTCAATCTTAATTTGTCCTATTACCTTTCACAATGGTTGAAAGAAGTAAAGATGTGAATCTTTAAGTTATGCAAAATATGGTTTTCCTAGTATTGTGGTTTGAATGTAAAATGTCTCCAGAGACTCATGTGTTTGAACACTTGGTCCCCAGTTGGTGATGCTATTTGGGATGGTTCTGGAACCTTTAGAAGGTGGAGCCTTGCTGGAGAAAGTGAGTCACTGGGGGCAAGTTTTGAAGTTTTATAGGTGGGCCTCATTCCTGTTCATTGTCTGCTTCTGCAAAACAATGTGATGGACTGGCTTCCTGTTTCTTCTGCCATGCCTTCCTCATTGTATTGTCAGGGTGCTGTAGAGGAACAAAATCGATAGAATGAATTGTATTAAAAGGGAAGTTTGGATGTGAGGGCAATCTGGCTGCGACATCTGTCACCCCATTTACCGCCAGGGTTGATTCAGCAGATCTGGCTGGCTGGGGGGTGGCGTTCCCTTCCTCCCTCACTGCTCCATGTGTGTCCCTCCTAAGCTGCGTGCTCAGTTGAAGAGGAGGACCGGTTTTCGGTCAAGGTTATGCTGCATTCCCCTGCTTGAACCTCCAAACAAGCTCTCTCAAAGGGAATTTAAATTTTCAGCCGAGACAAGCATTTATAAAAAGAGGGGTTGGGAATTATTGCATTAACTTACTGCAGTCCCACAATAGCAGTCTGCAGCCCGGAGAGTCAAGGAACTGGGGAATCTGCTCAATCCAGCGAGTCCGAATGTCTCAGTAGTCCCAACCCAGCACTGAAAGCCTAGTGGCTTCCTGTAGAGCTGATGGTCTTCAGTCCACAGTGGTCTTTGGTCTGAGCTGGTCTTCAGTCCCCACTGGAAGGCAGTCAGCAGCACCACAGCCAGATGGCTTAGATTCTTTTCTCCTAGAGCCTCCATAGATAAAAGTCCCCCCCCCCAGCCCTAGGAATGGGGCACCCCACTCTGGGGGAAGGACTTCCTCCTTCAGTTAATCCTTCTTAGAAGCTGCCTCAGAGACCCACTCAAGAGGAATGTCAGTGAATGCCTAAACAGATCAAGTTGACAATAGATCTTCACATTCACACCCACCATGATGGAAGAGAATGATTTGTGAGAGATGGCTATTTTCTTTCAGAAAGTTTCAACCCGACTGTTGGGCATTGCTAAAAATGGGCTGGGACTGTGAGGAAGCTGGCCTGAACTGGTGGACATGGCTGGGGACCTTGGGCTGTGGGGGATGCAGCTGGCCTTATCATCGAACCCACCCTGTTGTCAGTGACTGGGCCTCCCTGCCCTCTGGCAAGGTTGCAGTGTGCCCTGTCATCGCCCAGAACAGGCAGAACTGGTGAGGCCCTCCCCCCTTTTGACCCCAGAAGCATCTGACCATAAGTCAGGCTTTATCCCCCACAGTTCCTGGCCTTGTGGCTAGCTGCCCAGGAGACCCTTATATGGCTGAAGTCACATAGGTTTTCCCACCACTTCTGTTATCTCCCTTACAGCTCCTCCCTCACAATTCTGAAGTCACATCGCTTTTCCCACCACTATCTCCCTTGCACTTCTGCCTTTCAACCAATTAGATAGCAACCCATAAACGATGTATCCAATAGCCATATAGTCTGTATGTGCCGTCTCAAACTTTCTCAAGTGTTTATAAACCCCCTCCGCTGTTGAATAAATGAGAGCGTGCTATCCATCAGACTGCCTCCCGGGTGTTCATTGCCTGTCCTTCACTCACCCACTGTTTCCCCCAAACTCCTCCTGCTCCTGGGACATGGGTGGCCAATGACCCCCAGGAACAGTGAGGACCCACACCCTACACTAGCAGTCTTTTGTTTACTTAAAAACATTTCAGGTATCAATTACCATGAGAGCTAATGTGAGTGAAATAAACATATTTGCTTTTTAGGCTATGTTTAACTTAATATAAATTAGTCTTTACAAACATATTTATAAATTCAGTATGACAAAATAGTGTTTGCAGTTAAAGATTTATAATGCACCTAAAATTGTGTATGGCTAAGGATATAATTGGTCATTATTTATGCAAAAAAGTAAAGAAAAACTCACTGTTATAAAATTCAAACTTAAATTCATTTTGGATTTCACAGAGAGCTTTTCTAGGACCCACATTGAAAGGAACTTGTGCATTTAGTCACACTGTATTGTTATTTCCAGCATGGAAAGATCATAATTTATTTTAGAAAAATTTATTTTAATGATTCTCAGGCCATTAATGAGATTATAAGTCAAAATGTAATTGTTTATCAAGAAAAAAATGTTTTTTCTCTACAGTAATTGGCTTCTAAATCACAAGGGAATAAACTAGATCTATGGTTTGTAGAATTATGCAACTTGGTACCATGTCTAATATTATTTGTTTTGGTAATAAAGAAAAGATAACATTTTAACCTAACAGTTAATTTTTTCTTCTCTTATTAAAAATAGTTAAAAAACATGTTCTACAGCAAGATATGGAGACCTTAACTAAGAGAGAAAAGTTTATTTATCTATGTTTTATTAACACTAAAACTTGTTTTGGCCAGGTGTGATGGTACAGGCCTTTAATACCAGCACTTGGGATACAAAAGTAGGAGGACCACTGTGAGTTCAAGGCTACCCTGAGACTACATAGTAAATTTCAGATCAGCCTGGGCTAGAGTGAGACCCTAGCTAGAAAACAAAACAAAACAAAACAAAACAAAACAAAACAAAACAAAACAAAACAAAATAAAACAACAACAACAAAAAAATCTTGCTTTTGTTTTGCAAGTATAGAATGGGAATCATAGCATATGAACAGTACTTTTCCCCCTTTTCTTTGAAATATAGCTTTGCACTTGTCTGAGAACTAATTATTCTTATTGAAGAATATGAAGATGAATGAGAGAAGGAGGAAGACTATGATGCTCTTTCTGTAATATAGTTGCTGGTCATATTTCAGCATGATAAAGCCCAGTGAGTGTAATTCAGAACATGAAAGTTAAGGGAGAAAGAAAGACTCAATAAAGTTAGATTAGAATAATTTGCTTTTGTAAGTAACAGGCCTATGTTTATCACTCTATCACAATTTAGACATTTTCACAGTAGGTTTATTTTCCTTCATATCCTTCTGTCTCGGTGAGGTATTGTTCTGTTGTCTTATTGCTTCTTTGAATTTCCCTTGCCTTGTCATTGAGATTTGAGGCCTCTGAAACTTGCTCTAGGATTTTCTCCACTTCAATCTTTTGTTAGATTTTACCCATGTAGCATTTCACACTCTCCTGAATTTCCTTCACATTATGGAGCAGTGGCATTTTCATGAGTGGCCTGGGAACAGAGAGAAGGGGTAATATTGGAAGAGGCAGGGCTACATATTGCCCCAAGGACCTGCCAGTGACCTATTTCCTCCATCCAGATCTCACCTTTTAGCACCTTCCAGTAATACCATCACATTAGAAATCTGTCACAAATTAGCTGATTCGTTTAGAGCTTTCTCATGACCTAATTGTCTCCAGAAAGATTAACACAAGAAAACTAGAGTTGCATTTCACTAATCACCTTGGGCTTTTTTAGTCTAATCAAGCTGACTTTTTTTTTTTTTTTAATTTGAGAGAGAGACAGAGACAGAGAGAGAATGGGTGCACCAGCATCCTCTCAGCCACTGTGAATGAACTCCAGGTGCATGTGCCCGCTTGTGTGCATGTGCAACATTGCACTCTTGCATCACTTTTGCATCTGGCTAAACATGGGACCTGCAGAATTGAACGGGTGTGCTTAGGCTTTACAGGCAGGCTCCTTAACTGCTAAGCCATCTCTTCAGCCCTCAAGTTGAGTTTTAAATTAACATCACACTGCAATTGTAGTCAAAAATTGTGATTTTTTAAAAAAAATATTCTATTTATTTATGAGAGAGAGAGAGAGAGAGAGATAGAGAGAAAGAGAGAATGGGCATGCCAGGTCCTTTAGCAATTGCAAACAAACTCCAGATGTATGTGCTTCCTTATGCATCTGGTTTATGTGGGTCCTGGGGAATCAAACCAGGGTCCTTAGGCTTTGCAGTCAAATGCCTTAACTGCTTAAGCCATTTCATCTGTGTCAAAATTGTGATTTTTTTTTTTTTTGAGAGAGACAGAGGAGAGGGAGAGGAAGACAAATAGAGATGGGCGCGCCAGCAGTCTCTCAGCTGCTGCGAACAAAATCCGGATGCATGCACCCCCTTGTGGTCAAGTGCGGCATTGCACCCTTGCATCATTTTACATCTGGCTAAACATGGGACCTGGAGATTGGAACTGCTGGAGATTGGAACCAGAGTTCTTAGGCTTAGGAGGCAGGCGCCTTAACCGCTAAGCCATCTCTCCAGCCCTGAAAATTGTGATTTTTATCAGAACTCAGTGACTTACAAAATTTGTGGAGCTGGCAAAGATATACAATCTTGTCATAAACTCACATTTATGAAGGAGAAACAGTGATAGCCAGACAGTTTTCACTGAGTATGCAATTATTTTTGAAGTGCTGCAAATAGTTTTAAATATTTATTTATTTATTTACTTATTTTGGGAGACAGAGTTGCAGATAGATGAGAGGGATGGAGAGAGACAAAGAATGGGCACACCGGGGCCTCCAGCCACTGCAAATGCACTCCAGACTCATGTGCCACCCTGTGCATCTAGCTTATCCGGGCACTGGGGAATTGAACCTGGGTCGCTAGGCCTCATAGGCAAGCATCTTGACTGCTAAATCATCTCTCCAGCCCTAAAAGTAGTTTTAAACAACTCCTTTTCTGTCTTCATTCATTCAGAGAATCATAAGGAAGTTGAGTAAGGGAAGTGACAAGTGACTGTTTTAACCCAACTTCTTAAATCTCCTTCTGTTTCTTAGAGGGAGCAATTGATTCCCACAAAATCGATTGAAGAAGTTGAAATAGCTCACATAAATGTGTGTGGTACCACAATCCAGCTACTACAGGTGGGAAAGAATCCATTTGGTAAGAGTCTTGTGGTAACATACATGTACCTATAGTTTTCCTAGAAGTTAAGACAAACAGTCAGTGGAGATTTAGGAATTAACACCTCCTGGAGGCAGTGTATTGTTGGTGGTGGGCTTACGAGTATTCTAGCCAGTTTTCTCTTGCCAGTGTTTGGCACACTCTCCTGTTGTCCATCTGATGTTGGCAAGTGGGTGATGTCCACCCTCTGCTCATGTCATCATTTTCCCCTGCCATCATGGAGCTTCCCCTAGAGATTGTGAGCCAAAACCAACCCTTTTCCCCACAAGCTGCTCTTGGTCAGGTGATTTCTGCCAGCAATGTGAATCTGACTGCAACAATAATGTTGATACCGAGGAGTGGTGTCATTTGTTGCTAGACACCTGACTGTGTGGCTTTTGCATTTTGGAGCTAATTTTCAAGAGGAATGTGGACAAATTTGAAACCTTGGCCTAAGTGATGCCTTGCAGTGCTGTAAGTACAGCTTGATGCATTATTCTGGTCAGAGTTGCAAGACCTGAATGCAATAAGAACTATGGACTGTGAGGTTTGGCTTATGAGGGTTTGGACTGGGGTAGAAGCAGTTTGTGTGAGAGGCTTGCTATTATGCCTGTGTCCTGAGAACTTGTGTAGGGTTGCAATGCATAGAAATGGACTGATGTGAGCAGAGGGATGTGGCACAGAAAGAAATCTTTGGGCCAAAACTGCTGCCCATTCAGCTGCAATTAAATAAGAGATTACAACCACTGAGATTGGGCCAGCTGCCCTGCACTGGGGCAACAGGAAGAATGTAGACTTTTTTGAAGGGGCCTGAATGCTCAAAGAGTGTCCTTTTCTTTGAAGTCTGCTTTATTCTCCCCTGGGAATAACAAATTGGTACCCTACCTGGAATTATGAACTATAAGAAATGCAGGAAAGAGAGGATCATTGAATTTGCAACATGTTCTTGTGTTTTGGAAATGGCCATGCGCAGTGTGTAGCAGGTTTGCTGGATTGTCTGCATGGAGACCCAATGGAGCCATGAGGATGAACTGTGGTTTGCAGCGGAGACCCAACAGAGATGCTGGGACTATGGTATGGCTGCCAAGGAGAGCTGCTGGCAACAGATGAAGTTTTCTGGGACTGTGAATAGCCTAGCTGGAGGGGCAGAATTGGAAGTCCAGAGACTTGTCACTGGTTAAAATTGACTTGAGACTTGTCCCTGACTAGAGTTGTTGGACTTGGAGTGACAGAGTTTGATGATTGCTTTGTTTAAATCTTGTATTGGTTGAATATTTCTTTGATATGCCCAGTGCTATATTTTGCAGTGTGAATGTTTATTCTGTGCCATTATGTTTTTTTTTTCTTTAGATTTTTTGGTATTATGATTCAGTTAAAAGATCTTGGAATATGGGAATGTTTGTACATCATTAGGATTGATTAAAAATAATGGGACTTTAAAAATATTTTATTTTTATTTATTTATTTATTTGATGTAGAGAGAAGGAGAGAGAGAGAGGAGAATGAGCATGGCAGGGCCTCCAGCCACTGCAAACGAACTCCAGACGTTTGCACCCCCTTGTGCATCTGGCTAACATGGGTCCTGGGAAATCGAACCTGGGTACTTTGGCTTTGTAGGCAAATGCCTTAACCACTAAGCAATCCCTCTAGCCCTTTTAAAGTTGGACTGAATGATTGCATTTTACATCATGGATGGTTATCAGTTTATGGGAGCAAGGGGTGGAATGTGGTGGATTGATTCAGATATCCCTCATAAACTGGGAAATAATGCAGTGTGTTGTTGGGGGCAGGCTTATGGGTATTATACTCAGTTTCCCCTTGCCAGTGTTTGTCACACTCTCCTGTTCTTGTTGTCCACCTGATGTTGGTGAGGGGGTGATGTACATCCTCTGCTCATGTCATTATTTTCCCCTGCCATCATGGAGCTTTCCCTCTAGTCTGTAAACCAAAATAAACCTTTTTTCCCCTTCTCTTGGTCAGGTGATTTCTGCCAGCAATGGGAACCGAACTGCAACACTCCCATTTAGAAAAGCACAATATTCCCTTCTGCATTAGAAATTCCATGAAGTTACTGATGAATTTAGATGAGATATACATACAGGGAAGCTTTGGATTTCCTATGTCCAAGCAACTTAGCCACTCTGGATTTTAGTTTGAGTATGAGTCATATTTGCATAGCTTGTTTTGATAGACTTTCCTGTTCAAGTATGAAAATAAGTTGTAATGCTTTAATGATGTCACTGTGAATGCGCGCTGTTGGAACTTGGGCTTGGATTTTATTCTGGACTTTACTCTTTTGAAAAGGAACATATAATTGAGATGCTATTAGGGAAAAATTAAACCCTGTTTTATGGAGGTTGAGCCAAGGTACTGAGTCACAAAGGTTAGTGGGGCACAGCTCCTGTCTTTTTGTAGAACCTCATAGGTTCTACAGGCTAGCTTGAATGTCAAAAAAAATGCATTGAAATATTCTGGGATATTTTCTTGCTAAAATCTGCCCTCCTTTGGTTACCACAGAAGTCTCTTCATGAGAGGAAATCAGATTACCTTGCACAGGGCAGTTGAACACCTCTACATTCAACCTGATATCTGTGTTTCCAAGTGTGTTCTATATTCATAGACATGTCTATCCTCACTCTATGTGCTACATACAAATATATGTGCTCCAGGTCTTTTCTGGTAAAATTTTTACAAATGTGTTTCTAAAGAATAGGTTATTCTTGCTTAAAAGAAAGAAAAAAGATGAAGATGAGTGAGCCTACACACACATATACATATATATCCACACATATATACATATATATGATGCCCATGCATACGTGTGTGTGTGTGTATGTGTGTACATGACCAGCATTTACTGTGAATTTATATATATTACCAGCATATATATATAGTGTTCTGTATCCTTCTAGGAGGAGCATGTATGTTTGTTTTCAGTAATTAAATTATGCTTTGATTGCTTTCTGAGGTCTAGCAAAGCACTGATTAATATTTCTTGTTTCAAAGAAAGCCAGAAAGGTTTGATTTCTTACTATGCCTTGTCTCCCTGCTCTTCTTCCTCCCTCACTGTCTCCATCCTTCACTAGGGTGGAGGGGTTACCTAGCCATCCTCCATTCTCAGAATCTCTTTATAATTTTATAATTTTATGATAGCAGGTGGTGAAAAGTAAATAATACTTGAAGGCTATATTTACTTTGCTGAAATTACTTTGAATGTATGAACTCGTGTGGTATCACTACTGAACTTAATTTAACATTCTAATTAGATGTCACTACTCCCTAACTCAGAGTAATTGCCTTGTGATTTCAAGGACTTTAAGCATATTTGCTTAAGGAGACTATGACAAATGCTTCATATTTGCCTGAAAAATTCTTCATAGTCATGATTTAAACAAGAAGAAAGAAAAGTCTTGTGTATCTTACATGGAACACACCTGTAGATTCCCGCTCATGACCTTTCTGCTCGCAGACCACTGAGCGGGCTAGTCTGGGCAGTGTCATTCTTATCTTCTTCCACGTCTGATTCCCATGTTTGCTTGTTTATATTTAGTCCTGAAATTTAAAATAAAACTAAAGTATTATACCAGGGAGATTTGTAAATTTTTTTCATTTATTTATATTTGGTGTATGTGTATAGTACGTGTGTGTGTGCACACATGTGTGTGATGTGCATGTGGTAAATACAGATATGCACAGATCCATTCACCCCACACTGACATGTATGGAGGCCAGGGAAAATATCTGGTGTCCTCTATCACTCTTCTGCCTTGCTTCCTTGATACCGAGCACATCACCGAAACTGGAGCTCACTGTTTACTCAGCTACTCTGGCTGAACAGTAGGCCCCAGCAATCCTTCTGCTTCTGTCCTATTTAGCACTTGTTTTCAGACACGCATATCCCTGCCCATCTTCTTACATGTATGCTGTTGATCAAACTCAGGTCCTCAAGCTTGCTCAGCACACACTGCTGAGCCTGCCAAGTCCTCTTTCTAGCCCAGATTCTATAATTTTGCTTACACTACTATGTTTAGTGCAACAGATAACTTGATAAATTGTTCTTTGAGAATCTAGGTGTCTGGAACATGATACTTATTAGATTTGCATGAGGTCAATTTCCTTTGTAAATCACTCCTCCTTACTGTCTTTGTTTAACACTGTATTCATCATTTCTAATTCTTTTTTGTTTTTTTTTTGAGGTAGGGTCTCACTCTAGCTCAGGCTGACCTGGAATTCACTATGTAGTCTCAGGGTAGCCTCAAACTCATGGTGATCCTCCTACCTCTGCCTCCCGAGTGCTGGGATTAAAGGCGTGCGCCACCACGCCCAGGCCTAACTCTTCTTTTAATTTCCATTAAAATGCATACAAGTTACAAAATAACATATCTATCTCTCATTCTGGGAGTAATATGTTTCAAAGTTATGAAAACAGCGACATTTTCCAGTGTATTTATTTTTATATACTTAACATAAGTATATACTATATTCTTTACAATATTTATTAGCTTAACCTCTTTTTTTTTTTTTTTTTTTTTTTTTTTTTTTTTTTTTTTTTTTGATTTTTCAAGATAGGGTCTCATTCTAGCTCAGGCTGACGTGGAATTCACTATGTAGTTTCAGGGTGGCCTCAAACTCATGGCGATCCTCCTACCTCTGCCTACCAAAGTGATGGGATTAAAGGCATGTGTCACCATGCCCAGCCACTTAACTTCATTTTTATTGTACTACTTATTTTGTTAAGAGAATTTTATTTCATACACAAGTAGTAGAACTGACAGAATGGTACTTGTTTTACTAGGTTTTCAAAAACATCCCATTGGATAAGCGTGTGATTTTTCACTTGTTGGATTATTCTTGGAGAGGCGAATACTTTGCATCAGGCAAAATTCCATGCTCTCTTCCAAAGCCTCTGAGTCCCTTCATCCTATTAGGAATGGGTGAATGACACCCTTCTTTTTTCTGTCATAGTACCTTGATGTTTGACATTGATTGACTGTAATTTGTGAATGTCAATCTTGTGTATCTATCAGCATTTCTTTATAATTTTAAATACAATATTTGACACACAGTTATCTCAGAAAATATCAATACATAACTGTTGAATTGGTTTGATTTCAAAGTGCTCACTCTGATCAGAACCCATGCTCCATCCCCAGTAAAAAGAATAATTTCTGGCTCATTTTTTCAACTCTTAGTATAGCACTTTGCTTTTCATTCAGTAACTCTTGTCTATAAAAGTCCCACTACTTTTTTTTTTTTTTTGCTGTTATGATTTGTGCTGGGGATTAATCCCAAGGCCATGTACATGGTAAACACCTTTAATAATCTTGAAAAAATTTAAAGATATAGAGAAATAGTATAGATTCCAATAAAAGTTTTGCAGACCTGATCACTTCTTCTGTAGCTCCAGCTGTACCAAATTCGTAATAAGAAGTACATGAGGAGGGACTGTAAAGACAGCCTTGCTATGAGAATGTGGCTCTCTTGCTTTGAAAGTATTACCCTCTTAATATTGAGAAGTGTTGACATATGCTGCGCAGGACAGTACTTAAAGATTAAAGACTCAATTTGACATTTTGACAACTAAACACAAGTGCTAATTCCTCAAAGAAAGCGCAGATGAGTGATTATTTCATCAAGCTCTCAATCTACAACGATAAGTGGTGCCAAACCAAAATTAATCAGCAATTTAAGTGACTGACAGGTTGTGTGGCATCTAAGGCTCTGCTGTGAAACTTGATTTGCTCAGGTGCTCCTGGGAAAAGGCAAAGGCAGCTGGGAAAGGAAGTGGCAGTTGTTTTAAGCGCTTTTTATCACTTTGACAGGAAGATGATATCTGTTGTATAACACACTATTTGGAACAAATATAGGGCAAGTTGGGTTATACCCTGTTGTCAATTGTTTGAAAGCAAGTATTGATCATTTTCCCCATTACTCCTTGTTTAAATTATAAAGAGACATGCAATAGGAACCATCATTTAAGGTTTGATGCATATTATTTCCCAGGTTGCTTCTTACTGCTTGATCTACTTTTGACTACAATTTCCTGTAAACAAACAAACAAACAACAACAAATAATAAGATTCAGGCATGGTGCCACACACCTTCAGTCCCAGCACTCAGGAGGCAGAGGTAGGAGGATCGCTGTGAGTTCGAAGCCAGCCTGAGGCTACATAGTGAATTCCAGGTCAGCCTGGGCCAGAGTGAGACCCTGCCTCAAAAAACAAACAAAACAAAGAGTATGAATATTTTAAAGTTATTATTTTATATTTTCCTCACATTTCTTATTGTTGCAGAATACAATAGTTAAAATGAAGAGTTGTAAGATGAGAGAGGTCTTACTGTTTTAAGTGTGATTCATGATGCTCCACATTTTTGCCACTTTCTGTGTCAGGCTAACACTCCCTATCTCCCCATGTTGTCTTCCTAGACATAAAACCCCTTTTTTACATCCACTTTTACTTTTGTTGGAAATCCTGTGAGAATTCAAAAACATGTATAAAGTATGTAAATGTAAAATAATTTTAGACTTTTTATATTTTATGTTGAGTTTTTAAAGTCATATTCAAATTTTCAAAAGAGGGTACTTACTTGATTTTAACAGAAACAATTGCCTGTCTTTTTCTGATGCATGGGATAGATGATATAATTATGGAATGAGAGTTGCGTGATCAATGGCATCATAGGTTTAGAAGCAGACACATACCATTCATTTTTGTGAGGAGAAGTCTCTGAGTGTACTAGAGAAAAGCAGATTTATCAGCATGTGGTAGCCTCTGCTCAAGTGTTTTATTTATTTATTTATTTACTTTTAGTTTTTTGAGTTAGGGTCTCACTGTAGCCCAGGTCTGACCTATAATTCACTATGTAGTCTCAGGTGGCCTTGAACTCATGTAGTTGTCGTATCTCTGCCTCTGGAGTGCTGGGATTAAAAGTGTGTGCCACCACACCTGGCCCTTAAAATATATATATTTTTTTGAGGTAGGGTCTCCCTCTGGTCCAGGCTTACCTTGAACCCACTATGTCGTCTTGGGCTGGCCTCAAACTCACAGCAATCCTCTTACCTCTGCCTCCTGAGAGCAGGGATTTAAGGGGTGTGCCACCACGCCCAGCTTTTCCTCAAGTGTTTTATGCATGAAAGCTAGTGCCAGCCAACCTGGAATATTTGCAAAGTGAATATCAATTAGGAAAGCTTCTGCTATAAATTCCATATGCTTTCATGTTGTAACAAAGTGTTAAATTATTGGATAAAGATTTTGATAAATTTTAAGATATAAACATTAAAATATTTTTGACATTTTCATACATGTTTACAATCCATTAAAATTTTATTATTTTTACTTATTTGAGAGAGAGCGAGAGAGAAATAGGCAGGGTGGTGGGGGGAGGGAATGGTGATGCCAGGGCCTCCAGCTGCTGTAAATGAAATCCAGATGTGTGGTCCCCTTGTGCATCTGGCTTTCTTGGGCCCTGGGGAATCAAACCTGGGTCCTTTGGCTTTCCAGTCAAGTGCCTTAATGGCTAAGCCATCTCTTCAGCCCATACAATGCATTTCTTAAAAAATATATTTTTATTTATTTGCAAGCAGAGAAAGAGAGGCCATAGACAGAGAGAATAGGCATGCCAGGGTTTCCAGCCACTACAAACAAACTCTAGATGCATGAACCACTTTGTGCATCTGGCTTTATGTGGTTACGGAATCGAACCCTTGTCATTACATTAGTCTTGGCAGGCAACTACCTTAACCACTAAGTTATCTTTCCAGCCCCCTACATTGCATTTTGATTCCCCTTATCCCAATTACCCATTCTCTTCCCTGTCCCCTCCTACTAAAACCCTTTTTCTTCCATTACCTCCCCATTCTACTTTCCTTTATTTATTTAAATTAATTAATTCAGACCCACTGAGATAAATAAATTAGAGTTGCTTAGAGGCTATTTACTAAAGAATGGGTAACACACTAGTGGCTATACCCTAAAGAACATGATTCTCCCTCTTCATCAGTTGTCATAGGTGGACATTGATGGCATAACTTTATTTTTATCTTCATGGATGTTGTGTTCATAAGATTTGAGTTTCTCTTATCTGACTAGACTCATTAGTATATTTATTTGCACTCAATAATCAATCCAGAATTCTTGCCTAATTTATTTATAGTCTCATCCTATAAAACATCTAGTACTAATATTTTCACCATTATCAGATTAAGTTTTTAATATGTTAATTATCCATATTGTTTTGAAAGTAGTACCAGGCTTCTCGGTAAAGGGCTTATTAATTTCTAATTTCATAATCAGTAACTGTTTGATTCCCTGATGCCACAATCCCCTTTCTCACTGGGAGCCATAAGTCATCCTACACAAACCAGGGTCTTCAGTTCAGGAAGAAAACACACAAAAAAATGAGTAACTAGTTTTCACAAAGGACCAAGAAGCAAGTAGTCTCTTCTCCTCTTTTGAGATACAGGGAACAACTTTATATCTCTTGTGTAAATAAATTTTCTTGGTAACCCAAAGAGAAAAATCATTGGTCTTCTTTCTTTGAAATGAAAATAATCATCTCTGCAGAGAGCCTTATATGCAAATTTCTGGGATTACAACCCATAGGAAGTCTCCACCATGCCAGTGTCAACCCTTTCCTGATAAGTGTACACACAACTGTAGGGACAGGAAACTGAAGTTTTCACTATTCAGACACAATGCCTATAGCTTTTGATTCAGTATAGAAATTCTAATAGTGCTGAGAAAAGCACAATGAATTTTTATTCTACAATGAGAATACAAAGCTGTCAAGCCACACATAGATATGGAATTTCTTTATGTACCTGTCATGATGTGTAAAAAAAAGCCAATTTGAAAAAGCGACACAGGATGTGATCCCAATGATGTGATGATATAGAAAAGGAAGACACAGGCTGGAGAGATGGCTTAATGGTTAAGCACTTGCCTGTGAAGGCTAAGGACCCCAGTTTGAGACTTGATTCCCCAGTACCTAGGTAAGCCAGATGCACAAGGTGGCACATGTATCTGGAGTTACTTTGCAGTGGCTGGAGGCCCTCGTGCATCCATTCTCTCCCTCTCTCTCACACTCTCTCTGCATCTTTCTCTGTCTGTCTGTCACTCTCAAATATATAAATAAAAATAAACAAAAAATTTAAGAAAAAGAAAAGGCAGACACTCACAGGCAGTAAAATAATCAGTGGTGTTAGATAATTGGGTTAAGGAAGTGCACAACTTATTGGGGCCACAGAACTATTGTGTTTGAGACTATAATGATGACTACATGTACTTGGGAAAACTCACAGAACTGCACGCCCAGCCAGGGTGAAGCTGATATGAATTGTGGTTGTCATTAATAATTAATCAGCATTGGTTCATCAAGCATAACAAATTTACCACAGTAATGTGAATGTTAATAAAAGGGTAAGTTGTGTGGATGAGGGGAGAAAGGGTTTATGTGAAAGCTGGGTTTTGTATTCCCTGTTCCTCCTAAATTAATACTGCCTTCAAAATAGTCTATTAATTTAGAAAGGCTCATCTTTACTTTCTTATTGAATAAGCTTTAATCACTGAGAAAATTAATTACAGAAATGACACTGTTATTGGGTTGCTTAGAAAAGTTTCATGCTGCATGGCAAGGGTGAAATCACTCTATAGGAAAGTAATTGAAAGAAATGATTGCTCCTCTATCTTGGCATGTAAATGACCCACCAAAAAAAAAAGCTGCTTATGTGAAAAAGACAGATTGGTAGCCTACCTGAAGTTCTGCTTTTAGAAACACTCATGGTTTCTCTGATGAATACTTTATTGTTGATACCCATCAGATAAGCAACCAAGCTTTCATTTTACAGACAGGAAATGATTACAAAAGCCATCTAAGGACAAATGACCTCTGATAATTAGCATCATAGATAAAAGTGATTGCTTTTGGTTCATTTTAGTGACTAGAAAAAAATGATGAAGGGGCATATAATTGAGTCAAATTAACCAGAATCTTACTGACAATATTATGTAAGCATCTCAAAGTTTGATTTATTCGAGTCTACCAGACACTTGATAAATGACACGAATTTTAAGTATACCTGGGTAAGTTGTATATTTTTACTTGGAAAAGTTGGAAAATGAAATCTCACATCTCACATTAAATTATATAAGCTTTTATAGTGATAGTTTGGACTGTAATATAATTCTAATAGTTTTCTTCATGAATTTTTTAGAGATCTTATTTCTAGCATTTTGATGATCAATTTCAATTTGTTTTCATGTATTTCATTTATTCTTCTATCAGCTGTCTTTTAATATTGTGAAACTGGGTAATAATAGACCCATTTGAATTTTATGGACCCAGTAAATGTTCTTTTATGATGCCTTTTTCATTTCTAAAGAAAAAAGCATTCTCAGCCTCACAAGGTCATTCTTTTAAGCCTTTTTAAAAAGCTAGTACAATTGGTTTAGCTAGTCCAAACTTTTTGATTTTAGACAGCTTTCCATTTCACTATTACAAATAAAAATATATTTAGAATTTTTTAGGGGCTATCAGAAGTTGAAGTTCCATGGATAAAATTAGGGGAAAATGATAAAAACAAATCCTGTAAATTATATCATGGTATTATTGCTGCTATACTGTTCAGGAATAAGAGAGTAACAAATATACTTAGTATTATTGTCAATACCCACCAGTTCTCCCTATATACTCCTATTATGTAAATGTTTCCATATATATTACATACCTGTAATATGAATAAATATGTCATGTGAGGAATTCAAGTCACCTGAAGACTTCATATGATTCCACCTGGCTAAAAGCAAGCAATGAGAGAATGGTAACAATTTTAAGCACAGAACAAATAATCAACAAATGTCAAATATTTTATTACTCTTGTTAGGCAATTTTTTATGATTTTCTTTATATTTTGCATGTGTATGTGTATTTAGCTATGGTGACCAGCAGAAAAATGTAGAGTGTTTTCTGTCACATTCAAAAATACACATGTAGTATCATTAGGTTTTCCCTGGTGAATCTTGGAGTCAGGAATGACCTAGATTCTTCCTTTATGTTTCTTGTTTTATTTTTATTTATTAGAGACAAAGCGAGGGAGAGAGAAAGAGAGAGAGTGAGAATGGGCATGCCAGGGCCTCTAGCCACTGCAAACGAACTTCAGATACATGTGCCACCATGTACAGCTGGCTTACATGGGACCTAGAGAATCGATCTGGGGTCCTTAGGCTTTGCAGGCATGTGCCCTAATCACTAATCCATCTCTCCAGCTCCCTTTATGTTTCTAATTCCACACATTTCTGTTGATTAAAATATGTACTTGTATCTAAATTGTTTACAAGTATTCTTACTAATGCATAGCTATTGAATACATCAAAAATTTTGAGTTTTCAGAAGATGGCTTTTTGAATATTTAGAAAGGATTTGACCCTATTTACTCTTGATGCAGATACCACTGCCAGAAACTGCTATGTGGAAGTCTCCAAGGAAAGGGTTCATCATTGAAAGAGTGAGGCTCCTTCCAGTGGACTGGGTTGTCAGCTCTTCTCCCATGTATCTTCCATGGATCCAGGAAAAAAAAATTCCTTTCATTTACACAGCATTGTAGGTATGGGATTTAAAGGATCCATACTCCATTAAGCCCCAGTTTTCACTGTGAATTAGCATTAAGTCCATTTGTGGACATGAAGTGCCTTGCACTTTTGGAAGATGATCACAGAAACCTGCCAGCAAGTATTCAGAAACACGGCCACAATATGGGTGTATGTGCCTAACATATACTATGTATAATAGTATATATGCATTATTCCTAGCAATATGGATAGCTCAGTCAAAGTTGAAGTTATAAGTCTGAAGTGATATTGATTGGCTAGAATCTTAGCACTTAATTTCTGTGCCCTTAAACTTAAGAATAGAACAAGTTGTGTGACTCAACATCTAGGATATTTGAGGCAAACCTGTAGAAAATATGGAAAAAGGCATTCTTGCAGTCATAAAGTATGTGTTGACATAACAAAGGAAAAGAATAGTAATAAAGAAAGCCGACTACAAATTGGGAAAAAAAAAAAAAAAAGCATTCTAGAGAGACTGGTTTTTATGATGAGTTTGTACAAGGACAGATGAGTATGGCTACAACCCACTGTTAGAGTATAAATGTAACACCGTGGGTGGAGGGAGTGTAGCAGAAGGACAGGTCATTAGAGTTCAGAAAGTAGAGGAGGTTTTAGGAGACATTGTCTGGGTTTGTATGACTAAACCCAGTCTACATCATCAAAAATGGAAAATAGACTGAGTTTTTCCATTTTTATTTCTGTATTTTTGCCACTTTCATACATGTATACATTTTGATACTGCTCCCTCCAATTACCCTTTGCTTCCTAGTAAAACCCTTATACCTCCATTAGATTCCCATTGTACTTTCATGCATACTTGATTTGTTTTTTCATCTACTGAATTAAGTTAGAGTCTTGAATGATCATTGGTGGAAAGTTATTCACACTGAGCTTTATAGATAGCCTTAAGGCTGGAGAGAACAGAGTTGGAATTCATAATCATGAAATGCATACCATAAACACCATTTTGATAATTAAATAGTCCTTGTACATTATCTTTTTATTCAAATTGCAAGTTATTTTGAATTGTAGTAAGTCATTACTAGTTTTTTAAAATATGTTCAATATATTTAAATATGTCTTTGCTCCTGACCCTCTGTGTGTTTTGCTTGTTTTAACTAACTGCACCTTGTTTAACCTTTAATACTCACATCTTGAAGGTCAGAATCTGCTCCATAAACCAATTCATTCTAACTTTTCTTTTCAACTAGTTCAATTAGTCATTCTACCAGTAGTTTCCAATGTAATTTCCCTTAAGCCTTCCATTGTATGAATATACTTTTTCATTATCACTGTGGTGGTTTGGTTCAGGTATCCCCTATAAACCTCCGTGTTCTGAATGCAGGTTCCCAGCTGATAGAGATTTCTTTCCTTAAGCTTGTCTTCCCTTAAAGTCCTCCTTCCTATAGCTCTAAGCTATAATAAAATCTTTCTGGTCCATATTCTCTGGTCTGTGGATTTCATTCAGTTACTTACTCATAAGACAAGAATTCAGAGACATCCCATATTAGTGGTACATTTGCAAGGAACCCTGCTTCCTGTGTCACTGCCTTGCCAAAGACACAATGGGTTAATTAGCCATCAACTGAACCCATAAGCCAAAATACAACTGTTCTCTTTATAGGTTGACATTCTCAAGTATTTTTCACAGCAATGGAAAGCTGATGTATGTAGTATTAAATGCTTCCACAAAAACAAAAACAAACAAACAAACAAACAAACAAAAAAAAAAAAAACGATGTTGGGCTGGAGAGATGGCTTAGTGGTTAAGGCATTTGCCTGCAAAGCCAAAGGATTCCGGTTGGACTCCCCAGGACCCACATAAACCAGATGCGAATGCATCTGGAGTTCGTTTGCAGTGGCTGGAGGCCCTAGTGTACCCTTTCTCTCTCTCTGCCTCTTTCTCAAATAAATAAATAAAATATATTTTAAAAAAGACCGATGTCATATGCCCATTCTTATCTGATTTGCTTTATCTGGAGTATCTCCTCCATTTCTAGCTAATGAATGTCAAGGGAACTTTTAAAATCTAGTTCCAACTTGTTTCACCTTAAGGTTCTAAACATTGTCCTAACTATGTTGTTTATTCTTTTATTTAATTTTAATTGATACCAAACAGACACATTTGATGCTGAGAAAGCTTTCCAAGACGATGCACACCTGGCAGTCACAATCTAGGCTGAGGATCAAAACAGTGTATATTTGGTTTTAGTAAGAGAAGTGATTGTGAGCTTGGCTCTACATCACTTATATAAACCTGATGTTTCTCTCTCTGTGTCTATGGTGTAGACACGTGTAGGTGCTCTTGCCTTATAAACACCACTTGCGCTCACCTGTGAAGCTGGGGGAGGACTACCTACCAATGGTTGCAGGAGCCAAGTAGAATATTGGGTGCTCAGATCCTTCACCCTTCTGCCTGTTCTAATTAGAGCTGAAGTCTCCTACTGATACTGGAGCTTGCTGTTTTTTTTGGGTGCTCCAGTGATTCCCTGGTCTCTGTTGCCCTTTGCTGTACTGGGGTGACAGGTACACGTAATCACACCCAATTGCTCACATGGGATCTGGAGATTCAAACGTGGGCAGTTTCTGTTCTCCTCAGGCCCTCAGGCTTTCACAGAAAATGCACCCAGCTGCTAAGCCACCTCTCCAGCTCCAAATCTGATTTTGTACAATCTTTCTTGTCACAGAGTTTCCTGGGTTGTTTGCAGTGGTAATTTCTCCTTGTTGACATTTGTATCTTTATTATTTGACTTCATTTTAGCTGTTTTTTTTTTTTTTTTTCTGGACAGGTTTCTCTGTCACCAGAATCTACAAAGAGGAAAGAATTAGGAAGTT
Organism: Orientallactaga sibirica; assembly: GCA_036365145.1. Classification (NCBI taxonomy): domain Eukaryota; kingdom Metazoa; phylum Chordata; class Mammalia; order Rodentia; family Dipodidae; genus Orientallactaga; species Orientallactaga sibirica. The sequence goes on along the minus strand of JAEOAD010000023.1, from coordinate 10,292,087 downwards.
CCAACATTTCAATTTCGAGTGACTGAATTATGAGTCATTTGATTCACTAAGCATGTAGATTCATGTCCTTTTTGATATAAGGAAATATAAAAATAGAAAAACCTTGTTCTTCTACTTCCTAGACTCTAATGTCCTTGTGATACACTCCCTCCACCCCCCAGTGCTACCTTTAATCTCTAGAACTATGAGGAATTCAAAAGATTCCTGAGGAAGGGGAGAGAGTCTAAAAAGTCAGTGCCTCAGCTTTTCATTTATCTGGCAGAAGAATAAATGAAGATGGTTTTAGCTATTTATAAAGAGCAGAGATTGTTTTCCTTCACTTTTTATTTTATTCATTTATTTTGATATAAGTCCCCACCATGTCACCCAGGTGGACTTCAAACTCACCATCCTGAAGCTTCAGCATCGTGAGAAGCTGGATTTTCAATTAAGAGCCATTATATCCAGCCTCCCTTTTCTCACCTCCATTAGATATGTAATGAACTAAGCTCCCATAGGGATCCATTGAGTAGAGATTGTTGGCTCTTGTGGGTACCTCAGGCTCTGTGTACCCTGAGTAGGATTGTGGAGCGGTCATTAGCTCAACCTGGTGTTCATCTTACTTCACCAGGACTTTTGCCTTTAGCTGGACAAATCACTGTTGTAAACCACAGGACTATTTTTCTAGCATTATATTAGAAACAGTTCTACCAGACATGCAGTGTTTTCTAAAGATTTGTTGTCATATTCACATGAAAATTGTCTACTTCTGATATGAATAGGTGGTCCAGGGCCTCTTGATGCTGCGAACAAATTCCAACCAAACACGCCACTTTGTGCATCTGACCTTATGTGGGAACTGGGGAATCAAACCTGGGCTATCATGCTTTGCAAACAAATGCTTTTTAACTGCTGAGTCATCTCCCAAGCCCAATTAGTGAACTTGCAAAGGAAATAAATTTTTTTTTTTCTGGGATGTAATAGTCACATCCTTTACCACTCTTGATGTTACAGGTGATGTTACACTGTAATGCTTGATCCACAGTATTCTTTCAACATTATATCATGCACATATTCTCCTCAAAGAAAGCTAGTTAGCTACATACAGATGGTGATTTCTCTCCCCCACAAAAAATGCTGAAAGTGACACAAAGAAATGTTCAAGGCTTTGTCCTAGTTGGGTAAGACTTGGAGTGGCCTGAGGCAATGATGGCTCTCCTGTATATTCTATCCACTGGTTTTCTTCTTTTCCACTTCCCAACATAACATATATTATGAACCTGAATGGATGCTGAGAACTACAAGAGAAGGGAACAGGGTGGCCACCCTGCCTGTGCCTCACTTCAATGTCCTTAATCACACTGGAAAGAATGGGTATTAAAGCTAATGAGGGAACATCTTGAGACTTAAAATTTAGTGCGTTCTGTGGCTTTGTAATCATGACTCTGAAAGCTATGTTTTAGAATCAGAAAATGTCAAACAAATCTTATCTAGCCTGAAACTATGGAATAATAGTAAATGAAAAGAAAAACACAATAAAATAATATTTTCATATTATCTCTCCCATCAGGATCTAGTTGGCTAATAATGTTTCAGTGTTCCTAGATATTGAATAATTTACTGAGTATTGCACTGAAATCATATAAATTTTTATGAATTATAGTGAATAAATGAAATTTGCTGCTGGTGATTGCAGAGCAGATAGGGATTTAATAATAGCTTTATAATGTATCAGAGGATTATAGACACAGGCAAAAGTCTGCATGAAGTTTGTGCCAGGCCTGACCTAGGTATTGTTCTATAGACCTTTGCTTCTTGGAATGTTAACACTTTACCAATTGACACTATTTTTGTGTATTAAGGATGAGATCTATGGGCCTAGAGAGATTACTTAGTGGTTAAGGTGCTTGCCTGTGAAGCCTAAGGACCCAGGTTCAATTCCCTGGTACCCATATAACCCAGATGCATAAGATGGCACATGTGTCTGCAATATGTTTGCAGTGGGTAGAGGGCCTAGTGTGCCCATTCTCTCTCTTTCTATCTGCCCCCTGTCTCTCAAATAAATAAATAAAATATATTTTAAAAAAGAATGAGATCTACATGAACATACCAATGTACTTATTGTTCCTTCATGAGCTCACGTCCAAGGGATGAGTTTAAATGAGGAAACAACAACACAACAACAAGTGTTTCATTTGCAGCATGGGCACAATAAATATTTTTCTGAAAGTGAAAACTAGGAAGAATCTCTTTTATTCCTGTGTTCATGTCAGGATTTTCTTGCAGCATGGCCTTGGATAAGGACACACATTTCACATGCCATTAGCTTGCCTATCTCCACACTTATTTGGACCCCTTGAGAAAAGTCCATATCTAACGATGACACCAAGGCTACTTCTCCTGGCACAGGAGTGCTGTTAACAATAGCACATCCCTTTCACAATCATTGTGAGTGGCAAGGAAGGACACCCTCCACACGAATGCTGTCTTAAAATGTTCTCCCTCATTCTTCTAGCTCGGATCCATCTAAAGCCTCTGCTCTCACGATGTCCTGCTGTGAGTTCTCTATCTGTCGCCTGCCACATGGATGCGAAGAGATAATATTGAGTGATGAAAATGTATTCTAAAAACACCAACAAAAGAAAGTTTGGCTTTTTATTAAAGCAAACTCTTGAATCAAATTTACATTTGTCAAAAGATTCTAAATGGTCTTTAAAAAAACCCACAGTGAAAGAGCTTTCCAAAGATAACTGAAGTCATTCACTAGCTGGAAAGGTCAGAAATGTCATCCACGACCCAAAGAATTGGGACAATTGCATTTTATCTTTTGGCTTTCATGAGACAAATAGTGTCCCTGTACTCAGAAGGAAGTTATAGACACTTAGGTGATATTATCATGGAGCTGATATTAATTTCCTTGTTTGCCTAAATTAACTGGAAAAAACATATTTTTTTCTGTTTAAGGCTGAAAAATGTTATCTAAATCCTTTGTATATTTATGAATTCACAATCATTGTTAGGTCCATGAATAAAGAATGATGAATTTGTGTCTGTTTCTTTTCATTTTATTTTTTAATGTGAAGGGTTTAGCATTCATAAAATTTCCAAAGCGTTCCTATATCAATCAATTGTCACTGTAAGGAACAGATGGCATCCACAAATTGGGATGATTTGTGCAAATTTAAATAAGGAACTATTTCTAAACTGTTAGGAGGGTGTAGGAAACTCATGTTGAATAGCACAATGTCCTTGAGCTTATGCCAGAGAGGATAGTAAGTTCCCAAGACTTAAAATGGTAATGACAGAAACGGTAAGTGTAAGAAGAGGCACAAAAACTGTCAAACCGAGCTTCCTGACAGAGGCTGTGTGAACTTTACATGGGAAATGATGTTATCCCATAGGAAGTTTACCCTTTCCCCACAAGTGAGAGGCAGGAACAAATATTCTGATCCAGTCCTTCCACTTAATCTTTGGCTCATACTCCAAATGCCAGAACTCAGAAATACAATAATAAAGGATTCTATGGTGCAAGAAAGTTAAAGAAGAGTGAGAAAATAGAAAAAAATTACAATGCATACACACATATGTTTCTTCTACATACATGCACACGCCTGTCATCTTCATTCAAACAAATAGGAAGATAAAATTTTCCTCGTTAACTGTCCTTCATCTTATATCCATTCAACTTTCACACATTTGATGAAATTCTGGTATCTAAATTGTTAGTATGATTCAATATCCCTTTGATATATTTATCAGTTTCATTTTAATATTCACCTTTTGTCCACTCTTGAGTCTTACAGTCTTCTGAAGAATTTCTCATATAACATCTTGCTTGGTACCTTAGATTCTAAAATTAGTAAAATGGTAGAATGAACACAGTTAAACTGAAAGAAAGTTATTCTTGAGTGTCCTCTAAGGCATTGGTTTCATGCACACATTGTTTATTACATGCAAAGCCTGTGTGCTTGGGTGTCCAAGCCATTGTGTGTCACTAACAATACACAGAGGCAACTGTGGAATGAATACAATCTCTAAATATTGTGATCTCTTAGGTTTTACCACTATCTACTCTCATGTCAATTTCCTATCAACTCAAAGCTTTGATTGAATGACTGAGTCAAGCCATGCCTTTGGGGAGATGGAGTAATAGGTGTGACATGTATAGATGCTATATTTATATTATACACAACATCTGCTCCCTTCCAAATACCCTCTCCTTGAAACTCTTACCAGTATTTCTTTTACATCTCTCCCTCTCTCTTTCTCTCTCTCTCTAGATTTGGATATGATGACTCGGTTGTAAATTCTCTATGTGGAATACCATATAAAATAAAATGGAAAGAAATAATATATAAGAAAATGTTTTTAAACATTGAGTGAATTCTAACCTGTATGGAAAATTTATTCATCATACAGATATTTAGAATTAATATCCACAAAATTATTTTGACTCAATCTATTCAACAAATATCCATTGAGTATCATGGGATAGGATCAATAAAGTAGTCAAAATTACTAGATTGTGTGTGGTCTTTGTCTCAAGGGTAGAACAGTTTCGTGGATGGACAACATGTGTGACCTAGTGAGAGGTAGTAATTTAAAAAAGATGTGTGGTGGTGCAAAGGCATAGATGTAGTTATTCTGAGTATGTTGGCCAATTCTTTAGTGAAGACACAGAAGTTAAGAATCTTGAATAAAAAGGAGTGAACAGAGGCCAGTATGGAGAATTTTTAGCATTGATAAAATAAGATGAAGTCACTGAAGAAGTCGTTCATATTGGTGATGAAGTGTCATTGGTAACTTTGCTAAAGAGGTGTTAATGGAGAAACAATGGCCCAGAGGCTCTATGTAACTGAGTATAAAGTATTTAATAGAGATGTCATAGCTTGACAGAATGCATTCATTTCCAACTGACCAAGAGTCACGAGGCACAAAGAAATAAAGGGAATCAATAATGTAATTGGGGAATAGTGAGAGTGGTTGCATATGTTTAAAGATGATTAGACAGAAGGTGAGAAAATAAAGATATAACATGTATCCAAAAAGTTTTTTTTTTTTAATTAGTGGTTAGTAGAAAGATTCCTGAGCTTAAAAATCTCTTAAAAACAATCACCAGTTTCACTCAAAAAAAAAAAAAAAAAAAAAAAAAAAAAAAAAAAAAAAAAGGTGTTCATGGAAGGTGAAATGAAATTATCCGCAAAAATTAGAAGAGGCTACCTGAACTCAATAAACTGAATGAATTGCTGGCACCTGAACTGGGACCAAGCTGTCTCTCGTTTGCCATTTCTATTTTCCTTGGCCTTTCTTCCTGTTGCAATAAAGTGAGGTTTAGAAATTTTAATTGCAGATGAAGCTAATAATAACTTATTTTACTGAAGCTGTTTCCAGCAAAGTATAAAATACCACATTGGTCTACCCTGTTAGTGTGGCGAAAGCCAAAAATAATCAATATGACATGAAAGATAACTGTGTTATTCTTTCAAATTTGCACATTGCTGGGGGAAGAGTCAAAATAATTTCACATGTCTTTTGGTTGGGCAAATACATTTTAAAACATTTTTATTGAATTACATAGCAATAGTGCAAGCACATCCAGTTCTCTTTTAAAAAGAGGTACCGGTGCCCTTTTTGTGGTTAAGTAGAATGCTGTCTTTGTGTAGGGGAGTTTCAGAATTATATTGTTACAGGCCTGTGGCTGGAAAGTTGTGAATAATTCATTGAAAGGCATGTCATTGTTTTCTAAATTATCTAAGTACACTCACCATAGAGAAGTGGATTTAGAGAAGGTGTTGAGGAGTAAATAATTGAGGAAAGGTTTAATGAGACTTTGCATAAATTGTATCTCGTTACTTATTTACATTTATTCAGTCATTATGTGCTGATAACAAAAGGCTAAAAATCTATTTAGGCCCTGTAGCAGACAGCTTCAGGTTCGCTGAGATGAACTTCCAGACCAGGCACAGTTATGGAGGAAGGGATATTATTTATTGAAGCTTACAGATCCAGGGGAAGTTCCATAATGGCAAGAGAAGCGGCCTGCTCTCCACAGGGCCAAACAGAGAGAGAGAGAAACCAACCAGCCACCACAGCACACAGAGCAAAACTACAGCCAAAAGGTCACACAGCACACTTCAGGAACTCCTGCTAGGCACATTTGCATATCTTTACAATGGAATCTCAAACCATCACCACACCTTAAGACCAGCCCCCAGTGACATTGCCTCTAGCAAGGTGATTGCAGATGCAAACTATAACTAATAAAATACTGAATATATTGGGGGGACATATATTCAAACTACCACAGGTCCCAAGTCTATTGAGGACCTAAAGATTCTAGTGAATTTTATGACATAAAAATAGAATTCCAGTTTTGTAATTTATCCTTGACAAGACATCATGATTCTTAGAAATAGGCTTATTATAATAACCTAGAAAGATAGAAATATTATGGAAGCTCCATTACTTCAAATAAACTTAAGTCTTTATAATTGATTAGAATAGGCAGTATTTAATAATAAAATTATATTTACATACCACATGGATGATTCTATATTCATACTTTATTCTTTAATTTCAATATTATTATCAACCATTGACACAGAAACAGTCTTTGCTACTTTGATCTTAAAGAATTAGTCATTTCCCTATCATTTTTTTTTTTTACTTGTAATCCTCAGGCTCACTGATATCCAGTGAAGTCCTGTGATCTTTCCCTTGTGCATTTATCCCCTGGGGATGAATTCTGCCTGTCTGTCCTCAACATATGACCTGGAAGATACATGCATAACTGCTTAATTAGGATAGAGCCTTTCTCAGAGGATTTTTTCCTTTTAATATCACTGATTATAACACAACAGTCTTTCACAATGTCTCCTTAAATGATGGTACATCCTTAAGTTTGTAAAATCTTCACCGTAGGATCAGCTTGGTTTCATTCAATTTCATTTTAACTTTGTTTGAGAAAGTTACCTACGCATTTGATTACATGATAACTCTCAGGACAGCCTTGACAGTGTCTGATATCAAATAAAATAAACTTTGAGAGAATCAAACATACAATCTAGTGTGTAAAGCACAAAAGTACATTAACAAAAATGTAACTCAGGGGTCTATGGGAAGAGAAAAAGGATTCTGGAGCTCAGTGGTTTATTGTGTGCTGCGTTTGTTTTGCAGAGCAGTGGCGCTACCAGCCCGTAGTCTGTAGCAGCAGCACTGTGTGTAGGTTATCCCTCTGTTTCCTAAGAAGCACAGCTCAGACTTTTGGGAACAGTGAAGTCACATAGGCCAGGTATAACTGGCTCTCCCACATACTAGATTTTCTAACCTGGACAGATTAGTTAATAACTCCATTAAGATCTGGTTTCCTCATCATTGAAATTCAGTTTAAGAAATAAACGTGGTAATTGTTGGGATGTATTTACTAATTAATCCAAAAATTAAGTAATATTGCACCACCTTCCACCCATTTCCTATGGTCATTCCTTGCGAAGCATTCACTGTGCATCACTGATTTATTGATGGGATATTTTGTGTAGACTTCTGCTTTCAATGAAACTGGTCTTCCCTTTGTACCCATCTCTGTGAGCTTATCTGGTTTTCCATATTCCATCAATCCTGAGAAGCAGAGGAAATGATAGTTTCCATTATTAGGTTGCCTTACCATTAAACTTCCACTTCTCCATATTTGAGAGTCCTGAATTCTGGGTTATGCCTTGCTTCTGACTATACGATTGTCTCATTCTTCTAAGGATTCGATCTTAGCCAAATTTTTCTACTCAGTCTAGCATTGGATAATGGAACAGGCTGAGGAAAGTAATAAAAGTCCTTATTAATTCCAAATTATCAGTGTATTTAATTTTTAAGTATATTAATATTTTCTTGTTTTTCAAAAATAAATATAACATAAATCAATATACTAAGATTATTTTGATTAGGAAATTTTAAATAGTGGATTACCTTCCATCAAATAGTTTACAATTAACTACTTACAAACATGATTGAGAAACATAATGGATATATTATTAATTCATTAGATTTCCAATTAATCTTTCTTTTCTCATTTCTAGGAGGAGTTAATGTCATTATGACAATATTTATTAGTTAGTAGAAATATGATATAGTCAAATATGTATTTCGCATTTCTTTTACATTACTGTACTGAAAATTTTAGCATTATAATTTTAATTAAATTAAGTTTATGAGGCTGAGAAGGTGACTTATTCTATAAAAATGCTTGCTATGTAAGAAGTAGAGTCAGGGAAGGAGCTGGGCATGGTGGCGCATGTCTTTAATCCCAGCACTTGGGAGGCAGAGGTAGGAGGATTGCTGTGAGTTCAAGGCCACCCTCAGATTACATAGTGAATTCCAGGTCAGCCTGGGCTAGAGTGAGACCCTACCTCGAAAAAACCAAACAATAAAAATAAAAAAAGAAAAAAGAAGTAGAGACAGGGAGATTCCTTAGGAGGCCAAAACTAGTCTAGCCAAGTCATTGAGTCTGAAGTTCAATGAGAGACTATCTCCAAAAGTAAGGTGGAAAACAACTGAGGAAGATATCTGGCATTGACCTCTGGCTTCAACACATATGCAAATACACATGTGTATCTTCCATGCACATGTACACCTGCACATGTATGCTTACAACACACAACAAAAAATTTCTATTTATAAATTTATAGTTCTATCAGCAGAAAAATTAATTGGGAATTCATAGCCATATTAATATAAGAAAAATATTTCAATACTGAGAGTTTAAAGGACTGAAATCAATTACCAAAAATATTATCTGGCCGGGCGTGATGGCGCACCTCTTTATCCCAGCAATCAGGAGGCAGAGGTAGGAGGTAGGAGGATCACCATGAGTTCGAGGCCACGCTGAGATTACATAATGAATTCCAGGTCAGCCTGAGCTAGAGTGAGACCCTATCTCGGAAAACCAACATATATATATATATGTATGTATGTATATATATATATATGGTCTGAGAATGGATATCCATCCATTAAAGAAATAATTGAAATTTCTAGGCATGGAAACTTAATCATTCCTTGTATGTCTTATTATATATAAAATCTTAATTCTTTATTCCTGCAACTAAGATAGTGTCCTCTGGGTCTCATTTGCTAATTATAATAAAAAAGTTATTCTTATATTCAATTTTCACTACTTTGATATATCTTTGGAATAAAGATATATGTCATGTACTGAACAGTTCCTTTTGTACATGTACTCAACATTTATTTATGCTTTATAATGCCTTTAATTGGCTGTCAAATTTCACTATGCTGGGCTGGAGAGATGACCTAGTGGTTAAGGCACTTGCCTGTGAAGCCTAAAAACTCATGTTTGAATCTATAGGTCCCATGTAAGCCAGACACACAATGATGCAGGCACACAATATTGCACATGAGCACAAGGAGATGCACGTGTCTGGAGTTCGTTTGCAGTGTCTGAAGGCCCTAGTCCACCCATTCTCTCTCTCTCTCAAATAAATTAAAAAAATCACTGTGCCACATGTCCTATTAGTTTACACTCATACTTTGGAATACTGCACACTACATATTTATGTATCAAACACGAGTGCCTTGATCTTTACTTTAGGCATCTCAAAGCCCCAACATACCTGTGCCTTATCTCAGAGTTAGTGTTTATTAGTTAGATGTAGATTCTTCTTGGTCTCTCCCTATGAGTAACAATTCTGAAATCCTTCTGAAATTAAAAAAAAAAAAACTTGATTAGCTTATGTCTTGTAATAATTTTTAAATAGTTTTCAGTTTTATGTCTGTGTTTTCATTCAAATATGTAAGATTTCCAGTGTTTTTTTGTTTGTTAAAATATACACGGTATTTATGGCATGAACTGAAACCAAACATGAATAACTCTTCAAGAAGAGTATATATGATCAGAAAAAATGTGTTTTTAAAATTTGTTTTCTAAAAATTGTTTTCTTCCTTAGATAATTGCATTTTTAAAAAATATAAAGCAGTTGGCAATAGTGTTCTTTTTATTTGTCCATGTGGTGCAATTTAAGAAATAGTTCATTTTTTTGCATAGAAAGGTAGATTTTCAAACTCCAAAACATTTAGTGAAAAATAGCTTTGAAAGATTCTGTGCAAAGCAATTGGCTCAGAAATAGGAAAACTATAAAGAAATAGAAATAATCCAATAGATTTTTCTAGGAAGAATATTCATAATTTGATGAGAAAACCTTAACTTTTTTCTCTATAAAAAATATTCACAGGTGGGATAGATGGCCGAATGGTTATGTGTGCTTCCTGTGTAATCATGAAGGCCCGTGGGTACCAAAAACCCTGGAGTCCCAAATGCTAGATTCTATGCACACATCTGGGCTTGGCCATGTAAGCCTGTTATCCCAGTCCTGCCCAGGGGAGCAGAAATCAGGGATTTATCAGGACACACACACACACACACACACACACACACACACACACACACACACACAATGGCAAGCTCTAGTATGAGTAAGAGAATCCTGCTCAAAATGAGAACAGGCAGAAGAGAGAGGAAGCAGGAATCCTGGCCATCTGCCTTGAGCCACCACAGGCAAGTGTGTGGGGTGTTGAAAGGGCAAGTGCATGAGTGTATGCACACACACACACACACACACACACACACACACACATACACCACATCATACACACATTTACACAAGCAAAAAATGACAAGGAAAATGAAACTTTCCCTGAGTGAGTTCACAGTGGAATAAATCTGTTGCATGGGCAGCTGTGTATGTATTTTGACACTTTTCAGTTCCACGTGATCTTACCTCACAGATACTCTTGAATCATATACACCAGGGGCTGGGGATGTAGCTCAGTTGGCAGAGTGCTTGTGTAGTGTTCATTAAGCCTTGGATTTGATCTCTGGTAGAACATTAACTCAGTGTGGGTATACATACCTTTAATTCCAGCAGTCAAGAGTCAGTGAAAGGAAGACCTGAAGTTAAAGGTTATGCTCAGCTACATAGTGATTCCAGGCCTGTGTTATATACATGAGAACCTGGCATGGTGGTGCACGCCTTTAATCCCAGCACTCTGGAGGCAGAGGTAGGAGGATCGCCATGAGTTCGAGGCCACTCTGAGACTACAGAGTGAATTCCAGGTCAGCCTGAGCTAGAGTGAGACCCTACTCGAAAAAAAAAAAAAAAAAAAAAAAAAAAAAACAAACAGCAATAACTTCGTATACTTTACAACGATCCTAATCCACTTCACCCATCTGTATTTCCCCTCAAACTATTGCTCTTTTTTAAAACATTACCTAATTTAATAATTTTCAGTTTTGTTGTTTGGTTTCTGTCTGTCCACATTAGATCACTGGCTCTCTTTAGGACAGGAACCTGTAGTGCTGAGAGCTATGTTTAAAAATATGTGTTTGCCCTTCAGTGAATAAGCCAGGAGGAATAATGAAACTCTAGTCCTCTATGGAGAAGGGAGCATGGAGAAGCTGTAGAGCAGGAAATTCTGAGAAATGAAGTAGAAAATTTCTTTGTTAGTGCAAAGGGAGAAGGTATAAAGTCAGAAACTATGGCTTCAGCAAGCATTAGGAGGTTTTAGACAATCCAACCATGTAATTTAGCACAGTATTGCCTATTTAGGAACACTTGGAGAGAAGCAGTTTTGTTACAAAAGTGCTTGAATAGTCTCTGAAGAATATACTTTTAATAACTCAAATTGAATATACTTGTTGGGAAAAAACAATTTTTTAAGATTTCTTCCAACCAAGATAAAGGAATAAAACATCATAGGAAACAGATTTACTCATAAAAATATATTCTAGAAAGGCAAAAAATTATCTAATTGTATGTGATACACTATCTGACTCAGATTTCAAAATTATTAGACATAGATATTAATTTAGTTGTAGTTATAGCCATTGAATTCAAATGTTTAAGTTAAAATTTTAAGGTACTGAAAAAAATATGAATTGAATTTTTTTTTTTTTTTTTTCGAGGTAAGGTCTCACTGTAGCCCAGGCTGACCTGGAATTCACTCTGTATTATCAGGGTGGCCATGAACTCACAACGATCCTCCTACCTCTGCTACTGAGGGCTGGGATTAAAGGCATGCGCCACCACGTCTGGCTGATTCATTGGCAGCTTTAATGTGTGAATACATAAAAGTTTGATAGTGATCCTGTCCCATTATGCTCTTTTGTCATCTCTCCCCCACTTCACTCCCTGAGCAGCCTCCTCTTTCATAGTAGTCCTTCCTGTGTTTTACTATCTTGTTCCTTTGGTCCTCCTACATCATTAATGCTAAAATGCTGATGGCTCAGAACCATACTGGTCTTGTGGGCGTATTGTTCACCAATGAGGGTTCATGAATGCACCAGTCAGTTCATGTCAGAATGGTGCCCCAAAGAATGTCTATGAACCCTGAAGCTCTTGATTCTCTTCTGTGTTTCTGCAATCTTCCCTGAGCCTTGGAGAATATGTTAAAAATCTCCTTTAGTATTGAGTTCTTGGAATCTTCTTATTTTTGATGACTTTGGGTCTCTTCAGTGTCTGCCTCCAGCACCATAGAGAAGGTTCTCCAGCTAGCTGTGAGTGTAGCACTCATATTCACTCAACCATGTCCTTCAGGATAATCCAGAGCCCTGTTGGACATGATGAGCGATGTCCCATTCAATGCTAAGCACCAGGATTTCTCTTCATCTTGCCATTAGGTGAGGATTGGTTCCCCAGTGTTCACTTCTATCTGTCTAAAGAAGTTTAGCTTAGTAAAAGTGAGACCAGCATCAATCAAAGAGCATAAACATATACATTTAGAAGGCTTTGGAGAGGTATAATGTCCCCATTTAGCCAAAGAACAGCAGAAGCTTCCCTCTGGGGTCTGTGACCTTCCAAATCATAAGTTTTTGACTCAGGTCTTAGTAAAGGCATGGTTTTTCTCCCACTGAATGGCCTCATGTCCTAAGAGAGAACAGTTGATCATCTCCTTAACTTATGTGCCACTATTAAGTCAATGGGTGTACCTTGCTTGGCCTGGTTGATTTTGTTGCTTGCAGGATCCACTCCTTGCTGAGAATGTAAATAACTTTTCTCCCCAAGTGACTTGCATAGCACTTTTGGCACTGTTATAGCAACTCATAGGAGTATAGCTTCCATCTTGGTTCCAGCTTGGTTTGTCAAAGTCCTGAGACTGCAGCCTGAATGTAGGGTCTTCAGCAATAGAGTCTTGCCTTCTTCTTTTGGTGGGGAACAACGCACTTTGTCCATGGCCTACTTTGTTTTGGGACCTCATGTGTTTCCCTGACCAACAGCTCACTGTGGGGGGAGTGACTCATCTCTAGCCCTGAGACTCACTATAACCATAGGCTGTAATCTATGCCTTCAGGGAAAATCTTTTTCCACTTCAGCAGAGTATTTCTATCCAAACTATCTCTCTCTTCCTTTTCTTTTCTTTTTTTAAATATCATGTAACAGTGAAACTATAATGTCTCTGGTCCAAAAAAAAAAAAAAAATGTCAAAAGTGTAAACAACATTAACGGCAAGCTAATATTGCAAGAAATAAATGATTATAGGGCTGGAGAAATGGCTTAGCAGTTAAGGCACTTGCATATGAAGCCAAAGGATCCTGGTTCAGTTCTCCAGGACTCATGTAAGCCAGATGGATGAGGGTCACATGCATCTGGAGTTTGTTTGCAGTGGCTAGAGGCCCTGGCATGCCCATTCTCTCTCTGTGACTGCCTTTCTTCTGTGTCTCTCTCTCTCTGCTTGCAAACAAATAAATAAATAAAAATTTAAAAAATATATTAAGAAAAGAAATAACTAATTATAAATATCTGAGAGTATAAATTGTCAAACATGAAACCTAATAGAAAATGAAAATTATACTAGTTAATTGTTGGGTAGATTCAAAAGCCCCAAGTATGTGTAACTAGTTCCTGGACAACAATGAAGAAGAAAGAACCAAAATTTTAATAAATAAAAACATAAAATGTCAAATTTAGTAGAACAATAAATTCAGTTTGGAGAAGTTGAGGAATCCCCAAATACAAAAGAAATATAAATAAACTTATCACAAGACATATAATAATCAAACTTCTCAAAACTAGCACAAAAGAGAGAATGTCAAATGCAAGCAGAAAAAATATTATGTCAAATAAATGACTATGGACAGAAAGAAGACAGCTGATGAAAACTAAAAAGACACTGGAATATCTTTATCATGCTTCAAAGCAGTAGCTGTCAACTTGGAATTATGTCTAGTCATATATTTTTTCAAAATAAAAGTGATGTAAAGCCTTTTCAGAAACAAAAATGAAATAATCCAACAGCAGTAAGCTCATTTGTAGGAAATATTCAATGATAGCATCTTTATAAGCAAAATGACACCTGATAGAAATACTGTAGTAGATAGAGAAACAAAAGCACTGAGAATAACACATGGTAAATATCTATGTATTTTCTTATTATTTATACTTCTTTAAAATTGAACAAACATAACACTATGACATTGTCGAGATTATGTCATGCATTTGTGTAAAGTGAATGGAAATGGTAACATACAGGGACGAGAGTGGAATTGGAAATATTATAGGTAGACTCAGCTGCTTCACATGCAGTGATCACATGAAATTAGACTGTAACAACTTAAGGAGAGACACTCCAAATCCTAAAGCAGGGCTAGACTATTCTAACTTTGAAGCCAAGATAGGGTATTAATAATATTAATATTAATCACAAAATAGTCATTTCTCCCAAAAGGAGAGGAACAAAAGAATGAAAAAGGGATGATAATAAAATGGACAAGGGGAAACAAGACATTTGTCCCAATCTAAGCACACTGGGGAGGACATTGAATATAAATGGTATAAGCATCCCAAATAAAAGCCAGAAATAGTCAAAATATAACAAAAAACCTAATTATATGCTTGTGATAAGAAATACCAAAAACGTACACTGGGAAGGACAGTCTATTCAACAAATAGTACTGGCAAAACTTGATATCCACTTGCGAAAGAATGAAAATAGATCCATACTTCTCACCCAGTACAAAAACCAACTCCAAATAGATCAATGATCTCCATTTAAAAGCTGAAACATGAAACTGCAGAAGAACATATGGCAAATGCTTCATGATATAGGCATAAATAAGAACGTTTTTGAACAGGATGCCAGTAGCATGAGAAATACTTTCAAGAACTGGCAAATGGGATTGCGTGAAATAAAAACATTTTGTACAGAAAATGAAACTATGATAAGAGTGAAGGCCTAACCTACTAAATTGGAGAAAATGTTTGCCATCTACATATCAGATAGGGTAGTAATATTTCAAATATATAATGAACTACAAAAGTTATACACTATAAATTAAAACTGCCAATCAATAAATGGACCAATGAACTGAATAGACAGCTCTCAAAAAAGAGACATAAACAGCTAATCAGCTAATAAATATACTCGTCAATGTTCAATATACTTAGGCATTAAGAAAATGCAGGTTAAAGCTACTCAGATTCTATTTCATCCCTTTCAGAGTGTGTATAATTGAGTTAAAAAAAAAAGCCAACAAATTCTGGCAAGAATGTAGAGAAAGGACCCTTACTTGTTGGTAAAAGTGTAAATTAGTGTATCTATAAGGAACTCAGTGTGAAGTTTTCTCAAAAAAAAAAAAAACACACAAACCAACAAAACTAATTACAGGACTATTAGACTCTTGGGCAAGTACCCAAAGATGCTAAATTGTACCACAGAGATAATTGCACCATCCATCAGTGTTCTCATCACAATAGCCAGGAAATTAGCTTACATGACTACCAATGGACAGATGAATGGAAAATGAAAATAGGGTATACGTAGACAATGGAATTTTATTCAGCTGTAAATAAGAATAAAATTCATGTGAAAGTGGGAGTACCTGTAAATTATTATGAGTCAGGTCACTCAGACTCAGAGGAACAAATACTGAATGTTCTAGCTTACAGGTAGATCCAACATTCTAATTTCATGTGGAGGTGCATGGGGCATAGGACATGATACTAGCAAGGGGACCATGAGAGGAGTAAAGGAGATTTTAAAAGAAAGTGTGTTACTGAGGGAGGAAGGGCACAAGCAGGATAGTTGAAGGAGATGGTGAGATCAATGGTTCAGTTCTGCTAATCTTTGTTGTATGTGAGGTTCTGCTGTTGCATAGTGAAGTGAGGATAGATAATGGTAAAATACTATAGTCCAACACTAGAAGACAGGATTCAGAATGCTTTCTCTATAAGAGAGTGGTCTATGTTTGAGGATACAGACCTTGCTTAAGGAAGGAAAGAGGTGTGCATGCATCAAAACATCATATGGCACTCTATAAATAAGTACATTTTTATCTAGTAGTTAAGCATAAATTCAACTTAACATAATAAAATGGAAAAAAATAACCTGTTGGCTAAAGAAAGTTTCATCAGACATCAGGTGGTACTTTGAAGTGAATGACAATGAAAGAACAAGAAATAAATCTGTGCGTGCAGATTCCACGTAATGCAATAGAAAACACAAAGCTGAATGGAGGCAAAGAGAGGAGTGTGTGAAATAACAGTAGCAGTCACAGAAGTGCAAAGCCAAAAATAAAAGAAATGAGAAAGACAAAAAACAATGAAATCCAGAAGTTTGAGTTGGTTTGTTTGTTTTTGCTCTGATATTTATTTTTCCCATTTTTTTTTATTAAGTAGAAAGTTGATTGTGTATATCATATGTTAGTATGACCATTTCCCTCCTCCTTGCCCCCATTCCACAGAGGTCCCTCCCCAATGGGATTGCTGGCATTCCCCCTTAGGTAAGAGCATCAGTCAGTCATTGTAAAGCTTCTGGGTTCCACTCTGTGGCTCTTGCATTCTTTCCACCCCCTCTTCTGCAAACTTCCCTGAGCCATGGTGGGCGTGTTTTAAGTCTGTTTTAGTGTTGTGAGCTCAGCAGGTTCTGGATTTCTGCTTTGGTGTGTTTTGAGTCTCCTCAATGTCTGTCTCCGTGGCCCTGGCACTGGTTGACAGGCTCACTATTGAAGCAGCACTCTTGCTGGTCTCGCCAATTCCCCTGTGGTTTCACCTGGGCCCTGGCTGATGTGTAAGGGGTGGTTTATCTTGTCATTTTATCTGCCTTCTGAAAAAGAAAATCAGATTTTCCAAAGGTGACTGAGGTCAGCATAGTTATTTTTATTTATTTATTTAGGAGGGGAGGGGAAGGAAAGGGAAGAAGGAGGGAGAAAATGGGTGTACCAGGGCCTCTAGCCATTGCAAAGGAACTCCAGACACATGCACCACCATGTGCAGCTGGCTTACTTGTGTATTGGGAAATCGAACCTGGTCCTTAGGCTTCACAGGCAAGACCCTTAACTGCTAAGCAATCTCTCCAGCCCCAGAACTGGTTTCTTAAGAGAGAAACATGCTTTCAGAAATGATAGTCAACATCTTAGTAGATTCTATAGATATTAAAATGTTTCTGCATGGATAAATAACTTTATTCAAATAATTACAACAATTAAAAGGCATGGTGTATCAATGGTTCATTCAACAATAGGTAACTTGGTGACATAAGGTGATTAACTTTTAGTAAAACAAAACCCCTCCTAGTCAGAGTATTCCAGTGGTTGGGACTTTTCTAGTGAAGTTTACTAAAATGTAAGAACAAAATAATACCAATTCTATATTAACTTCCTTAGTAATGGAAGAGAAGGTATTTCCAATTCTTATTTTATTAGCCTGATGTCAAGCATAGAAAATAATTAAAACTAGGGCTGGAGAGACAACTTAGCAGTTAAGGTGTTTGCCTGTGAAGCCTAAGGATCCGGGTTCGATTTTCCTGGTCCCATGTAAGCCAGATGCACACTGTGGCACATGCATCTGGAATTTGTTTGCTAGAGGCCCTGGTGTGTCCATTCTCTCTCTCTCAATAAATAAAAAAATAAATATTTAAAAAATAATTAGAACTATAAATAAAGCTCATGAACACATGAAATTGATATATGTAGCTAATATAGTAAACCAAATATATCAAATAAATCTATGTGATTAACTATATTAATGTACAAAAATCTGCAAGTTTATCAACAGACAACAGAGAAAGTACAAGATTAAAAAGATTTCCAAACTCCCTTCTTTGTTCCTTCCTCCTTTCCTTTCCTCCCTGCCCCTTCCTTCTTTTCCTTCCCTTTCTTTTTCTTTTTTCTTTGTTCTTTTTTTTTCTTGAGGCAGAGTCTCAAGTAGCTGAGGATGAACTCAAATTCCTGATCCTCCTCTGTCCACCTTCCAAGTGATGAAACTAGAAGTGTGCCATCAAGCACACTCAGAAATCTTTTGTTGTAGAAACACTAAACAGATCATAAGCAGACATTATTAAAAAAATCTGTGAAAAACCTATAGTCAATATCACATTTACTGATAAAAAAACAAAATCCTTTCTTCTTAATATCAGTGAAAGACAAGGTATCTGCTTTGGCTACTTCTATTGTATATTATACTGGGGATTCTAGTGACATCTGGAAAGAAAATGAAATAATAGGAGTCCAGAAAAGAAAACTATTTACATTCACAAATGATGTGATTACCTATGTTTAAAGTCTAAAAACCTCTCCCAAAACATGACACTCAGTTTAGCAAGGTTGTTTGTGGGTCAGAAAACTTAATCCTATTAAAATGTCAATTTACTCCAAATTGCCTATTTAACCAATATAACTCAATAAAAATACTATCAAGAATTTCTGTTAAAGTGATGATCAGGTTCTAAAACTCTTATGGAAATGAAAAATTGTCAGACAACTTTGAAAATGACAAATAAAAAAGTACCAATTCTTGCATCAAAGGACATAAATAATGTAGAAAACAAACCTAGCATACTTATGCTCATACAAGCTTGTGCTTAGCCTTTTATTCTGAGCTTCCCTCTGCCTATTATTCTCTATTCCCCAGGTAGGTGCTGTTTAAATTCTGTCCAGAGATCTTCCTTGGAATCAGTGGGAGTTATAGTCTGTTTATGGCATCTTGGCTGGTACTGCCAGTGTCCTACAGCTTTCAAAAGAACCAACTTTTGATACTATTGATAGTCTCCTTGGGTGGTTGGCTTTATATCTTATTCATTTCTGTAATGATACTTATTACGTTCTTCATTTTGGGGACTTATTTTCTACATGAAGTCTAGTGCTAACAATAATTATGGGGGTCAAAATTCAGCAAGACAAGCCAAGCCTTCAGTCCTATAGTATTTGATTTCTGAGTTAAGAACAGGCATTTACTATTCATTCTCTGAGCTGCTGCTGTCTTTCTGTTATTGTTTTCGGTCATGATATTCTGCAATGGGGGTGAATAATGCCCATTATTTCGTGGTTTGAAGAGATACTGAATGCAAACACATTACAATATACTGAATATATATCAATCTATCTATATATCCTATTGGATAAGATTGAGGACTTATTTGGTGAATTAGAATTCTAGTTCAGCGTGTGTCATCAGTCATCTTTCTTCTTTCAGCCTTTCCCCAAGTCCTTTATCTATAAAATTTATGTCATATTAAATATTTGAAATGATTATAGATATTTAAAGAGAATTGTACATATAGTGTCAACATGAGCTTGATATATGGTTATCATTCAGCTAATACTATTGATTTATTCATTTTAGAATAAATATTCTTACTGATAGTTTGTTTATTATCATATTCTATAACCTATTCTTAAATGACTTTTTTTTCTTTTAAAAACTTTGTATTATAATAGTTAGGAACGTGTGACATCAGATTGAATGAAGTGTGGAGGGATACCACAGTCATTTTGTGATATAGGATTTGAGATTCTGCTACATTCAGAGATAGTGTAGACTCTCTCAGGATGCAAAGGCTGTAGTTGGGAGAGCTGGCACTTGGTAACTTATTTTAAAGTTTCCATGGAGAAAAAGCATGTTGTTGGATGTCTGAGGCCTGCCTAGATTGAAGGCTAGATATGCTTCCCCTCTGATGAGTCACCAGTTGCTTCTCAGCATGGTAGGGACAATGCTGAACACTGGTAAACAGCACGTATAGAGCAGACTTATTTTGCCAGCAGAGCAGAGCTAACTTTGTGAAGTGACTAATAGCAATGTAGTAATTTGAATTACATTTTCTTCACTTAAACTCTGTTATACTTTTCTGAGATCATTAAATGTGAAAACTGATTTTAATTATCATGTTTGGGAGAGAATGGAATATATTAATTCTGATTCATTCTCTTTTCACATTTTTTACTTTTTCCCACCAATGTAATTTATTGTAAATATAAATAATAAAAAATATATAACTTAACATTAAAGAGTGGTTTTATGAATTGCTTTTTTTGTTGACCATAAGCTTATGGATCAACTTACTGTAGACATGAAACATAATATAATTTGTTTAAAGAAACAAGTCATATACAATGATATTTTAAACTTTTTAGGTGACATGTACATTTGCTGAAGTTAACATCATGACATTAAACTGAATGTCACAGATGTATTGCTTTAAAATAATGTATTGTTGAACTTTTCTTTATAATTTCAGAACCAAATTCAAAATTACTGCCATATATCATGACAGTTAAGAAATTCAAAACAGCTTCTTCAGTAATTTTTTAATTATATGACACTATTTAATTCATCACTATGTTAATACGTTTTATGTGCATTTTATGTCTTTCTCAATCTAGGGACTTAGTGACATCTCATTATATATTGAAAATTATTCTGATTTGCTGGCTTGTTCTCATTATATGTTTTTTGAACAATAATGGAATTCAGTATTTATTCTTTTGTCTTTAAATAAGAATTCTTTTCCAGTTTTGAACCAGTTTATCATTAACATTAAGAGACTTATCTTAGTAACTAAGGTTTAGTGCCCACCTGTTCTTAAAGATGTGTGAGGTAAATGTTCTTGTGCATGCTATTCTTTTCCCTCTTGGCAAATTTCTATATCAAAATCTCAATTTTGCTTCTATATTGGGTTGTCTGCAAGGGAGTTCTTGATTTGCTTGAAAGACAGGGTCAGGAAACTGCAATCTGGGGGCCATATCCAACCAGGCACCTTTGATGCTGTCAGTGAGCTGAAATAGTTTTTGCATTTTTAAGTGGTTGACAATAGGTAAAAGGAGTAATAATTTACAACAGATAAAAATAATTTATAAAAGGGAATATGAAATTCATGTCTTTTATATCTACATTTTGAATGAAAATAATTTAATAGTTTTAGAATTTTTTTTTCCTGTTGTATAAGTTCCTACATCATAGGAAGCTGTAATCAAAGAGATGGGCTTTAATTTTGTCATTGGGCTTGGAAAGTACTAGTATTTAAAATCTGTTTCTTGAAAGAAAACTCTTTTCTGAGTCCTACTTTTGAGAAATGCATATCTATATTTGTAAATATTGTTACTTATTTTCAATGATATAAATGGCCAAATAAAATATACATTTCAAAAACAAGAATGGAGTTTATTTTTAAGCAGAAACCCCCTTTAAAATATTTTATTTATTTGAGAGTTAGAGAGAAGGAGGCAGATAGAAAGAGAGAATGGGCATGTTAGGGCCTCTAGCCACTGCAAACAAACTACAAACTCATGGGCATCTGTCTAACCTTGGTCTTGGGGAATTGAACTGGGGTCCTTAGGCTTTGCAGGCAAATTCCTTAACTGCTAAGCCATTTCCCCAACCCAAAACATGCAGTCTTTATATAGATAGAGGGAGATATTGTTGTGCTTTAAAGTAATCTTGTGTTTCATACATGTTCCAACATAGAATTATTTTATAGTTTTACTAAAAATCAAGAAATTATACTCATATTGCTGGAGTAAGGGCTCAGTTCATAAAGCTCTTGCCACACAAACACGAGGACATGAGCTCCAGTCCCAACACCCATGGGTAGCCAGAGCTTGGTGGCAAGTGCCTATAATCCCAGCACTAGGGAGTCAGAGACAGATCCCTCCTGCAAGCTACATAGCCAGACTAAGTGAATTGTTGAGCTCTGGACTCACTGAGAGACTTTGAATCAGTAAGGCAGAATGTGAGGAAACCAACTAACTCTGCATGCACAAATCGAACACATATACACAGATACAAAAATCAACAACAAAAAAAACCCAAAAATAACAACAACGACAACAACAACAACAACAACAACAACAACAAAACCACAAAGAGTTGGACCCAGTAGCATCGTAGCTCTGTTATTCTGAAAAATGTTATATTTTACTTCTTTCTTTCTCTTTTTATCCCACTAGCATTTCTTCCTGTCCTAATTTCCTCTTCTTGCTCACCTCACTGACTGAGCTACATGCTATTATTCTCATCACACGTGGATAACCTTCATTTCTACATATTTTTAAAAATATTTTTTAAAAGATTTTATTTTTATTTATTTATTACAGTCAGAGAGAGAGAGGGAGAGAGAAAGAATGGGTGCACCAGGGCTTCTAGCCACTGCAAACAAACTCCAGACCCATGCTCTACCACATGTATCCTGCTTATGTGGGACCTGGAGAATCGAACCTGGGTCCTTAGGTTTCACAGGCATGTGCCTTAATTGCTAAACCATCTCTCCAGCCCCATTTCTACATATTTTTAATTATACTAAATAAATGCTAAAATGCAAATAGAGGACTGGGGAGATAGCTCAGTTGTTAGATATTTACTTGCCAAACCTGCTGGCTCAGGTTCAATTCTCTGGTAAAAATGTAAAGCCATATGCTCAAAGTGGCATATGTATCTGGAGTTCATTTGCAATAGCATAAGGTGCTGGCCCACTCATTCTCTCTTTCCTTCTCTTTCTCTCTTCCTCTCTCTCTCTCTTTCTACAAATACAGAAAGAAAGAAAAGAAAAGAAATTGCAAAAAGAACGCATGGCATTCTGCTGCATTCAGTGAAGACTTAGTGGAACCCTTTCTGACTTTTCCAGCCTGGTTTGCCATTATTTTCCAACAGAAACCAGTTGTGATTCATAACTTTTAACTCCAGCCGCTATACCCTGCCATGTTTCTTTTGGCTTCCACACTCGGAAGAAACCATTTTCCATGACTGGGATGTGCACATTTCACTCTAGAGAGAGTGTAAACCTTTCAGAAATACGAGCGGCAATTCTTACGTGTCTTGCTGTTTTCCTCTGATAACTCTGAATTTGATAATGACCCTGGGAAGGTGATCTGTGCTGCAGACATCTGTTTTAAACTTACATCATCATTCCGTTCATAGTGTTACATGGGTTGAATTGTTCATCTGTCTTTCTTTCCACTGTCTTGAAATCTCCTGTAAGACATAATGCTAATGTTTCTAATTCCAGAGCCTCATCTCCAAGCACCTTCATTGTCTTCATTGTCCTTTGTGCCAAATAGGAATGTCTTTTTTTTTTTTTTTTTTTTAACTTTTGTTTTCTTTGAGAGAGAGAAACAGAGAGGGAGACAGAAAGAGAATGGGTGCACCAGCAGCCTCTCAGCAGCTGTGAATGAACTCCAGACACGTGTGCTCCCTTGTGGACAAGTGCAGCATTGTGACCTTGCATCACTTTTTTGCGTCTGGCTAAATGTGGGACCTGGAGATTGGAACCAGCATTCTTAGGCTTGGAAGGCAGGCACCTTAACTGCCAGGCCATCTCTCCAGCCTGGAAAATCTTTTTAAAACAAGCTGTGGTTTTTGTTACATTGAAAGCTTTCCAATAACCTACAGAGAGTGCACCTTGGATACATATAGAGATGGATGCTTGGTAGGACTGTCCTTTTTAAAAAAATAGTTTATTTATTTATTTATTTATTTACTTGAGAGAGAGAGAGGAAGAGTCAGAGAGAAAGAGAATGCGTGTGCCAGGGCCTCTAGCCACTGCAAATGAACTCCCGATGCACGTGCCCTCTTGTGTATCTAGCTTACATGGGTCTTGGGGAATTGAACCAGGGTCCTTAGGCTTTGCAGGCAAACGCCTTAACTGCTAAGCCATTTACCCAACCCCCAGTAGTGCTATACTTTTGAGAAAACCTCAAGGTTTATACAGTGTATGAACAAAGCAGATTATAGTAATGACATTGATGTATTTACCATCTAATTATTAGGATGATACACTGGACCAGAAGCAGCTCATGGGGAGGAAAGGGCTTATTCAGCACAAAGTTGTGAGATGGGGGGAGTTTCAACCTGTCTGGGAAAGTATGACAAATTCGAGCAGGAAAGTTGGGTCATAGCTCCACATCAGCAGGAAGAAAATAGCCTGAGTGAGTTAGCTAGCACTGCCTGGAGGCTGGACTATTAAATTCCAAGACTTGCCCCCAATGACACACCTCCTCCAGCAAAGCTTCACCAGCTGGGGACTGAGTAAAAGGCTTAATCAAGAACACACGAGATTATGGGGGACATTTTATGTTCAAACTACTACATCCATTAGTTCACTGCAAGTTTTCTGAGTGTCATAAAATGATATAATTTTAATAATTTGTTAATATGCATATAGTCATCTCCACAAAGTAACTGCTTATACATATGATTTTTTTTTTGTGCCCAGCCTGCAAAATTGGTAGATTCAGGGTACTCACAATATTTCCTATTCATGTACTGGTCCCATGTACATAAGTACATCTATATGCACATCTTCATGTATGTATGCAATCTTCGAGAGCTGCATTTTATTTTATTCTGCTTGAATTTCTTCTGTGTGCATGTTAAATGATATTTTCTGTCAGACAGTGTAAACAAAACACTTAAGCAGACTCTTTTAGCTCAAAATCAAGGTTTCTAAAGACAGTTGTGAATAAAAAATTATTTAATCTCATTGTACCAATTACCTCAAATTGAATGCATTAAAAGCCTATGCTATTTTTTTTTGTCAACAAATGCTCTATTCTACACTGAAATGTATTATTTGGCATTATTTGAGGGTAATTTTTATAAACTATACTAAAAATTGATTGGAATATTTTTCAGTAGGTGTTTTTAAGATAAGTGGTAATTTTGTTTAGCATTTCAGGCTATAATTATGAAACCTTATTGGATGAGATGTATCAAGAGTTTTATTCTTCCCCAGGACACCTACAATTAAACATGTACTTAGTTGTAAATCACACACATACACTTCCACTTGTTTTTCATAATGCTATAATAATTGCAACAGAAATTCTTCACTATTGTTTTATCTCAACTGATATTGTACTCTCATTTGCAATAAATGGAAAAATATATCACTAAAATTGAGAATGAAACTTAAGGATGAACACATGGGGTTTGCAAGATGTATCAACTCTATAATGAAAGTTCCAGTATTTTATGATGACAAACTATAGCAGTGTGTTCTTACAATTAAAATATATGCCATGATATTTGGTTGATTTCCATCTCCAGGTTTACTCTGAAACTTATTTTCTCTAGTATCTTCAGTTCCACCCAGAGCTAACTTCTACTAGAGAAGTGGTAGTTTCTCTGGTTAGGATCTGGGAGTCCAAGTGTTGATACTTTCTGTCAATGGGATGGATCAAACGGACATTTGAGAGCTTTTTACAATGGGTTGTCCAAAAACAGAATGTCTTTACAGATTAAATACTTGGAATTCATGTTAATAAAAAGAATAATATATAATCAGAAAAAATTTCAAAAATATAAATTCTTCAATACCATTAAACTCCTTTATATCAATTCTAGTCAGCTCCTTTGAACCCAGGGTATAGCACAAAGCATTAAAACTTTTATTTATATAAAAATATATTTTATCATATGTATTGTGTTTAAAGAACATCTTTATTTAACAAAATGTTCTTGACCATCATTAAGTTTTCTAGGGAATTTCTTTCAGCAAAGTTTAACTAGGTCAACACATCTATTGTTGAAGGAATCTATCTATTTATCTCTCAAAAAATTTCATGTTTTTTGGTTCACAGTGCTCATAATTAAATATCCATTTGGCGATCAGAAAAAATTTCTTATTTTTCAGTTTGTTATAGTTGCAACTGAGGTCATAATAACACATACACACACACTTATTACTGAAATGTTTCTTCAACTTTTAAAATTGTGTTCAGAATAAAGCATTTCCAGACAGCAAATCTAGTATTAACAACCACCTTCCAATTTTACTAAGGAAATGTTTGCATGTGATTTTTTTGGTGTATAATGGGGAATTTTATATGTATCCAATGATTTTAGAGTGTTTCATCCAAAGTCTTGACACTCGTGTGGTTCCAAATTTGTACAGACAAACATGTTCATGTATGTATTTCAGTTTGCATTGTGAAATTATCAGTTGACACATGCTGTCTTTGTTTTTAATACTTCATTTCTATCAGCAGTTAAAACTATGTTACAGAAACCAGGGCTGAAAAAAACAGAGAAAACAAGCTGGGAACCTGCATTCATCTTTCCTGACTCTGTATGCAATGTGACCTGCCACCTCACACTTTGCTTCTAGAACTTCTTCACCATGAGGGACTGGTCACAGAAATGAGAAAATGACTAACATACCTATCTCAAAGAATCTTGACAGAAATTAATCTTGATGTTGTTATTGATATTTGAAGTGGGCAGTCTCTATTGTTAACTTTGTTTTCTGTTTCATTACACTCTATACTTAATAATTTTTTCACAATCTACACTATGATACTGAAATTCCTTTATTTCTTAAACTAGATGCTTATTAATATTTGGCTTTTATGTTGTTCTAAAATAACATTTTTATCTCATACATCATATACATGCATCTTATATACATATATTTAATCCATGAAATATTTTGTCTATAATAAAGGTTTTGATGGGCTCTAATTTTTTTTTATTTTTCATTTTCTCACAGATATTCTTCCTTCAATGAGTATTGTGGATTTTTTAAAACTTCCAAAATTTTGGAACATTTTATTGATGTTTATCATGTAGTTTGAATTTCAAATGCCCTTTTAACTACCTACCTGTAAAAGGTTTGGTCCCTAGCTTGGCGCTCTTATAAAGTGGTGATTCTTGAAGACATCACACGTTGTGATCTCTTTACACATTTTTGATGTGCCTTGGATAGGGTTGGTGGTGCCAGCATTCTTCTTCCTTTCTTTCACTTCCTGGACCCCATAAAGTGAGAATTTTACAGGTGTGTCCAAACTTTCTATATTGTGACATGATGTGGTCATCCATAAAATTCATCTTGAGAACTGTGTCATCAAGTGACAAAATAATTTTTTTGTATGAAAACAAAGACTTCATATACCATTTTAAGTGTTCAATTTGTGTTAGTCCTCATTCTTAGGCTGGGTTGCATCAACCTGTTGAAGAAGTCTTAGCATCCTCTTTTCTAAGACTGTAACATTTCAATCCCATTCAAATTTCAAGGACTAGTGCTTCTGTACTAGGAAAAGTCTTCCCATCCTTGCATTTTTTTAAACCTGTGTAATAGTATTTATGTATTTTATTTGTTGAGAGAGAGAGAGAGAGAGAGAGAGAGAGAGAGGGAAAGAGTCAGGCAGGGGGTGGGAGACTGGGAGTGCCAAGGCCTCTAGCCATTGCAAATGAATTCCAGATGCATGGGCCACCTTGTGCATCTGGTTTAAATTCATACAGGGGAATCAAACTAGGGTCCTTAGGCTTTGCAAGTAAGCACTTTAACTACTGAGCCATATCTTCACCCCCATAATTGTATTTAAGATCAAAAGTGCATCTCTTACACGTTACATATTTTTATTCTTGTTTGTATCATCCTGCTAATGATTACCTTTTTAGTCTAAAACATTTATATTTAATGTAAGTACTAATAGTACTAGTTTTTGACTCTGTCTACAAATTATCCCTTTGTCTCTTGCCTTCTTTTGAATGGATTAAAGTTCTGATGCTCCTACTTTACTATCATTGTTTACACAGTGTCTACATTACTTATTTTAGCGTGTAGTGTTTCTTTTTGTATTGATAGTGTCCATAATTCACTTACTAAAATCTAGATCTAGGGCTGGAGAGATTGCTTAAAGTGCTTGCCTGAAAAGGCAACGAACCCAGGTTCGATTCCTAGGACCCACGAAAGCCAGATGTACAATGTGGTGCATGTGCCTAGAGTTTGTTTGCAGTGGCTGGAGGCCATGGTGTGCCCATTCTCTCTCTTCCCCTCTCCTTCCTTCTCTCTCTCTGAAATAAATGAATGAATAAATAATTTTCAAAATCTAGTTCTAAATGATATGAAACTACTTTACATATAGTCCTAGTTTTCCTGCCTCCACCTCCCAAGTATTTGACCTATGCCACAAGATCCAACTTGTTTTGCCAGTTTTTTCATACCTAAAATATTTTAGGTCTTTCATAAAATCACTTACAAAGCTTATCAGACTGGATTCAGTTGGCAAATTACTCATATAAAACCAGACTCCAAAAGTGATGCAAACATTTGTCATTCTGTCTGTAGTGGCAAGAGGCCAACGTGTGCCCCTCCCACACAAATAAATAAATGAAAATTATTAAAAAGAAAGTCCTCATGAATTGTTCTCACCTTTTACATTTTGGAAAAAAAACCCACTATGTCAAATTTATGAATTCACGACACTGGAAATCTATGAAAAATTGTCCTACTTCCTCCATAGGACCCTCCCACAAATAATTCATGAACAGTAATGTAATGGACAAATAGGGAGAAAGCTCATATCCAAGTATCAAAAGCAGTTATTTCAGATAAAAATATGTGTCACAGGAAATGAATGATATGGTACCAAAATTAAGTTTTAGACAGATGAAGCCTGTAACTGTTTCACAGCCTATAAATACACTCTTCATATGCAACCATTAAATGCTTGGTAGACTCATTAATGCTCAATTTGTATGTTTTTCCAAGCATCGATTTATCATTATCTAGCTAACTTAGTTAACTAGTTATGTCCTTATCCCATATTCTCTTGGCGCTGTGTAATTGTACCCGCTGTATCATTTTCATTCACCAGAGCATTTTCTCAGGTCAAACCATCAAAAGTCTTGCCAGCAAGTCAGGTATTGACATCAGGGTTATGTTTTCTGCTGTGGAGAAAGGTGAATCAACCTGTAACCTAAATTAAGTCTTTAAATCATCACTTGCTTTCTTAGGTTGCTTTTGACTCCCCTATGGTTAGTCTGGAGTCTTCTGAGGTGTAGATGCAAAAGTGCATGGTGACACGCCTCTGCAAAGAAAGCTAAGAAAACATGGTTGAAGAAATGACCAATACTGACTTAATATTCTCCTCTGTTTCTTTGAACTTAGGGCGAGGTTCATCTTGTCTGAAGGTCCATGGGCTCCCTTTTTTATAGCATTTAATTTTATATTCTTTTTGTTTGTTTGTTTTTATTTATTTGAGAGTGATAGGGAAAGAGGCAAAGAGAGAGAGAGAGGGAGAGACAGAGAGAGAGAGACAGAGAGAGAGAATGGGCACATCAGGGCCTCCAGTCCCTGCAAACGAACTCCAGATGTATGCGCCACCTTGTGCATCTGGCTTACGTGGGTCCTGGGGAATTGAACCTTGAACTGGGGTCCTTAGGCTTCACAGGCAAGCACTTAACCACTAAACCATCTCTCCAGCCCTAGAGCATCTAATTTTAAAGTCTTGTAATTGTAAATCCTGTCTCTGTCTTTTGAAATATTAAGCTTAGGCTTTGCAGGCAAGGATCTTAACCATTTAGCAATCTCTCCAGACTGGTACAATTTTTTTCATTAGACAGAAAGACAGAAAGAAATAAAAGTCCTGGCCCTGTTTGAAGGAGAGGATGGAAAGTTGATGCAAGCCCCCTGGCTTGCTGTGTATTCTAAAAGAGGTTTATCATGGAGCTCGTAAGTACAAGGCACTGGTCAGAGGAGCCCCACGTCTCCCAGGAATAGATGTGACTTTATGGCTCTTCTGAGTTACAATCAGCCCCATGGGGAAATTGAATTGTCGCAAATGGATGATAAGTTTTACAGTACCATGGAGGCCATGGCCTATTATATTCTCAATAGCTGGAGGTCTGTTAGAAGTATATTGAAACCAGATGTAGTATCTGTATTTATTGAGTCAAGTTTAATAAGTTCCTTAGTGTCCATCATCCCAAAGACAGACTCTGACTGCACCAGCACTTACATTTTTGAGGTTGTATTTATTCTCTTGGGTAGGTTGGAAATTGCATCATTTGCAATATAAATCACATGTGAATGACACCAGAGCTCAAGTGCAGCCGAGATGCACACAGAGTTCATGAAGAGATCCAGCTTGTGTGCTCCTGAAGATTGTCCAGATCAACTTGTTCTTTCTGAGAGTTGTCTCTGATCCTTCCAGCTAGAATGTTCTCCAAAATGAAGTGCAGCGTTCGTATATTCCCTGAAGATCCAAGCATTCAGATCTGTTTAGTCTGAGTGGCCCTGACATATCTCTACTTGTATAAAATGACTCATTGTGGAGCCTGGGATATGGCTTCTGAATTCACTACTTGAAATACATTCTGCATGGATGTGTGCATGTGTGGTGATAATAGGGGCTGAATCCTCTGATAGTAGGATCTTTTTTAAAAAAAATATTATTTTTTAATTGAAAACTTTTATACTTAAATACAAAAAAACCCACCTGATGTTTCCCTCCCTCCCCCCATTCCATTTTAGAACTCCAGTCTCCATCATATCCCCTCCCTTCTCCATTAGTCTCTCTTTTAATTTGATGTCATCATCTTTTTCTTCTATTTTGAGGGTCTTGCGGAGGTATTGCTAGGCACTGCAAGGTCATGGATATCGAGGCCAATTTCTGTCTGGGCAGTTGCATTGAAAGAAGTCATACCCTTCCTTTGGCTCTTCCATTCTATCCGCCCCCTCTTCTGCAATGGTCCCTGAGCCTTGGAGGGTGTGACAGAGGTGTTTCAGTGCTGGGCACTCCTCCATCCCTTCTTCTCAGCACTATGTAGTCTTTTGCATCATCCCAGTGGTCATCACCATCTGAAAAGAGAAGCTTCTCTAACCAGAAGTGAGAGTAGCGTTAATATGTGAATATGAACATTAAGTGTAGTATTTTCAGGGCAGCTTGGTGGGAATAATATATACGTTTAGTCAGACAAGAGCAGGCTTTATACCCTCAAGGCTCATGACCTCACCTACCATAGACTTTTGCTTAGGTTTTTCAGTACCAGGTATGTATTCCCTCCTGTAGAGAGGGCCTTCAGTCCAATTATGGAGCAGTTGGTTACCCCAAGAGTAGACATGCCACTATTGCACCTGTTCAGTCTGGCCAAACTTGAATATTCAGCGTCCACTGTTTTCACTGTTGATGGCTTCTGTCTCCCATCTGGCTGCATGCAGTGCAGCTTTTTCCAGCTTTCAGTTGGCTGCTCTACAGGGAGAAGGTTTTCTGCTCTGCACCAGCTTGCTTTCTCAGTGACCTAGCCTCTCAGGCAAGAGATGTCTTCAGCAATTAGGATCTTTTTTTTTTTTTAAGACTTTATTTTTATTTATTTATTAGAGACAGAGAGATGCCAAGAGAGAGAGGGACAGTGAGAATGGGCATGCCAGGGCCTCTAGCCACAGCAAACAAACTCCAGACGTGTGTGCCCCCTTTTGCATCTGGCTTATGTTGGACCTGGAGAATCGAACCGGGATCCTTAGGCTTTGTAGGCATGTGCCTTAACCACTAAGCCATCGCTCCAGCCTGATAGTAGGATCTTGGTGTGTTGCTCTTCTCTGTTTCCCCAGGCTTTTCTCAGGTATTCCCGGTACCACAATTCCTCTCATTTTTGATCCTTTGTGGGACAATTATTTTGTAATGTGATATACTGCACGGTATTATTTTATACCTGTTTTTCATTAACATAACTTTAGTATCATTGAGGTTTTAGCTTCCAAATATAGTGTAAAAAATTTAGTTCTGGTCTCATAATCTGTTTGCTTTGGAAAGATAACTAAAATGACATTAATTTACCATGTCAACAATTCTCAGTAAAAAAAAAAAAAAAACATGTTTCTCTCCATAAATATAGAATTACACTAAACACATATACACAGAAGAAATATGTTGTAAATAATTTTCCATTCCCTCTCTCTCTCTCTCTCTCACACACACACACACACTCCAACTGACTAGTGGCATGTTGGCTCAGGCTTAAAGAGAAACCAAGCTAAACCAGAGCTTAGCACTTTTGGGTCTCCTCTTATCCTCTTCCAACATTTACTTTTGCCTTTCCAGTGCTATTTTATCCACTCCAATAGTTGGAGACCCAGAAATCATTTTTTTCTCTGGAACGTGTGGTTGTGATTTTAAGGCTGTTAGAAGAAACTCTTTTTTTTAAATCTACATTACATGTCCACAGGAGACCAATGGTCAGTGGTTTCCACGAATGACATATGTTTGTCCTGTGGAGAAAAACACTCAAAACTTTCTTCTTTCCTCTTTATCTTTGTTTAGTGGATATAATTTGTCATGGTATCTGGTAGCAAAAGTGTTATAAAATACTGAGATTGAGGCTGGGGACTTTATCAAGAGCCTGTGAGCACTCTTGAATCAAGCCAGACATAGATAGTTCATATTCTTTTGCTATTTCAGAAAACACACGATCAATGCAGTCTCTATTATTCTGTTAGCTGGCTTCTAAAGCCTCTTTTATGGACTGTGGATGTGAATGATGGGATACTATTGCACATAAAGCATGGAGACATCACAACTAATTCCACAAGGTGTCCTTGTTACTCTTATTTAATACAACCTGATGTTCAGAGTGGTTAATCTTCTAGAGATGAGATTCAAATATTACATTCTTTCTGTTTCCTAAGTGCAAGCAGCACCTATGGAAATGATGATGAAAACATTTAATTCTGAAATATGAAAGTGTTAGCTACCAATGAGGCAGGCAAGCACAGGGGATGACTCTGCTGCTAGTGACTCCACTTTGCTTAGGCAAGAACATGTCCTTTTCCTAAACAATGCAACTAATTACCTGTTGGGAAGCTGACACCACCACCCATACCCCATTATACCCATTATATTGTGATCGGCTTCTGTTAAAAAATGTTCTTAGATTGAGCCAGGACTGACATAGCAAAGGGCAACCTAGCCTGGATGCATTTTGAATACATTTCCAGTAAGGTAAGATGAGCCCTAAGTGAACATTTAGAGATGAACTCTTCCTTATCATCGTGTAACTATCATGAGAAGATACATGCATAGTGGAGGAAAAGTTATCTAATGCAATCTAATGAGAGCACCACCCAAACTACACACTTAGCAACTGGCCACTCCTCCTTGTGGACTCCTTCAAAAGAATGCCCAGGCTGTAACTAGAATGCAAGAGTATTCATCCAATCCCATTACTCATCATGGCAGTGTATTCAAACCTTACCTATCATTTCACTCTTTAGAGTCTTGTAGCTCCCTTATTCATGTGTACCTTTTTTTTTTTTTTCATCCCTTTGAATAAGATATCAAGAACCTGGCTGTCCCTCTCCAATGTGCACCCACTGTGAATGAGGGTAACTGCGGCATCAGGAAGCTGCTTTCCATCCTTAGAGGAGAAGTGAATTCTATGATGGAGAGAGAATTGCTTATTCTTCACAGTCCTCCCCCTTTTAAATATATTTATTTTTACTTATTTATTTGCAAGGAGAGAGAAAGAGTGGTAAAAACAAAGAGAGAGAGAGAAAAAAAAAAAAAAAGGCACATACCAGGGCCTCTAGCCACTGCGAGCGAACTCCAGATTCATGTGCCACTTTGTCCATCTGGTTTTACACGGGTACTAGGGAATCAAATCTGGGCCATTATGCTTTTCATGCAAGTGCCTTAACTGCTGAGCCATCTCTCCAACCCCAGTCCTCCCACTTTTAGACTCACTTGCCCCTGGTTGCTGAGATTACATCTATTGCTTCCACTACCTTGTAGAGGAGCAATAAATTTCAATATGTGTCATAGAGCTAGTAAAACCATTAAATTTATCAGAATTGGTGGGAGTGGAGCTGTAAATGGAACAAAACCCTCTATGTTACGTGTATTGGCATAGAAATTCCTCTGTTTTGTGTTTTAACTATCCCTTCTAGAATGTTGAGCTTAAGAGTACTGCTTCTGCCCTTAAATCTCAGTATTTGGTTGAATACACACATATCCTCAGGCTTAAGAGAATCATTTCAGTGCTTGTTTTTCTCATTCTGTTCTTTGCAACATAAACACCTGTACACCCACAAGGCGGTAAGCTTGTTTTCTAGTGGCTCCAAACATACTTCTCCCTTCCAGAGCGTAGGCACCCTCAAACCCATTTGCCACAGGCCTTAATCTCCTGATTAAGGGACTTGTTTATGCCTTTAGCTGGAAACTAGTGGCAGGCGATGGACTGGAACTGGCACTCCAGAGATGCCAACCCAATCTGTATTTTCTGCTACAGGTGCAACACTTAGGTAAAAGGGAGTCATGATTTGCTGATGAATGCTTGGTGGCTAATTAGACTTCCTATTATCTAAATGCTAATTGGTTTCTTATCCAATCCATTCACTTAAGGTGGAATACTAATTAAATGTTTTCTCTTTGTGATTTTTTTTTGGGGGTGTGGGGAAGACAACACAACAGCTAATAAGTGAGAGATTTCTGAGTTTCCAATGTGTACAAATAAATATATATCAGGAGCTCATACTTGTGTCATTGAGGATTTTGAGTTATAGAACATTTTCAGTTTTCATACATTCACCATTATTAAAAATGTCTAGCATTTACAACAGGTTAAATCTTTCATAATGGGAGAAGAGAATGTTCCAGCCATGCATTTCAGCCAAGCTCCTTCTCCATCCTTCCTTTTTCTTACATGTTGTTGCTCTCTCTTCACTACATTAGAGCATTTGAAAACCCAGCAGGCTTAAGTTTATTCCTGCTGTGTGTTTGTGTGTGTGTGTGTGTTCAAGTTGTTGTGGGAGGCAAAATCATCCTGATAATAGTTTTCCACTCATGGCAATTCATGAAAGCCTTGTGTTGCAAAAGAGGGCTGCATGGGGGTGCAAAGTACTATTTATTGAAGGTGACAGTGTTTAAATGTGGTTTTATGAAAAGATGCTCAGGCTTCTTCAGAAGGAAAAACATTTTTTAGAATACTGTGCTAGATTTTTTTTTAACACGATGATACAAATAAGCAGGACTGTGAAATGTTTGCTTAACTCTTTATTGTGAAATACTTTGGGGAAACTCAACAAATTACTGTGGTAATTCTGATGAAGTAGATTAAGAACAAGAAGACATTAAACCCCACAGCATTATAACCATGACAAGAATGGCTCATACATTACAGCTTTAACCCTGAATATCAACAGACTCAATCCCCCTCACCCCAGTCAAAAGACACAGGTTAACAGGTTGGATCTGAAGTCAGGATCTATTTATTTGCTGTCTTCTAGAAACCCATATTACCATTAAAGACAGATAGAAGCTTAGGATGAAAGGATGGAAAAAGATATTCCAATTAAAAGGAAATAGGATATAAGCAAGCATGGCTATACCCATCTGACAAAATACTGTAAATTAAAAGTAATTAAGGGAGAAAGAGGGCATCATTATAGTTATGAAGAGAACAATTCAACATGAGAATTTTAGTAACTCATAAACATATATGAAGCAAACTTTATTAAGCAAAATCTATTAGATATTAAATCAGAAATAAATCCAAACCCAATAATAGTGGATGGCTTTAGCACCTCACTGTCATCAATGCACAGAACATTTAAATAGAATATAAATGGAGGAACAATGGAGCTAAGTGACAAACCATTGGCCAGAAAGACTAGCAGACATCTACAGAACATTCCATCCGAGCATTACAGAATGCACATTTCTTGCAGCAGCTCATGGAACCTTCTCTAATGTATAGATCATATACTCAGACACAAAGAAAGTATCCACAACTTCAGGAAGATAAAATGAATCCTTGTATTATAGCCAACCATAATGCAAAAAAACTTGAAATCAAGAAGAAAAACAATGGAAAATACATAAACTACTGGAAATTGAACAATACACTATTGAACAATTATTGGGTCAATAAGGAAATCATCAAGAAAATAAAACAATTCCTAGAACTATTGAAAATAAAAACACATATAGAAAAATCCATGGGACACAATGAAAGTAATCTAAGAGGGATGTTTATAGCTCTAAATGCCCACATTATGATAATAGAGAGATCTCAAGTAAATAACTTAAATATTTATCAGAAGGCTTTGGAAAACAAGAACAGTCCAAACCCAAAAATATAAAACATAAAGAAATCATAGAGATCTAGGCATAAATCAATTAATTAGAAATGAAAAAAACAATTTAAAAATTGATGAAACAAAGAGTTTAGATGAAAAGTTAAATAAGATTGGTAAACCCTTGGATACAGTAAGCAAAAGAAAGAGAGAATACTTTAATCACAAGATTAGACATGAAAAAGGAAATATTACAACACAGAGATGAAATTGAGAGAATCATAAGGACATATTTCAAAAACCTATTTTCCAACTAATTGAAATATTTGGAAGAAATATGTGAATTTCTTGACATATAATTTATCAAAGTTAAAAATCCACGAGAGCTACATAATTTAAATAGAGCAAGTAATGAGATTGAACAATAATTTAAAAAAATCTCCCAACCCAGAAAAGTCCAAGTTCAGAATGATTCACTTCTGAATTCTACCATTTCTTCAAAGAAGGATGGAAACCCCAGATTCTCAAGTTATCAAATTGAAAAGGAGAGAATGCTCTTTAACTCCATGATACCAGCATTACACCAATACCAAAACCAGACATAGACATAAGAAAAGAAAATCATAGATCAATGTTCCTGATAAACTTAGTTACAAAATTTTGCAATAAAATTCTTGCAAATCAAATCCAATAAGACCATCAAAAATATCATCCACCACTATTGAGCAGATTTCATCCAAGGAATGCAGGAATGGCTCAACATATGGACATCAGTAAAGGTAAAACATCAAACAAATAGACTTATGAACAAGAATCATGTGACCATCTCAGTCTATGGAGAAAAGGTCAACAAAATACAACATCACTTCATGATAACAACTTGCTTATCATATCTCACCAGAATACACTAAAGACTCTATGTTATAGGGATACTTGCTCCACCATGTTTATTACTGCTCTATGCACAATAGCAAAACAGTGGAATTAAACCAGATACCCATCAACTGATGAGTGGATAATGAAGATGAGGTATGCATACACAACAGAGTTCTATTGCTCTTAAAAAAAGAACAGGTGGGCTGGAGAGATGGCTTAGGGGTTAAGGTGCCTGCCTCCTAAGCCTAAGAACACTGGTTCCAATCTCCAGCAGTTCCAATCTCCAGGTCCTACATTTAGCCAGATGCAAAGTGAGGCAAGAGTGCAATGCCAGACTTGACCACAAGGGGGCACCCATCTGGATTTCGTTTGCAGCAGCTGAGACACTGCTGGCGCGCCCATCTCTGTCTTCCTCTCTCTCTCTCTCTCTCTCTCTCTCTCTCTCTTTCTGTCTGTCTCTCTGTGTCTCTCTCCAAAAAAATAATAAAAAATAAAAAAAGTTTTTTTTTTTTTTTTTTTTTTTTTAAAAAGAACAGGTGACATTATGAAATCTGCAGGAGGATTTGTGGACCTAGAAAGGTTACACTAAGTGAGGTAATGCACACTGGAATAGTCTGATTTGTTTCTAAGTTGTAGTTAGCATGAATAGTATTGGTAAGGAAGGTAGAATGAGGCTTGGTCAGAGGAGATGCAAGGAGGGATTAGGTGAGGAGACAGCAGACAGGTCTAAGATGCGGGAGGGAAAAGGAGAGAGGGGTGGAGGAGCAACACACACAACTAAGGATGTCTGGAAAAGTACTACATAAATCTATTTATTTTTAAAAAATATTTTTTGAAATTTATTTATTTATTTGAGATGGGAAGAGAGAGAGAAAGATGTATATATAGAGAGAGAATGACAGAGAATGGACATGCAAGGGCTTGGAAGAAGCCTTACCTTGAAGTCCTAGTTTGCTGTTTTTGTCAATATCAATAGTATAGATGGGTTGAGTCACACCCCTTAATGAGCTCTTGTTCAGGGAGGTCCATATGACCTCAGAACTAGATGGTAAGACCCTACTGATGAAGACACCACAGGCTGAGGTTGCAGGACATTGAAAATTCTAGCCTGAACAGAGATGGAAGCTGGCTCCCTGCCAGCTAGCTGTCAGAGCGCTGGAAAACTTTCACTCTGAGAGTTGTTGTTGGACAAAGGTTATCAGCAGTCTGAACAAACAGTGGTACTGGCAAGCTAAAAAGTTGAACCAGCCAGGCAAAATGTACCCACAGATGCAATAGTGGCACACAACTTATGGGGGTAACCAGCTATTCTCTAACTGGATATGAGGCCTGTTCAGTTGGAAGGAATTCATACCTGGTACTATGAACCAAGTCAAAAGCCTGACTTTAAAAAAAAAAATTTTTTTTTTTAGGTCATAGGCTCTAGAGGTAAACTGCCAATGTGTTTTGGCTAAATGGAGAGGTTATGCTCATCAAAAGACCTTCATGATATGTATATTTATTTCCTTTGATTAAGCTGCTCTCACTTTTGGTTAAAGAACCTACTTTTTATAGATGGCAGCAAATATCATGGAGATCCAAGGCTCATCAAAATGACAAGAGAAAGCTGAGTGTGATGACACAGTCATCTTTGTAACACCTGCCATTTATTAGGGTACATTGGTGGTTTGAATATGAGTGCTGTTCTCACTGCTAGTGAGAGAAGTTTCCCTATCCAGATAGTGGCAGACTGAGGAGACTCAAATTTCATCAAAGCAGAAAGTAACAGGCTCCCAAAGGCTCAACACTAAGGAAGATTTCTAACATGACCTTGATGGCTCAGGAAACACTGCAGAAGAGGGGGACAGAAAGAATATAAAAGTCACAGGGTAAGAAGATGTACTATAAGGCACTGTCTGCATTCAGGACCCCACAATGATTACTGATACCCCTATAAGATCTTCACTGTTCTGAGCTATGAAAAACTTGACACAGTTGATGGAGCAGAGCAAAAGGAATGAGATAACAAAATAGAGGGAAGGCTACCATGACAGAGGAGGAGCCTCAATCCAATGGGGAGGTTGAGGAGATGGGGCAAAAGGGATAATATGTTCAGAAC
This sequence comes from Orientallactaga sibirica, assembly GCA_036365145.1. Classification (NCBI taxonomy): domain Eukaryota; kingdom Metazoa; phylum Chordata; class Mammalia; order Rodentia; family Dipodidae; genus Orientallactaga; species Orientallactaga sibirica. The sequence continues at coordinate 10,253,074 of JAEOAD010000023.1, read as the reverse complement.
ATGATCAAATAACAGTTTGCCTGTATATTAAAGTTCTTTATAGGGAATTTTTAAAATCACAATAAACATTCAGAAGAAACCTTAGAATAAAAGACAGACTTAAGTGAACTATAGCATGTTTTCCCTTCTGAAGGTTATCTAGAAAAGGAAAATTGCTTTATTTGAAAAACTGGAGATGACCTCAAGATAATGGACACTCCTCAGAACACCAGAAATTATATTGCAAATCATTCTAAATATATATATTTTTGCAAATTGAAAATATCAAAATAATGTTGAAATTTATTCTATAGGAAAAACAAAACAGGGCTTCTACAAATACTAAATATACCGAAAGGGAATTTGAAAATCCTAGTCCCCTCATCTTCTGATGAAAGAAAATTTCTTAAATAGTTATTATGATGAAAACTGACAATTATGAACAAAATTATAAAGGTTATTCAAATTACATGAATTTGAATTAAAGTTATAAATTCCTAAGAGAAATACTGCTAGTATTATCTAAATGCAGTCAATAAATTTTGTTGGACTGTTCAGTTTGTCAATCATTTGATGAAAAGATATTTTTCTGAAATTGTCCAGTTCTGTTGACAAAACGCTGTATTTTTCTACAGGTTATCACAAAGATTATTAATTTTGAGGTTGTGGGTATATGGTATGTGGTGGTAACAGTGGTGGTGGTGGTGTATGTATGTGCGTTAGGCAAGTGTGCAGAGGCCAGAGGAGGATGTGAGTTGTTCCCTATTGTTCATCCACCTTATTTCCTTGAGATACAGTCTTTCACCAAACCTGGAACTCACCAGGTTTAGTTAGACTGGCTGAGCAGGGAGCCTCGGCAATCCTCTTGCCTCTACTTCACTCTGTGTTGCAGTAAAAAGCACAAGTGATGTCCACTTAATTTTTAATGACAGTGCTGGGGATTGAACTCAGTTCCTCCTGCTTGCTCAGCCAGTGCTATTATACTCACTAGCCCCGAGATTTCTTTATTTTTTTTTTGTCTATTGCTATATATTAATATTCAGCAACTGCAGAGTGATATTTCTAAATGAAAATGAAGTAGAAATAGAGTATATGAACATTTTGAAATGTCTTTGAAGCATTCGATATTGACTAAACCATGTAAAAATTCTGATTTTTGTTCTGGATTGGCAATTCTGGAAATGTCGTTTTCTTTCTATATCCTTTCTGTGTTCTTTCAAATTCACAGTGAGTCTGTGAGCTTAACTTTTATAACAAAGTCCACCAGCAACCAGCAAAACATTTCAGTGTAATTAAAATTGGCTTCTGAATTATACAAAGCCCTAAACTACAATTTGGCCCAATTCTTAGAAGAAGGATTAATTATACCCAAGTGAATAATTACTTTTCTCATTTCGATGCTTGTAAATTGTAGTGTGGATTCTGTGTCTTGAGATAATTAAGCATTTGTTTAGTTTAAAGTATTAACCCAAATGACTTACAATCGAGTACTATACCCTTGGAAAAAATACTTTAAGTTCAAAGAGGATAAAATATTAAAATTTTCATCTCTTTTTAATTTTAAGCATGATATTAAAATAGGGAAAAAGTTAGAGTTTTAATAATATGACTAACATTTGCATTTAAAATAAATGTAGAATTGTCATTTAAGTACTGGGGCTGGTCTGAATGTAAATGAGTCAATTATAGAATTTCCTTTCAATTAAGGCCATTGGGATACTCAAAACACTCTGCTGCACAAGGTAGTGGGTAACCAAGCTAAAATAAAATAAGCTTATCTAATTATATTTTTCTATACATCCATGAAAGGGTACATATTGATAAAATACAGTATCTTTTGTTTGATTTAATCTTTGAATCTTGCTTGCCTCCTTTAAAATTGCACATGTGAAATTCTTGCTTTGTACTCCTTTGAAAGTTGTATTATCTTGACAAGATGCTAAACCTGCATTTATATTCTAAGTATAATAATAATGTAGTGACACTGTTCAACAGCTTATCTTCACAGAGCTCAAAGGCTGTAGATAATATGTTATCACACTCATCACAGCACTCCTGTGAATTCTGATGCTTTCTTTTCTTTGCTGTGCTTTTTGTTTGAATTAAATAACTCCCGAAGAGGGGGTTGAAAATGAAAACACTTCATATTGAAGCATTATGAAGACACAATTATTTCTTTTAACTCTAAAATAGGAAATCTTAAATCTTACATTTCTGTCAGAAGTTTTGCAGAGAGATAATTCAAAGACCACTCTAATTAAATTCAACTCTGTCAGAAAGTCGAATGGCTATTTACTCTATTATGTGTGAAATATCACACTGTACACTTGAATTTTTTTCATGATAGTACACAATAGTTTCCAAAACAAAATACTTGTAATTCCCTAATAGCTCTTTAATATTGAGCCAAAATCTGTTTAACAATACATTTCTCCTTTTGGGTACAATTTTTTACCATGAAACAATACACAACAACCAAATTCTACCCACAGTCCCAGGCTAACACTTGTGTGGATTCAAGGCATTTGGTTTAACAGATCAAATGATTCTTTAATATATTTTTATTTTATTGATTTATTTTGAGATAGATAGAGAAAGAGAGAGAGAGAGAGAGAGAGAGAGAGAGGCAGGTAGACAATGGGTGCACCAGGGCCTCTAGCAGTACTGCAAAAAGAACTCCAGACACATGTGCCCCTTGTGCAACTGGCTTATGTGGGTCATAGCGAATTGAACCTGGGTCTTTTGGCTTTGCAGGCAAGTGTCCTAACTGCTAAGCCCTCTCTCTAGTGCCCAAAGATTTTTTTAAATATTTTTAAAATTTATTTATTTATTTATTTATTTATTTATTTATTTATTTATTTATTTATATTATTCTAATTTTACATTCATAATGGTGACTCCATTGTCCTCCTCCCTGTCCTAACCTCTTCCAAAGGGACCCTCATCAATGGGGAATGTGGGTCATGCATTGTGAGGTTAGTCAAGAGTTATGGGGGATAGGCCAAGTCTCTGAGCATAATGTCCCAACTTGTGACTCTAACATTCTTTCCGCCCCCTTTCCGTGAATTTCCCTGAGCCACGTTGGGGTCATTTTAGTTCTACTTCAGTGATGAGGTTTTGGGAGCCTCTGTGTCTCTGGATATCTGGCTTAGTAGGAGTTGGAATATGCATATAAAATTCCCTCTAAAATATCTAAGGCCATCCCATATATCTAGTACTAACTTCTCTCTCCATTGGAGAATTTGCTTATCTTTTTCAGATGGACAACAAACCTGAAGGAAAAATCGGCCAATCACACCTCACCAGGGCCCCAGCTGAAACCACAGAGTAATGCAGGGGAAGGGCAGCAGTACAGCATTCTTGGTGATCAGACACCAGAAAAAGGGCTGAAGGAGATAAACACAGAGAACATCCCAAAGATTTTTTAAATAGTAATTTTATTTATTTGACATAGAGAAGATTACAAAGCAGAGAGAGAATGGCACGTCAGGGCCTCTGGCTACTGCAAAGGAACTCCAGACACATGTACCACATTGTGCATAGGGCTTTATGCAGGTACAGAACAATTGAACCCGGGTCCTTAGGCTTTGCAGGCAAGTGCCCTAACCACTGAGATATCTCTAGCTCTCAGACAATTTTGATGATCGTTAGTCTTTGCTTTTCTTTTAAAAAACGAGAGAGGTTTTGTATAGGGTAAATAATAGGAGAGTAAATTAGGTACGGAAGAGCCTAAATGCAAACAAAGGTTTGTCAGGTCACCTAGGAAAATGATATAAGGCTGGAACTAGCATAGGGCTAGAGGAGTCCCCTCTATCTCATCTGCCAGGGCCCAGGAGACATTGCAGAGGAAGTGGCGATTTAAACACGAGTGTTGCTCTCTCTGCTGGCCTGAAAACTTGCCTCAGGGAGAAGGCTTTAGATACTGTGGACACTCAAAACTCATCAAAGCAGAAATTCAGAGGTTGCAGAAAGCTTAAAACTAAAGAAGACTCATAACCCATCTGCCATGGTACATTGTGGGAGAGGGGGAAGAAAGATTGAATGAACTTCCAGGTGGGAAGGAAGGAGCATTCTGAGGCACTGTTGTCCCCTTACAGAGACTGGTGCATTCATGATACCACACTGACTACTAATAACCCCACTGAAGAAGATGCTTAGTGGAATGTGGGTGGGGAGAGGGGACATAAGAGTATAATCCAGTGGGGATATGAACAACATGCAGTATGTTCATACAGTAAAGTTAATCATTAATTTAAAAAATTCAAAAATTTTAAAGCAGGGAAAAAACACTGAGAAATGAGACAAGATTTTTTTTTTTTTTTCAAGAATTAACTTAGGAAAGTTGGTGACTCACTAGATATGGAACAGAATAACATCAAAGATGACTAATATATTAAGCCTGACTGAGAGTAAAAATTATATCATTAGAATAAATCACTTAGTAGCTACTGAAAACCTGACATCTAAAAAAAAATTATGGGCATAACTCATTACTTTAAACTTTCAAATTGTTGTTCATTTCAAATAGAATAACATGAAATTTCTAGTGTCTGGGAGGTGGGACAGTTGGCACGAGCACTTTCTGGACAAATAAGAATTCAGTCCCCAGAGCCCATGTGAAAAGCTGGGTGGTGGTCTCCATAAGCCTGTAATCCACTTCTGAGTGTGGGGGGGGCAGGGGAACCACTGTCCTTTTCAAATATGTCTTTATCATTTCTTTACTTTTTTTTTTTTTGTTTGTTTTTTTGAGGTAGGGTTTCACTCTGGTCCAGGCTGACCTGGAATTTAATATGTAGTCTCAGGGTGTCCTCAAACTCATGGCGATCCTCCCACCTCTGCCTCCCAAATGCTGGGATTAAAGGTGTGCGCCACCACACATGGCTATTTACATTTTTGATACACATATATTTTATTATATTGAGTGTCTTTTGTTGTAAGATGCTTGTTATATGACTTTTCCTAATGACATGTAAACAAATATCTATTGTACCAATTAAAAGATTCTAATGACAAATCAAAGAGATGACTCCAACCATGGCCAGCTTCATGACCTGTGGTGGTTTGATTCAGGTGTTCCCCATAAACGTAGGTGTGCTGAATGCTAGTCTCCCCAGCTGATGGCAATTGCAAATTAAAGCCTCCTGGAGGCAGTGTATTGTTGGGGGCAGACTTAGGGTTTTATAGCCAGTTTCCCCTTGCCAGTGTTTGGCACACTCTCTTGATGCTATGGTCCATCTTATGTTGGCCAGGCAGTGACGTCCACCCTCTACTCATACCATTGATTTCCCTGCCATCATGGAGCTTCCCCCTTGAGCCTATAAGCCAAAATAGGCCTCTTTTTTCCCCTACAAGCTGTTCTTGGTTGGGTGATTTCTACCAGCAATGTGAACCTGACTGCAACAGTAATGCTGGTACTGAGGAGTGGTGTCATTTGCTGCCAGACACCTGACTGTGTGGCTTTGGATTTTGAAGCTGATTTTCAAGAGGAATGTGGAAGGATTTGAAACCCTGGCCCAAGAGACGCCTGCAGTGCTGTAAGTACACCTTGATGGACTATTCTGGTAGGGGTTAAAAGATCTGAATGTATTAAGAACTATGGACTGTGAGATTTGGCTTATGAGGGTAAAAACGAGTTTTGCTTGTACTGGGCTATCAGTTTGTGTGAGAAGCTTGTTATGCTTGTGTCCTGAGAATTTGTGCAGGGTTGCTTTGCGTAGACACAGATGGATGTGAGTAGAGGGATATGGCACAGAAAGAAATTTTTAGGCCAAAACTACTGCTTGTTCAGCTGCAATTGAAATATTACAACCTTTCAGATTGGGCCAGTTGACCTGCACTGGCCAAGAGGAAGAATGCAGATTTTTGTGAAGGGGCCTGAGTGCTCACGGAGTGTCCTATTCTTCTAAGTATGCTTTGTTCCCCCCTAGTTTAACAAATTGGCACCCTACCTGGTTTTGTGGAGTATTAAAAATGCAGGAAAGAGAGGGTCTTGTGTTTTGGAAATGGCTATGGGTGGTGTGTGGCAGGTTTGTTGGATTCCTGCATGGAGACCCCATGGGGCCATGAGGATGAACTGTGGGTTCCAGTGGAGATGCTGGGATCACTAGAAGGCTGCTAAGGAGAGCTGCCAGCCTGGGATGAAGTTTTCCAGGACTGTGAGTAGCCTAGCTGGAGGGGTGGAATTAGAATTCCAGAGACTTGTTGCTGGTTAGAATTATTAGACTTGGAGATTTGTCACTAACTAGAATTGTTGGACTTGGAGTTAGAGTTTGATGTTTTCCCTGATTGTTTTAAATGTTGCATTGGTTGAATATGTCTTTGCTCTGCCCATGCCATCTTTTGCAGAGTGAACATTGATTCTGTGCCATTATGGGTTTTTTGGGAGTGATTTTTTTTTTTTTTTTTTTTTTTGGTATTATGGCTCAGCTAAAAGATCTTGGACTATGGGGATGTATGAACATCATTCGATTTGATGAAAACTATGAAGACTTAAAGTTGCATGAATGTGTTGCATTTTAAATCATGTATGGGTATCCGTTTATGGGGGTCAGGGACAGAATGTGGTGGTTTGATTCAGGTTTCCCCCATAAACTTAGGTATTCTGAATGCTAGTTTCCCCAGCTGATGGCAGTTGAAAATTAAAGCCTCCTGGAGGCAGTGTATTGTTGGGGGCTGGCTTATGGGTGTTATAGCCAGCTTCTCCTTGCCAGTGTTTGGTCCACCTTAGGTTGGCCAGGGGGTGACATCCACCCTCTGCTCATACCATCATTTTCCCTGCCATCATGGAACTTCCCCCTCGAGACTATAAGCCAAAATAGACCTCTTTTTTCCCCCACAAGCTGCTCTTGGTTGGGTGATTTCTACCAGCCCTGTGAACCTGACAAACCTGACTGCAACATGACGCAATGGATATATGGAGATTACGTCCAGTAGCATTGATGAAGGGTTACTTGTAGAGGCATGGGTGATTCACAGGTAGCGCCATCACCGAGAGCCTACCCCAGCATAGGTGATGCCTCAGGAAAGCTGCTGTTCTTGCTGCTCCCTGCACAATGTGCAAGCAGCTGGACCAGCCAGAATCTCCTTTCCCCATCAATTGCTTGCTAATTTTATAATGTTGGGAAGGGGCCTTGTGAAATCTTGTAACTTCTTTTTCTCTTTAAGTATATGCAGTTTTTTTTTTTTTTTTTGTCAAATATGTCTCAATTTACACAATTTAGAATGAATCCCTCAAAGTATAAAAGCGTGTGCGTGTATATGCATTTGTTTACAGTATTGGCTTACAAATAACATTGTTGCAAATTACAGGAAGGATGGCAAAAATCGAGAAGTATACCTAGGTAGATTCAGCTGTGAGCCCCAGGTAAGGGCCTGGTAGATAGTCTTACCTCCTGTGAGATAAGTGCTTCTGATGACCCAGCCTTTGGGACTCAGGATGGGTCATTTTCACTTCATTTCCTTTAAGGATTCTAATTCTTCTTTAAAAAAGTATTTATCACATACACGGCGGGGTGGGGGGAAGAAAATGGATACACCAGGGCCTCTAGCCACTGCAAACAAACTCCAGACATAGGAGTACTGAGGAATAGGACCTGGGTCCTTAGGATTTGCAAGCAAGCTCCTTAATTGCTGAGTCATCTCTCCAGTCCAAGCATTCTAACTCTTAGGACCCAAGTAGATTTGAATGAATCATGGTGATTTTATGTTTATCAGTTTTCAACAAAACCTATTTTATTTTTAAATTTTTTGGTTTATTTTTATTTATTATCAACAGATAGAGAAGGAGGGGGGAGAGAGAGAGAGGAGAGAGAGAGAGAGAGAGTGCACCAGGGCTTCCAGCCACTGCAAATGAACTCCAGATGCATGTGTGACCTTGTACATCTGTCTTATGTGAGTACTGGGGAATTGAGCCTTAGGCTTCACAGACAAGCACTTAACTGCTAAGCCATCTCTCTAGTCCAAAACATATGATATTTTAAATTTAATATTTCTGTCAAAATAGTTTAATCAATAGCTTTAATAGGCTGTGATTTTTGGAAAGTAATGGTGTATATTCTTCATTTTTAAAAAATGGAAAATGGATTGAAGGATTAAGTGTTAAGAACTAATATATTTGGTGATAGATTTGCTATTGCTAAAATTATACAACACACTTTATAATATTGCCTTTAAAAATTTTGAAATGATGCCCTAAAGGAAATAAACTATTAGAAATCCTCTGGGATCAGAAAAGGTAATTAATTTCAGTTACTTTGCAGTAGATTTGAAAGTGAAACAACAAAATTGCTCGGTTTTATAAAGCAGGGAAATATTAACTAATAAAATAGATATCTCTGGTGTTATTTTCTTGATGAAATGGAGAATATGAAGCTCTTGAGATGAGAACATTGGCCACAAATCAATAAAACCAATTATGTTCTGCTTTCACCTTCCTCAGAGATGGGAAGTTTGTATCAGGAAATGTGGTTCATAAACTAAATAATAATAATAATAATAATAATAATAATAAAATGAGGATTTTTATTTTGATCTATTTTAAGATAACAGCATTGTTGTTTTCACTAAGGCATTCATTTCCAAAAGATTTTATAAAATATATAAAATAGTTCACAAGAGTTCTGTCTTTGTGTATAAAATATAGAAAAACAAAGATACACAAGCAATGTTTTGGGAAGAATGAAAAAATATACATACATATCTTTATTCAGTCATATTAAAGAAGTGTTATTTTCCTACTATCTAGTGTTCACATAGAAACTAGGCCCACAAAATCCAGATTTATTCTATATGTAGAGGAAGAAATGTGAAACCTGATTTTTACTCTATTTTAGGAGTTGGAAGGAAGCTAACAGATGTTCTTTTACAAAGCATATGTTAGGTTTTGCTTTGCTTAGTCCATGACAGTGTTGTCACTAAAATCTATATGGAAAGGAAGTCTCATCTTTTTCTCCATAGTTTTCTGAAAGACTATGTTGTTCCTATTATTTTTTGAAGCATTTATTAAAACAAAGTGGTCACTTTTACTATTTTGCTCAACATTCTTATTTAATTATAAATCAAGCCATTAATGTAAATGGTTGGAGAGAGCCTTTTAGGATCCCATTTGTGTTTTAAAATAAGCAATTCTGTTTATCAAATTTCTCAATCTTTCTGAGGGTGCTGGTTTTGAAAGTTGACCTAGGGCTAGAGAGATGATTCAGTGATTAAATACACTTGCTTTAAGGTTGGCCAAAAGCACAGATCTAAAATTTAGACAACTGTCAGAAACCACATAACAAAACTCAAGAAAGTGCTTAAAGTGTCTTTGAATAGTTTTCAACTTACAACTTTCAACTTTCTCTTAAGCTGTATACCAAACTCCATGTGGCAAAGAGACTACAAAGGAAGACACTTGTTTTCACCTGCATAGCACCAAATATGACTCACAGCTCCTATTATTTTTGTCTTTGAATATTAGAAGCTTTGATTTGCATGAGAATTACAAGAAAAATCTCAAGAGATATCTTTTTTTAAAATAGGTGTGAAAGAAATAAATTTTCATAATAACCTTAGTGCCCACATATTGAACTATTTTCCCAGAATTCTTTCAGCTTTAACCCATTGGGTCACCGAACAACCTGCCATAATAAACAGAAGGAATGATAGGAAGCCCTGATTCCTGCGCAGTACAAAGCATCTTCTTCTTAATCATCATGGCTCATCACCACCATTTGGGTCATAGTGCTGAACTATTCAGGGTTGATATTCCTTCCCAAGGGTTTAAGTTGTTACTTTAATCTGCAGGAAACCTAGATTTCTTTTAAAGAGCCAGGAAAAAAAAAATTGACTTACAGAGAATTATAAGAGATGTAATAAAACAAATCCTTTGTGAGGGGTCAAAAATAATTTGGTAAGTATAAGGTCGTTGGATTTGTGCCATTTCTCCCTAAAGAAGGACTCCAATTTAGACAATGTAAAGAGCAAGGAAGGAACAAAAAAAGATTTAATCTTTTGTGTCTGAGAATTCAGAAAGTCTTGTGTGTGGTTCAACATGAGCCTAATTGACACCTTTGATTCCATAGGCACAGTATCTTCTGCTTTAGAGGTGTCTCTGTTCATTCTAACCCCCATACTGTCAAAACTATCGCCTTTTCTCACAGAGTAGAACACAATTTAGGTTGTGTTATAGGCAATATCTGATCTCCATTTGAAATGGGTGAGATTATACTGTAGTGGAACAGCCAAGCACCAGGGCGTGAATTTCTTCTTCCTTTCTCAATCCTACAGAGTGGGATCAAAAGGGCCAGCCATTGTTCCTCCAAGAACACAGGGTCTAACCGCCCTCAAACTCACCCAGTTGGCCTTCCCAGATCAAGGCAGTGGTGTTAATGTTGGCATAATGCTCCAACTTTTTATCTCCTGCTTTATATGTCTTCATATGTCTCTGGTTCCATTTTTCCAAAACTCTTAAAGAACATTATGTTCTTTGAACATATTTTAAAAAAATTTTAATTGACAACTTCTATACTTATATACAAAAATGCATGATATTTCCTTCCCCTCCCCCATTCCCCTTTAGAACTCCAATCTGCATCAGAACATAATGTTTTAACTCTTAAAGAACATGATTTCTGGATCCTCTTTGAGTTCAAACTACTTAAGACTTAAAGATCACATGACCAAGTTATATATAGCAGAACTCTCTGGTGTTCTAGGCACTGGGGTATAGGTGGTGTACACCATCCAGTGGTGTTTGGACAAATGCAAATGAACACATCTCAGGCAAAATATGACTTAACGGAGGGTCAGGGAGATGAATTTGAGTGCTTCCCCACTGCCTGTACTTGCAGTGCGTTTAGATTTAGGAAGCCAAAGCATTGGGGAGTCTGAGCCTAAGACAGATCATGAGTTTGAATGTGACCAGACCATGAGTTGTTTCTTTAGGTTTATTTCATCAGGAAATATTTGGAGAAGCTGTGGATTTTCCCTCTTTAAGAACTCAGCCAAAAAAGCTCATAGTTTCTATGAGCTTAGTCCATGCAAAGATTGTCCTTATTCCATCCAATTTGATTGTTCTCCACATACAGGGCTTCAGTATGAGATGATGTTGTCTCTCATTTGAGAGGAAGTACAACTTACATAAAAATAACCTGCCTTTTTTTCAAACATGTCAGGAATGATGATTATCTAACGAAAATCCCTAATATCTTGACTCTAATGTCTAATAGTGTCATAATTGCACCCCTTTGTTTTTGCACTGGGGATAACAGATATGTTAAAATCATTTTTTTTAAAAAAATTGAGAGTTCTTAAAGATACCTGCTTTAGGGTGGGAGAGAGGAGGATCTTATAACAGAGAGAGAGAGAGAGAGAGAGAAGGCCTCCAGTCACTGCAAATAAACTCCAGATGCATGCACCACCTTGTGCACCTGGCTTACGTGGGTCCTGGGGGCAATTAAACCGAGGTCCTTTGGCTTTTCAGGCAAGTGCCTTAACTGCTAAGCCATCTTTCCAGACCCTTTTACATATATTTTTGATATTAAGTCTCCTGTAAACCAGTTTGCTAACAAAGTCACTATGTAGCTGAGGGTGATCTTGAGCTTTGTTTTTGAGATAAAGTCTCATTCTATCTCTGGCTGACCTGGAACTGACTCTGTAGTCCTAGGCTAGCCTTGAACTCATAGTAATCCTCCTACCTCTGCCTCTGGAGTACTAGGATTGAAGGCATGGGGCACCGCGACCAGCTGGCCTTGAACTTTTGATTCTCATGCTCCACCTTCCAGTTGCTGCTATTATAGGCATGTGTCACCATGCCTGGTTTATGTAGTGTTGGGGATCAAACCCAGGGCTTTGTGTGTTAAGCAAGCCCACTACCAGTTGAAGGATGTCTCCCGGCCCTCAAAGTAGACATTTTAAATGCAGATATTAATGTTGCAAAACAAAGTCCAGGACTGCTAGAACAAAGTTGAAAACAAAGCTGTGATGTATAATCTCTGGTTGTGAACTTGATGTGATGGAGAATCACCCTGGAGATAAATCCCTTGGGAATGTCTGTGAGGAAGTTGCTAGATTACATTGAGGTGGGAAGACTCACTCTGTTACTAGTACCATTCCATAGGCTGGGGTCCCAGGCTGTATTAAAAGAAGATAGTTAGTGGAGCAATGGGATCCTCTTTTGCTACTTTTTCCCTGATAATGTGATGATGTGACACTGACTTCCTGTTCCTGCCATGTTTTCCTCATGGAAATGAATTTTATGTTTGGAACTGTAAACTAAAATAAAACACTTCCTTCTCTAAGCTGCTTCTGGTCAGGTAACATCCATGTCCCAGCAAATGACAATAATAATATATAATAATAATAATAATAATAATAACAACAACAACAACAACTGATACAAGGACTTACAAAGATGTCAAAGTGAGATCACATGTATATTTTCTTAAAAAAAATGGACAACTTGGAAGAGATCAAACTATGGTATTCAGAAGCTTTAGCCATTTCCTTTGGAATTTAAGTTTTGGATGTATTCCCAGAAATTCTAATAATTAGTTACTCTGATATACCCAAACACCTCACAACACTGTTATAGGCTTACTATGAAGTGATAGTATATGGAGATGTCATGCATAAATTATTTCTCTCCTTTACTCCCTAAATCTACCTACACAAATATGCTTCATCTTCCTCCCAGTTGTTGTCTATTCCCTTTAGATTTCCCTTGCTCATAATATACATTACATTTTGCTTGAACCACTGCCAAAATAAATATTTTGCTTTCCTAACTCTAGTTCAAATCATATTTACTTCAGACTTGAGTTCACCTACAGAAACAAAATTTAAATGTTAGGATGCTTCTCCCTTAACATTATTAGTAGATAATGGCTTTCTTGGTTAATATGGAAGAGTGCAAGGGGATATACTATAGGAGAAATGGAGATGTTAAAAAAAAGATGTAAATAAATGGAAAGAATGAAATTAGGAAATGGAAATACCCAGTGGGCATTTGGAGGCTTGTGGTATAATTCAGACAAGACATTTTATATATTATCTGGAGTTATTTCCATACAATTATCTTCTTTTGGCAAAATGTGAATATATTAGCTTTAGAATTGTCAAATGAAAGCCATTAATAAAGTAGCTCTTTGGTACTTTGGTATTGTCGCCGTCCAGCGGGTCAAAGAGGCCATAAGCTTGGTCATGAAGCAGGAACCTTGAACCTTTATTGTGGAACAACTCATGCTTTCTTATACAGTAATACAGCCAATAGCAACAGCAGATTCTGGTTACATAACTGACACTTAGCGAAGATAGGTTGGGCCATAAGCCAGTCAACATCACCCGATTTAGCAACCAAGCACATGACACTTCCTGGTTTGCCGTCTGTAGCAGACAGCTTCAGGTTCGCTGAGATGAACTTCCAGACCAGGCACAGTTATGGAGGAAGGGATATTATTTATTGAAGCTTACAGATCCAGGGGAAGTTCCATAAAGGCAGGAGAAGCAGCCTGCTCTTCACAGGACCAGGCAAGAGAGAGAGCAAGCCAACCAGCCACCACAGCACACAGAGCAAAACTACAGCCAAAAGGTCACACAGCACACTTCAGGAACTCCTGCTAGGCACATTTGCATATCTTTACAATGGAATCTCAAACCCACCACACCATTAACACCTTAAGACCGGTCCCAGTGGCATTGCCTCTAGCAAGGTGATTGCAGATGCAAACTATAACTAATAAAACGTTGAATATATTGGGGGACATATATTCAAACTACCACATTCCGCCCCTGGCCCCCAATATATTTAGTTCCTGGCCCCCAATAGATTTATAACTATCACACATTGTAAATTGTACCCAGTCCAATTTCAAAGGCTCTCACAGTCTTGATCAACTTAAGATAGTGAGTCCTGTAAAATCAAACAAGTTAAATACTTTCAACAATGTAAAGACACAGAGTAAACATTTTTAAGTGGTATAAGGCATAGCAAGGAGAGACTAGAATATTGCAAACTCAACCATCATCAACAGTCATCAAACTTCTGCAGTTCAAGTTCAATATAACCAGAGACTGACAGTCTCCAGGTTTTCCAATTCTGCCCCTCCAGCTGGGCAGAGTCTCCAGGGAAAACTTTCATCCCATGCCAACACTGCACTACATGGGAGTCCTTGCATAGTCCTGGTATATCCAAAATATCTTCAGGTCTCCATGCAAACCACGGTCCATCTTCCAAAGGCTCTTCCAGCCTATTCCTGAGGGTCTTCATGCCCTGCCTCATGCTGCATCTCAGCAGCTCCTGGAACCGTGTGCAACTCATGACCACTCCATGCATTTTTCATGTTTCCAAAACTAATACCAGGTGTGCAGGACACAGCCATATTCTTAATCCAGGGACAAAATAAACCATAGCCTTGAAAAGCAGGTTCCCTCTCCAGTCAGCTCTTTCCAAGAATTTGCATTTTTAACAGTCTTTCCTCAGGCATCCTCTCCATTGTTTTACTGTAAATCAGTCAGGCAACCTTTCTTCCACCTTCCTTAAGATTGCTAATGTGTCGACAATAGCAGCTAAACCAGTCTCAATGCCTCTACTTTTAACTTGCTTCAGGTTTTCCAACTTAAAATCTTAAAATCTCAGTCCTATATCTTCAGCCAAGCATATCAGTCCATTGCAAATTTAACCTTGATCAAACTTTCTGGGCCTGGATAGCGGAATGTAGCCATCCCTTATGCCAGTAGCCCAGTTCCAACAAAGTCCTCTGCAGTCTTTCCTTCCCCTTAGAAACCTCATACCATTAACACCTTAAGACCAGCCCCAGTGACATTGCCTCTAGCAAGGTGATTGCAGATGCAAACTATAACTAATAAAATACTGAATATATTGGGGGACATATCTTCAAACTACCACATTCCGCCCCTGGTCCCCAATATATTTAGTTCCTGGCCCCCAATAGATTTATAACTATCACACATTGTAAATTGTACTCAGTCCAATTTCAAAGGTTCTCACAGTCTTGATCAACTTAAGATAGTGAGTCCTGTAAAATCAAACAAGTTAAATACTTTCAACAATGTAAAGGCACAGAGTAAACATTTTAACTGGTATAAGGCATAGCAAGGAGAAACTAAAACAATGCAAACTCAACCATCATCAACAGTCATCAAACTTCTGCAGTTCAAGTTCAATATAACCAGAGACTGACAGTCTCCAGGTTTTCCAATTCTGCCCCTCCAGCTGGGCAGAGTCTCCAGGGAAAACTTTCATCCCATGCCAACACTGCACTACATGGGAGTCCTTGCATAGTCCTGGTATATCCAAACATCTTCAGGTCTCCATGCAAACCATGATCCATCTTCCAAAGGCTCTTCCAGCCTATTCCTGAGGGTCTTCATGCCCTGTCTCATGCTGCATCTCAGCAGCAGCTCCTGGAACCGTGTGCAACTCATGACCACTCCATGCATTTTTCATGCTTCCAAAACTAATACCAGGTGTGCAGGACACAGCCATATTCTTAATCCAGGGACAAAATAAACCATAGCCTTGAAAAGCAGGTTCCCTCTCTAGTCAGCTCTTTCCAAGAATTTGCATTTTTAACAGTCTTTCCTCAGGCATCCTCTCCATTGTTTTAATGTAAATCAGTCAGGCAACCTTCCTTCCACCTTCCTTAAGATTGCTAATGTGTCGCCAATAGCAGCTAAACCAGTCTCAATGCCTCTACTTTTAACTTGCTTCAGGTTTTCCAACTTAAAATCTTAAAATCTCAGTCCTATATCTTCAGCCAAGCATACCAGTTCATTACAAATTTAACCTTGATCAAACTTTCTGGGCCTGGATAGTGGAATGTAGCCATCCCTTATGCCAGTAGCCCAGTTCCAACAAAGTCCTCTGCAGTCTTTCCTTCCCCTTAGAAACCTCATAAGCCAAACCTCGAACTTCAATACAGTCTGCACTTAGCATTCTCAAACTCTCAGCAGAATAGTCCATAAAACTTGGCTTACCACTCCAGAAGGCATCTTCAGTTGCAAGCACCAAGTCCATGCCCATTCCTCCAAAACAAAAGTTCCAAAAGACGAATATCCACACGGTCAGGTTCATCTCACCCCACACTCCTCAGTACCACTTTACTGTAGCAGACAGCTTCAGGTTCGCTGAGATGAACTTCCAGACCAGGCACAGTTATGGAGGAAGGGATATTATTTATTGAAGCTTACAGATCCAGGGGAAGTTCCATAAAGGCAGGAGAAGCAGCCTGCTCTTCACAGGACCAGGCAAGAGAGAGAGCAAGCCAACCAGCCACCACAGCACACAGAGCAAAACTACAGCCAAAAGGTCACACAGCACACTTCAGGAACTCCTGCTAGGCATATTTGCATATCTTTACAATGGAATCTCAAACCCACCACACCATTAACACCTTAAGACCGGCCCCAGTGGCATTGCTTCTAGCAAGGTGATTGCAGATGCAAACTATAACTAATAAAACGTTGAATATATTGGGGGACATAAATTCAAACTACCACACCGTCCCTCCTCCTGGCTCATTGCCAGCCGCCATCTTTAGGGTAAGGCGTTAGTGAGGCAGCCCCCGGCGCCACCCCCTACAGGTATTTTGGTTTATCTGAACCATCTTACCTCCCACATTTAAAAAAAAATATGGAAGGGAGGGAGAGAGAGAGAAAGAAACAGAGAATGAATATGGGCACACCAGAACCTCTGCAAACAAACTCCAGACACATGAGCCACTTCATGCATCTGGCTTTATGTGGGCATTGAACCTGGGTCCTTTGGCTTTGCAGTCAAGCACCTTAACAAGTAAGCCATCTCTCTAGCCCTCCTGCATTCTTATTTTCATAAGTGTTTTTCTAAACATGGCTTCTCATGTATTTACAATGTTGTTGCATTCTTTGATTATTTTTGCTATTATAAAAATTTATTCAGGAGCTGGAGGGATGGCTTAGCAGTTAAAGCATTTGCCTGCAAAACCAAAGGACCCAGGTTTGATTCCCCAGGACCCATGTTAGGCATATGCACAAGGTGGCACAAGCATCTGGCGTTTATTTATGGTGACTGGGGTCCCTGGTGCACCCATTCTCTCTCTTTCTCTCTCTCTCTCTCCATCTTTCTCTGTCAAATAAATAAATAAAATACTTTAAAAAACTATTCTAATTCAGGGCCTGAAGATGTGGCTCTGTGGGTAAAGTGCTTACCATGAAAGAAAGAGACTTTGTGTTTGAATCCCTGGCACCCATGTAAGTGCTAGGCATAGTGGTATACCCCTATAATCCCTGCATTTAGGAGGTGGAGGCAGGAGTATCCCCAGGGCATGCTGGCTAGGTAGACTAGGCAAATCCAACGAACTCTGTGTTCAGTGAGAGACCCTGTCTCCTTAAATAAGGAGACCAATTGAGAGGGGACCTGATGTCCACTCTTGTCTTCCACATGCACACACACATGTATGTACACATCCCACATGTGACTACATACATATGAACATGTGTGCATACATGTAGACACAACACACACACACACACACACACACAGATGCAAAAAAATAAGTTAAAAATCAAATGATTAAAACTGTGAAGTATGCAGTGTGTCACTCAGAAAGTGAGGATTAATTGTCCATTTCTGATCTAGCTCTGATCACACCTATGAAATCACTGGATTGCTACTATTGTACAAACTTATGAATAGGATGCAGTGTGTATATTGTGGGGGTATTTGTTTCCCAGCTAAATGGGTAACATATCACCTTAAGTAACATTCCAGAAAGCTAAAGTGTACAAAGCACCTTCCTCAGGATATTGAATGCTCTAACACTTACTTTGTTAGCTGAAATCAAACTAAGGGGTAATTTAACAGTTAAACCCAAGAACTTCTCAGAGTTATCTTAAAGTAGTATTATGAAAGAGTTCAACAGAAAATTCCCTGATTCTGTTATTGACTTAAACTTCAGTGGTGGTAGGGCTTTATAAAGCAGAATTGTACCGATGGCTATCCTGAACAGAAATAGTTTGCACATGTCATTGACAAGTGAATCACTATAACTGAAGAGGGATCTATGGGGGAATGTGAAGTAATTCCCTGTGGAGCAAAACAATTATTTCCTATTGTGTAGCTCGAGTTTAAATCAACTTACTTAAGATTTCTGGTTGAGAAAGATGGGTTCATTAAGACAATTATCAAATAAATTAAGGTCGCAGCTCTGATTAGGAAAATAGTGTCTACAAGACTCATTCTGTTTTAATGAAAATATTTTCTGTGTGACAGCTCACTTCAAGCAGAAAATAATCTTTGTGACAAAGAAAATAAATGTGAGTGCTTATACACATCTGCTTTCAATAACTCCCTATAGTATATTGTATAGTTTTATAATAAAGGGCTTTATCATCCAGGAGAGCCTGTTTTTTTTTTTTTTAATTCTCTCATTGTAAGGAAATAAAACTTTTCTGAAATATTGTAAATGTAATTTTGAACAAAATTAGTGAAAAATAATGTTACCTAAAATCACCATAGGAATTCAGTTTCCTTTCCATAGAAATCTTCTTGTTGGAGATGATGAATGGACAGTTCTGACCATAAATTCTAATTCTAATAATCACTTTGGAACTATACTTAATATAGAGTAGTCAGCACAGCCATCGACTGAGACGTTACAGTAATTTCTGGAGACACTTGGAAGGAAGGTTGCAAGTGAAATTCTTCCTGAAAACTCTGAGGGAAATGTTAACACAGAATTGATTGGACTGTGCAGCCAAGGCTTGTGAGAGAAAAAGAGTAGCTCTTTGGGTCCTATTTTCTTTTGAGGGAAGGAAAGAGATCTGGTTTCCTTCTGAATAGTAAGGGGAGCTCTAACATTTTATTCTGATACTTTGTATTATTTTAAACTTCCACAAACTCCCATTCAGATATACAAATTATATCTTTAAGCTGTTCAGGGATTCTCACAAAATAGCAGCCTTCCCGCAGTGCTGGTAAAGCTCCAGCTGATTGTTGTTCAAGGAAGTCCTGGAGGCGGAAACAATTGGACTCTGGAGAACCCATCAGGGAAGAAAAACAACAAGCAATGTCTAGGGAGTAGATAACATTCCCCCACCCCATTATGAATAAAGAAGCACTGCAGTTTGTAGTCACTTGTTTTGTTTGAGGGCATTATAGGTCAGGGATAAGAGAGAAGTCTCTGCTTTGTTTTTCAGACATTGAGATTCTGTTCTATAACTGATCCAGAAAAATTTACCTGTGACAAAGTTATACACACATCTATTTTTTTTTTGGCTATTTGTGTGTGTGCGTGTGTGTGTGTGTGTGTGTGTGTGTGTGTGTGTGTATGCTTATGTATTTGCCCATTATTCTCTCTCTCTTCCCTCTGTGTGTCAAATAAATAAAAGTTTAAAAAAGAAAATTGTGCTGGGGAGATGGCTTAGCGGTTAAGGCACCTGACTCCTAAGCCTAAGAACCCGGTTCTAATCTCCAGGTCCCACGTTTAGCCAGATGTAAAAAAAGAAAATGGCAATATCTGGAGCTGGAGAGATGGCTTAGCAGTTTTTGTGCTTACTTGCAAAGCCTAAGACCCTAAAGTTTGATTTCCTAGTACCCACATAAAGCCAGATGCATAAGATAACATATGTGTCTGGAGTTCATTTGGAGTGGGTAGAGGCCCTGGCATGCCCATTCTCTCTCACACTCTATCAGCCTTTGTCTATCTCTCTTCTTTCCCTCTCTAATGAAAAAACAAATAAGAGAATAATTTATAAAAACAAAATGGCAATATATATTTTATAGGGTTGTGTAGGAAAGGTTAGTAGTGTCAACACTGATGCTTAGAAATAGTGCCTGACAAAAGGTGCACGCCTCATAAACTGACTGTAATTATTATTAACCTTGCTGTTTTTAAGTCTCTGTTGGGTTTTTATAAAGTAAGTGGAGAGCTAGTGAGAAAATCATTCTTGCAAATTTTTCTCAAAATTAAGAAAGGATGTATATTCTAGCATAGCTAGTATAATGTATACAGTGACAAACCAATATTACCATATTTAATACTAAATTATTATTGTAGAATTGCCATATATAAGTATTACATTCATTTTTTCCCTGAAATTTATTAAAGGGGAAATATACTGTATGACCATGTACCCCTGACTATTTGTGTTACAAACTTTGTCCCAGACAGGTAAAATATGCCACATATGCATGGGATAAATGAACTGGAATAAGATTTTGCAGACTGCTTGAATAAATTTTTCATGTCATCTCACTGAATGTATGTTCTTTGACAAACAGATCATATAAGTGATAAGTTGAACCGGTCATGGTGGCACATGCCTTTAACCCCAGCACTGGGGTGGCAGAGGTAGGAGGATCACCATGAGTTCGAGGCCATCCTGAGACTACATAGTTAATTCCAGGTCAGCCTGAACCAGAGTGAGACCATACCTTGAAAAATGAAAAAATAAAAAAAAAAAAATTAATGTGGCTCAGGGAAACTCGCGGAAGAGGGGGCGGAAAGATTGTTAGAGTCACAAGTTGGGGCATTATGCACAGAGACTGGGGCCTATCCACCAGAACTCTTGAGCAAACTCACAATGCATGATCCACATTCCCCATTGATGAGGGCCCCTTTGAAAGTGGGAGGACGGGGAGGAGGACAATGGAACCAATACTATGAATGTAAAATCAGAATAATATAAATAAAAAATATATATTTATTTAAAAAAATTTAAAAAGGAAGTAGGTAGTTAAGATGAACATATTTAGGGAAATAAATGGTGAAAGAATGCTAGTTTTTTCCCTTGCTTTTACGAGATGTACTTCTATCATTGACATTATATTTAACATGTAAAGTTTCTCTGGGATTATAAGGTCTGTTGTCACCTTTTTGTTACTTGAGTGAAATACCTAGACTCCTTACCTCATTAGGTGGTGGCAGTGGTGGGGATGTGTGTGGACAAGCAAGTGGCTTCATCTAGAACCAGAAGCAAAAAGTCTTCTCTGGAGAGTTAAAGAGGTAGTACAACTATCTTCTGAAATCTTGTCTCCCAATGACTCCAAAGGAGCTCCACAATGCTCCAGTCTGAAAAGTCCCCCCACACTCCAAATACCATTGCCCTGGTCACCAAGTTTTCAATGTATGTGCCTTAACTAGTGGGTATAAGTTATTGACAACTATATAGCAGATGATTCAAAGAAAAAACAAGTATAATAGTGGAATTTCAGAATAGTAAATGGCTAATATAATTTCACTGGAGTAACAGATACATTTTAATAGGAATCTGGGAATATCTTATTACATTAAGCCATATTTAAAATTTTATCTGGCTGATATCAAGTAAGTGTGATTTGTATTGGTTGATTGGGTTTTCTCAAATACATTCCTTACTCTTTTGCCTCCTTTTGGCTGCCTCTCCATAGTTAAATTACAACATGTGTGTGCATGCATTATATATGTTATATATACATATATATTATGTGTGTATAAGATTGTGGATAAAAAGCAAGTGAGGTTTCTATCCCTTACTCTGATGATACTCTTAACAAAAATGTTTACCGTTGTTTTAATTGTGCTGTTTAATTAAACCACTTATATAAATATTCAAATTAAATAATATATGTAGGAAGGACATTTTCCATGGTCTACATGAATTTCTTTCACCAGGAGGTATCAGATTTACATTTGGGATATGTTATTCTACTACTTTTTCAAACACTTTTGCTTAAATGTGTAAATGTGATTTTATATTGTTCATTAGACTTGTCTTAGCCTTACTCAGTCGATTTGTTCATGATATTACAGTTGTATTTCATTCTTTTGAGTATTACATCATACAATTTATCTGCCAATGGGGTTTATTGGTAATTCCCACATTGGTGATTATTTGCCATATGAATGTACAAGGTAGAAGGATGCCAGCTAAATTCCTAAGAACTCCCAGAATTCTCCCAAATAGTATGGCATTGATTTGTCTTCAATTTTTTTTTTCATTGAAAGGTCCTCTTGGACACTTAGGAAAAATTACATTTTTTTTCAGTTTTTATTTTCAGTAATGCATTGTTTTCCTTGGTTTCTAAAAACTGTTGTCTTTTGTTTGTAAATTTTTCACGCTGCTGCTATTTACTATTTAAAACTAGCAACACAAGCAAAAGAGCTCATGGGATGTGAGTCATCCATCTTCCTCTATCATTGCATATTAATGGAGCGTTTATAATCTACATTTACCTTCCTCTGCCCATGTATATTTAGAGCACCAACTGTGCTTATCTACAACTCCATGTTGCTTTCAAGGTGACCCCTCTCCACAAAAACCATTATGCCCCTGTCTCATGTGACTCTACCTGTAGCCTGAATGTTTTTACACGAACATACATACTGCTTATTCCTGCAATTTTTGCCTATATTTTTCTTTTTTCTTTCTTTTTCTTTTTCTTTTTCTTTTTCTTCTTCTTCTTTTTTTTTTTTTTTGTTTTTCAAGGTAGTGTCCCACTCTAGTTCAGGATGACCTGGAATCACTATGTAGTCTCAGGGTGGCCTTGAACTCATGGCGATCCTCCTACCTCTGCCTGGGATTAAAGGCATGCACCACCACCCCTGGCTTAATTTTTGCCTATATTTTTCTTGCATAAAGCTTTTAATTTTCTCCAGATATGTGTATAGGCTTATTAAATTATCTATGGATGTTACTGAGAGAGTAAATTGTGCCTGACAAAGCAGGTGCTATAAAAAGAGTGCTACATTTGACAGGATTGAGAACCAGTAAGACAGGAATATTCACACATGGACTCAAGGAATCATGATCATAAGTATTTCTTTCCATGTGATTAAAAGTTGGCAATATTATAAAACTTATCAACAGCATTATGGGTGCATTTCAGTTCTTTAGCACCAGGAAATCATGCATCTATTCCATAGAATGAACTACATGTATTAACATAGATAACCAAACAGTTGAAATGCAGAATAGCTTGTGGAATGATATGATAGTGAAGAACATTTCACAGAAAGTGTTAAATCTACATTACTATGCCATATAGCTTACACGATTACACCTATGTGGTATATTATAAAACCTCTGACAATGCTAAAACTAAAGGGAAAAGTTGTTTTGAGAATGTTGCAGAGGGGAAGTATCTCAGAAAAGAATTTATGTAAGAGATCTAAGTATCAGAAATATTTTATTTCTTCAAATAAATAATGGATATAGACATTAATATTAACTGTTCAATATGCAGTTGGGAGTAAACAAATTAATTCATCCCTTGAGGAACAAAGAATTCTAAAATCTTGATGGCTTACTAAAATGGCATTCTATTTTTGGCCATTGTTAACATCCTGTCTGTGGCTTTGTTTTTTACCATGACTTCTATTTGGGACTAAGAGGATGTGCTAGTATTTGGAGGCATGCTACTTTGATGGCAGCCTAGGAAGAATGACAATGGATTCATGCAATGCCACATAATGTTTCTCCTTCTTTATATGAGCATTTATCGGTTCTGTCGATGCCCAAAGCACTATACACAATAATGGTAAGCGTGGCATTAGTGGGGAAGGGTAGAAGCAGACCTTATAGAATGCCTCATGTGCTAACTGACATAACACAGGATTTAATATGGGTAACATACATCTTACTCTTCTTTCTTTGAGACTGATTGCCCTGTTATTAGATTTCATCTCTGACAGTAATTTTGTTTATTTTAGAGACTGGGTTTTATTCTGGAGCCAAGCTTAGTCTAGAAGTACCTATGTAGCCCAGGGTGGCCTGAAACACAGCAATCTTCCTGCTGTAGCCTTGCTTCCAACTATAGAATTTATAGGCATGAGCTACCATACCAGGTTCCATTCCACTATTTTTAAGATACTTCTGAGTATTTTAGATAGATGTTTGCTCTTCTTTCTTTTTTTTTTTTTAAATTATTCTATTATTTTATTTGAGAGCAAGAGAGAGAGAGAGAAAGGCAGACAGACACACAGAGAGAATGGGTGCGCCAGGGCCTCGAGCCACTGCAAATGAACTCCAGATGCACGCACCACCTTGTGCATCTAGCTTATGTGGGTCCTGGAGTATTGAACCGAGGTACTTTGGCTTTGCTGTAGCCCTGCTCTTCTTATTTCTTTCGACTAAATTATGTCTGTTTATCCCTAGCAACATTTCAGCCATTTCCATTTACCATTGGCTGTGGTGGATTAAATATAAAATGTAGGCTCATGTGTTGGAATATTTAGTTCACAGCAGATGGTGCTGTCCTGGAAGGCTGGACTCATTAGGGGTGGGCCTTACAGGATGTTACAACACTGGCCTTGTGTGCTGTTCTCTCTGTGCTTCTTCCCTGAATGTGGAAGGTGAGGTTTTGCTCATGCCATGTTTTCTACTCCATGATGAACTCTACCCTCTAGAACTGTAAACCAAACTGAATCCCTTTCCTCCCAGAATCTCCTTCTGGCTGGGTGTTTGGCTTTTCCTTATTTGCCTGGTGAGACCTGATCGTATTTATGAATAATGAATTTGCTTAATGCATTAAAGCATTAAGAATTAACTTCCTGGGCTGGAGAGATGGCTTAGTGGTTAAGGCACTTTGCTTGAGATATCTAAGAACCCAGGTTCAATTCCCCAGTACCCGTGTAATCCAGATGCACATAGTGGTGCATGCGTCTGCAGTTCATTTGTAGTGGCTACAGGCCCTGATGTGCCCATTCTCTCTTCTCTTGCTCTCTCTCTCACTCTCTCTCATTTTCTCTCAAATAAAAAAATACAAAAGAGAATAAACTTCCTGCACAATTACCTGATTGTTTATTTTTAAGATGTTATTTTGTAGAATTTAAAGAAGGGAGCACAGATTGCCCATTTACTTTCTGTCCTAAGACATGCAAACACTCCCCCTCTCCAGTCACACTTAATATGGATTATAAGTGCTGTACCTACTTACACTAGTACATCATGATTTCTCAAACTCCATAGTTTCTGTTAGGGTCCATGCTGAGTATTAGAGATTCAGTACTGAGTTTCTTTAAAGTCCTCTGTGCTGCATTTATCTACCTTCTATAGCTCTTGGTCGCCCCTCATGGTGTAGTAGTGCATTGGGTTGACAAATGCTTTCATCACTTTATATAAGCATCTAACGTTACATGAGTGCTAAGACTTGCAGTTCTGTAGATATACATTAGGTCTAGTTGATCTATGATGTTGTTGAGCTCTATTATTTCCCTGTTGATTTTCTGCTTGGCTGATGGGTCTATTGATGATAGTGGCATATTGAAGTCTCTGACTATGATAGTGTTGGTGTTTATTTCTGTTTTATTGTTAAGTAGACTTTGTTTTATAAACTGGGGTGCATCTGTGTTTGATGCATATTTATGATTGTGATGTGCTCATGTTGGATCATTCCCTTGATGAGTAAGAAGGGGCCTTCTTTGTCCTTTTTGATTACTTTTGGTTTGAAGTCTATTTTATCAGATATTAATATAACAATATGTGCTCTTTCTTTCTTTCTTTCTTTCTTTCTTTCTTTCTTTCTTTCTTTCTTTCTTTCTTTTTTTGTTTTTTCAAGGTAGGGTCTCAATCCATCCCAGGCTAACCTGGAAATCGCTATGTAGTCTCAGGGTGGCCTGGAACTCATGGCGATCCTCCTGCCTCTGCCTCCCCAGTGCTGGGATTAAAGGCATGTGCTTCCAAACCTGGTTCACCTGCATGTTTTTTATTTCCATTTGTTTGGAATATCATTTTCCAACCTTTCACCCTGAGGAGGTGTCTATCTTTAGTGGAGGTGGGATGAGCCTGGCACAATTTCACTTTAATGGTACAAATAGTGAGTCATTCAATGACATGTTTATAAATGATTTATTGATTTTTTCTATTCAGATTTTACACAACCTGGTGAAATATCTCCAATTAATGCATAGTTTTAAAACTATATATTTTTTTTAAATTTATAAGTAGAAAGAGATAGAACAAACACACAGAATGGGCATGCCAGGGCCTTCAGTCTTGCAAATGATCTCCAGATGCATGTACCACTGTGCATCTGACTTTACATGAGCA
The DNA here is from genome assembly GCA_036365145.1 of Orientallactaga sibirica. Taxonomy (NCBI): domain Eukaryota; kingdom Metazoa; phylum Chordata; class Mammalia; order Rodentia; family Dipodidae; genus Orientallactaga; species Orientallactaga sibirica. The sequence goes on along the minus strand of JAEOAD010000023.1, from coordinate 10,227,091 downwards.
CTGGGGAATTGAACCTGGGTCATTAGGCATTGTAGGTAAATGCCTTAACCACTGAACAGTCTTTCCACCCCAACACATAGTGTTTTAATAATATATAACTTATTTAAAAATATCAATACTTTTAAAATCATTTCTCTGAAAAAATTGGTTGATTTATTTTGTTTGACATAGCAGCTATTATAAGGCTAAGGAGATCAGGTAAAATTTTTGAAATAATTTTTAGTACTTTGTGGGCTTATGTTGGAATATGTTCTGACATCTGCAAGTCATAAAATATCATTGGATTCAGATACAAAAATCACTTTGCTTCCTAGTGCTACTATTAAACTTCACTTAAAATGGGCATCAAATTTATCACGTGTTAAACCACTTATCTTCCAGCTAGCTGTGGCATTAATTTAGAACAATGTTGACTATATACAGATTTTGACATTAAGATCATTTCTCTGCTCCCAGAACCTTCTGAGCTGTCCACATAAAATTGTGTACATCTCCATGTCCTCAAAAGTTTTACTTCTAGAGGTTTCATAAGAAATCAAGGTACAGATTGTAGAAAGCTCCAAAAAGAAAGATAGAAATGTGTATATTGAGGACTGGAGAGATGGCTTAGCAGTTAAGGAGCTTGCCTGCAAAGACCTAGGTTTGATTTCCCAGTACCCACGTAAGCCAGATGCACAAGGTGGCACATGTATCTGGAGTTTGTTTGCAGTGGCTGGAGGCCCTAACATGCTCATTCTCACTATCTATGTGCCTCTTCCTCTCTATCCCCCTTTCTCAAGTAAGTAAAATACTTTAAAAAAAGGTCTTGATGGAATACATAAGCTAAATTTTCTTTGACTGGAAGCAGAAAAGACACAGTTATACTTTTATGTTTTATAGCACAAGCTAGATTGCTGTAACACGAATATGTATCAAATTGACAAAATATAAAAATAATTTATGGCTTACTTAAAATTAATATTATATAAAGAAAAAACACGCCAAATATTATATTACGATGTAGGAAGGAATATTTAAATGCACAGAGATGACTATATTAAGGTGGAAAATTATGAACTAGATAATATTTTTCTTGAAAGTTTTTCATAAATATTGAATATATTAATTATAACCATTTAGGAAATTTATTGAAGCTCTCTGTGATGGCATATGTTTCTCCAAATCTCTCATCTTTTTTAATGGCTGCTAGTGTTCATTTCCTCATGTAGTCCCCGCCCACACTTCATCTGTTTGTTAATGTGGTACAGGTACTTCAGACAATTGACATGCATGTCTATGTTGGAATATGAGGTGAACTCTTGATATATCTGAGAAACACAGTTATGAAGATACTCATGGGCAGAGAGAGAGAGAGATTGGGGGAGAGGTCAGGAGAGGAGAAAGAGGAGAGGAAACAGTTCTCTGGTCTTTTAGCTGAAGGTTGTTTCTTGCAGTGTAGCCATTTCTGTTTTGTTCACTCTGGGTCTAGCACACAGTGTCTCTGTATAAACATATGGTGTGCACTGATAAATCAAGTGGACAGACTCACAAGGGAAAATAGTTTACAGGTGGGACTTTTGTATATTCAAACAAGTAAGTCAATTGTTACTTTTTTAAAGCATTGGAACAAGAGCAAACTGAAGACTTTGCACTGTAGGCCTATTGCAATCTCTAGGGTTTCTATCATTCTGCTTAGCTATTTGAATCCAAAGATGATCAGGAAAAGAAGAGTCTGGAGAATGAAGATCACGGAACTCATAAAACAAGCAGGAATTTTGTAATTTTATTTTTCAAAAGAAAGCTGAACTTCCACATTCCAAGGAATTAGCTGAGACACATATTCATGAAGGTTTTCAAGCTATTTTAAGCTGTTGAGCAAGAAGAAAGGGCTTCTTGAAAGCAGGGGAAGGATGTACCTAGAGCAGTGGCTAGACATTACTCCTTGTCACAGCAGGTGGAAGAAAGCAGCAAGAAAGTGAACTGAGTTCTGGCAAGTGGGAGCTGGGTTGTATCAATACCAAAAACCATCTCCAGCGACATACCTCCTCCAGCAACACACCTCCTCCAGCAGGACTCCATCTCCCAACTCCCTCCACCAGCTGAAGACCATGAGTTTATGGGGAACCACTGAGTCAAACCACCATCAGAGTCTTCTCTTTTTTAAAAAATATATATTTTGTATAACTTTTTATTTTATTCATTTATTTTAAAGACAGAGTAAGAAAGAGGGAGGGAAGGAAAAAGGGAGGGGAGGCAGGGGAGAGAGAGAGAGAGAGAGAGAGAGGGGAATGAATGGGTTTGCCAGGGTCTCTAGCCACTGAAAGGAACTCCAGACACATCAATCACCTTGTGCATCTGGCTTATGTGGGTCCTAAGGAATCAGACCTGGGTCCTTTGGCTTTGTAGCCAAGCACCTTAACCACTAAGCCATTCCTCTAGCAAGTCTTATCTCTTGAATCAAACAGATCACAGCAAGAGTAGCCAGGAAAAAAAAAAAAATGATCGCAATCAATGATAGCAGTCACAAGATAATGAGTTCGACTCTGCACTAGAGATGTGTGCTCTGGTCTCCTGTCTCCTTAGACCTGCATTTGCATACTCAACTTCACACAGAATCCACAAATAGGAGAGTGAGGAAGTATCACCGTGAGCACCAGGCAAAGCAGGCTCACTAAGAAGCTGAACAACTTAGTGCTGCCCCTCTCCCTGTAGCAGACAGCTTCAGGTTTGCTGAGATGAACTTCCAGACCAGGCACAGTTATGGAAGAAGGGATTTATTGAAGCTTATAGACCTAGGGGAAGTTCATAATGGCAGAAAAAGCTGGCCTGCTTTTATAGGACCAAATACACACACAGAGAGAAACTGCCACACCACACAGGGCACTCAGGAACCCCAGCTAGGCACACTTTGCATATCTTTAGATTGGAATCTCAAACCCACCACCACAATTTAGGGCTGGACCCTAAGATCCACCCAGTGACACTGCCTCCAGCCAGATGGCTGTAGATTCAAACTACAAGCTCATAAAACACTGAATAGATTGGGGGCCATGCATTCAAACTACCACACTCCCTAAGCCTATGTCCTTTTAGACAGGGAAGCTGAAGTTGGCATTCTGACTGCTAAAACCAGGTGCCAAATCCTTTTTATTTTTTCCTGGAGGATTGCTGACAGGTATTAGAGGGAGTATTTATCAGCTGCATCCCCTGATCTGCGAGTAAAGGGCTATGTTGGAAGAAACATGTCTGTTGCTAAGAGTAAATGCTGCAGAAAAATTCACTAATCCTGCACTGGAGAGATGGCTTAACGGTTAAGGCATTTGCTTGCAAAGCCAAAGGACCTTGGTTCAATTCCCCAGGGCCTTCATAAGCCAGATGCACAAGGTGGCACATGCGTCTGAAGTTCGTTTTCAGTGGCTGAAGGCCCTGGTGTACCCATTCTGCCCCTTCCCTCTCCCTTCCCCTTCCCTCTATCTGCCTCTCTCAAATAAATAAAAAGTAAATATTAAGACCTTTAAAAATTCACTAATCCATCTGTCATGAAGGACTGTGGTGCATAGATATTTTCAGTCCTTTCTTCATCTTTCTATTTTATACATGTCAGAGGAACCAGTGAAAGGAGAAGGGAGTGAGTGATCAGGGAAATTCCTCAGAAGACCAGGAATCCCCCAGTGAGCATGTCGATAAGAGTGCAGGAATTTGGGGAGAGCATGCTTTGAACTGGAAGCAGGTCGTGGTGGATGTAGATAAAAGGTAGGACAGTGTTGTTTCTCTCCTCAGTGCTTCTTCAGTGCTCCCTAAATAATCATAAAATCCCCGAGATGTGATTCTCAGGAAATGAGGAAGGCATTTAATTGAAAATATTAATATGGGTCAAAAAGGGGATTTAGGAAAATTACAAAATAATTTACTTTCACATTGAGTTAATTTCTAATTAGAGTTTGAGCCATAAAACATCTTTATTTCTTTTCTTTGACCCCATTGTTCATTTCTTATTAATAATAAGAATAATAGTGCCCACATTTCCATGGTTCATTTATGGACTTTGGTAATTTTTCTTTCATATTCTTTGGAGGGATTTTTTTCCTGAGTCAGATAAGAACATTTTTGCCTTGCAGTTCTTATCAAGTGACAGAAGTTATAAAACTTAGGAAGATAAAGCATAAATATGATGGTTTTCACTTTAAACTGAACTTTAGAAATATAAACATCTGTGTTTTAAAAAAATATTTATTTTTATTTATTTATTTGAGAGCGATAGAGTCAGACAGAGGGAGAGAGAATGTGTGTGCCAAAGCATCTAGTCACTGCAAATGAACTCCAGATGCATATGCCATCTTATGCATCTGGCCTACCTGGGTCCTGGGGAATCAAATGTAGGTCCTTTGGCTTTGCAGGCAAGTGCCTTAACTACTAAGCCATCTCTCCAGCCCAATATCTTGTGTGTGTGTGTGTGTGTGTGTGTGTGTGTGTGTGTGTGTTTCAGTGATTGGGCCCAAGGCCTCATGAACATCTTTTCTGCTGAATTAATCCTCATGTTTCAAATTCTTCCTGTTAAAATTGCAGCCCAGAAGGTGACATTATTATGCTTTGGACAGAGACTGGTGTGTCCTTTCTATGCATGAGGACCCTTGAAGAACCATCTCCACATTTATAAGCCTTTAGTTTGGCTCAGAGCCTGAATTCTTTCATCACTGTCTTAAAGCTTTTTCTCTACCCAAATTTGTTCACCTAATTTCTACAAAATATTTTTGATATATAAAAAAATCTCATCTAAATATTTTTGTTTTTATATTTTATTTGGACTTGCAGATGTATCTGTATTTGGTGGGTTGCCCTTTTCATTTCAAAGTTAATCTCCCCTGAAAATTGATACTTGACATGACTTTTCTAAATTCTATAATTTCTCTGCCCTGATAATGAACTACTCTGTCACTTTCACTTTAATATCTTGTGTAGTTGATTTAACATATACTAATATAAATTGCCCATTGCAGACCAGGGACCTCATTTTGGACAGCAGAGGAGCTTTGCTTTGTCAGAGAGTAGGGTTGTCTTAAAAATCATTAGTAAGACCTGTGAGGTGTCAGACACAGTTCAATTCTCCACAGGCCTATCCACTTACTGTGCCTTCATATTTGATCAGCTTTGCCTCATTATATCCATTGGGTTGTGGTAAGAAATTGCATTTTTACAATTTATTTAGAATTTCAGTGTCTTAATATATAAGGAAAAGCATCATGCTAGAAGTTCATTAAACTCTCTATATTAATGAGCATCTTCCTATATTAATGGGTTAACTTTCAAAAACAAATTATATTTCATAGGTAAATCTCCTCATGGACAAAGTAGGAGTGATGCTGTTAGCACTCCCTAAGGTGGCCAGCGGCACCATCTGTGATGCCAGGCATATTCTCTGCCTGCAGTGTCTCTTACATTAGCTTGTCTTCGTGTATGGCTATTGAGCATTTGAAATGTGACTAGTGTGTGCAAAGAACTGAATTTTAATTTTAATTAATAATTTGTTTTACCTTTACTTATTTATTTATGAAAGAAAGGGAGAGATAGAATAAGAGGCTGAGAGAAAGAGAGCTCCAGAGACTCCAGCCACTGCAAACAAACTCCAGAAGCATGTGCTACCTTGTGTATCTGGCTTTTGTGGGTACTGAGGAATTGAATCTGTGTTTTTAGGCTTTGCATGCAAGCACCTTAACTGCTAGGCTATTTCTCCAGACCTTAATAAAATATTAATTACAGCCTGGAAAGACTGCCCAGTGGTTAAAGTCACATGCTTGCAATGCCTGCTGGCACAGGTGCAATTCCCAAGCCACCTATGTAAGCCAGATGCAAAAAAAAAAAAAAAAAAAAAAAAAAAAAAAGTGGCACATGCATTTGGTATGTTTGCAGCACCAAGAGGCCCTGCTGCAGCTACACACACACACACACACACAAAGTTGAAAATATGAATTTAAATTTTCTCTGTATATATGGTCAATGACTACACTGTTGGATATGTTAGTTTTAGTTCATTTGTATGGACCTAAGTTAGTGAAGAAATACAGTAGACTAATAAAAGTTTTGTTGTTCTGTTATGCCCATGATTCTTAATCATAGATTGATTCTTAATTGACCAACTCTTAGCTTAATTGAAACTAGCAACAAAGTCACAAAGAAATCTTTGAGAGTATTTCAGCCAACATCAGCAAGAAATAAAACTGGAGTGAAACAGGAAATCCAGAAACTAAAGAAGAATCTTGACCATTAGAGGGACTCACTGTGTTCATAATATTTTAGTTCTTTTCTCTTTAGAAACTGGTATTTTGTGTTATTCTGTTTTGTTCTGCCTCAGAATCTCCACAGACTTCTCTGGTTTTTAATCACTCCCCCTTCCTCCCAAAATGTTCCCTTTCCCCTCATGTTCATAAATTCATTAGTCATATTGCATGAAGTTGCATCCTAATAATCTCACTTACCTTATTTCTGTAAGATCTATGTCATGCATGTGGATTTATGTGTGTATGTGCTTTTTTAGTGTGTCTGATAAATGTGTGTGTGGGTGGGGGGTAAGGCCAGAAGACAACCTCAAGCATTGTTCCTCAGGTTCTGTCCACCTCATTTGGAGATAGTGACGCAGGGTTTGGGGATTCATGAGGGGTTCCCCAAATTTATGAACCCCAATTTTGGGTCCTATCCAATTTTAAACAAGGAATTGATATGTATGGATCCAAGAAGGATAAATTATAAATAAATTATTGAGTTTATTTAAGGAGAAATCACAAATTATGCAGTTTATTTCAGGGAAAATTGGGATTCAGGAAGAAGGCAAGAGCAGAGTCATAAGCAAGTGGAAAGTGGGAAACACTCATGTGGGAAACACGGTATAGTCCGTGAGATTCACTCAAGAGAAATGTCTGCAGCAGAACCATAAACACGCAGAAGATCGAATCTAGGTCTTATGTAGGGAGATTTAGAAGAGACACACACAATATGAGTTTTTCCATGGAAGGAAGTTATGAGGGCAGATGGTGGTGGCTTAAAGAAGAATAAAAGAGGGAAAATACCAAAGCAGAGACAAAGAAATTCAGATAAGAAATGAGTAGTAAGGAGAATTATACCCTGAGTTCATAGAAACTACACTGGTAACAGACCCAGAGCTTAAAGGAAGCACCCGTGTGGTAAATCAAGAGTGTAAGGGGAAAACACAAGTGGTGGATTTAGAGACCAGAGGAAACCATACATGTAATTAAGTGTGAGGTTACCCCAAAGAATAAAGCGTATGCAAACAGAAAACTACCCAGGCCCAAGAACAGTGCTCTGCTCTTCCCTATCCACCTAGCCATGCTGGTTGTGTGTGTATGGGGGGGGGGTTGGCAGTGGGAAGCAGACCCATGAGTATATAAGCAGAGACCACAAGTAGGATAAGGAGGGACAGAAAGAGCAAAAGAAGCATGGACAAGCCTTTGTAGTGGATTGAAAATGGATTCTTATGACATATTAGGCTATGTAAAGGGAAGACCTGATTGGTTTGTAGATTCAAAGGGGCAGGCTCCAGGCCTAGCCCACCTGGGTAGGGAAGACCACCCATCTAAGTAGTGTGCTAGACTGTGGGCAGCTGTTGTAGATGAGTCTTGATGACACACTAGTTCCATTCCTGCCAAAGTAGGGTGGCATTATTTTTTGTTTTGTTCATTTCATCTTTGGGCTTCTGTCCCTAACTGAACTGCTTAAAAGAAGCTAGCTTTGGTCTGGAGAGATGGCTTAGTGGTTAAACGCTTGCCTATGAAGCCTAAGGACCCCGGTTTGAGGCTCGATTCTCCAGGACCCACGTGAGCCAGATGCACAATGGGGGTGCATGCATCTGGAGTTCGTTTGCAGTGGCTGGAGGCCCTGCGGCACCCACTCTCTCTCTCTCTCTCTCTCTCTCTACTGTAATCCCATCTCTGAGAAAAGGTACTTTTTCTGTATCTCTCTCTCTCAAATAAATAAATATAAAATAAAATAAATTAAAAAAAAAAAAAAGCTAGCTTTACCCTGAGTCTCCTATAATAGGTGCTATTGTTGGTCTAGCAAGTAGGCTAGACTATCTGGCCAGTGAGCCATCTGTCTCTGCCTCCTACCTTCTGGGATTAAAGGGTGCACCTCTCATGCTTGGATTGTTTTTTTGTTGTTGTTGTTGTTTGTTTGTTTTTTTTTAATTTGGGTACTGGGGGTGAAACTCAGGTCCTCATACTTGCAAGGTTTGGGCTCTAATGACTGAGTTATCTCACCAGTTTCTCCGTAAAAATCTGTTTTTCTAAATAGTCATGTCCTATAGAGCTAGATGTTCAACATTTCTTTTTGAGTCACAAACCCATAACATGACTACTTTTAACTTTTTAAAAAATTTTGAGACATAGCCCAGACTGGCTTTGGATTCTGCACATAACCAGAGATGACCGTGAATTCCTGATGCTCCCACCTCTAACTCCCAAGAGCTGGGATTACAGGTTTGTGCTCCCTGCTGAGCTGCATGAGTGTTTTGTGTTATATATATATATATATATATTTGGAGAGAGAGACAGAGAGAGGGGTGAGATCTGGAAGACAGATATTGATGGGCACCCCTTGCAGCAGCCTCAGCTGATGTTCAACATTTCTTTTTGAGTCACAAACCCATAACATGACTACTTTTAACTTTTTAAAAATTTTGAGACATAGCCCAGACTGGCTTTGGATGACATTCCTGATGCTCCCACCTCTAACTCCCAAGCCCCTTGTGGGCATAGTATATATATATATATATATGTATATATATATATATATTGAGAGAGAGACAGAGAGAGAGGGAGAGGAAGACAGATAGAGATGGGCACCCCAGCAGCCTCAGCTGCCGCAAATGCGTTCGCCCCCTTGTGGGCAAGTGCGGCATTGCACCCTTGCATCAGTTTGCATCTGGCTAAACGTGGGACCTGGAGATTGGAACCAGCGTTCTTAGGCTTAGCAGGCAGGCGCCTTAACTGCTAAGCCATCTCTCCAGCCCTGCATGAATGTTTTTAATCTTAGCTATTTAATCACTGCAGAAATACCAGAGAGAGAAAGAGATAGAGAAAGGGAGAGAGAAAGAGTAGAAGCTTCAGGTGTTTCTATACTTGAGTTCTAGTCCTTTTGTCCATGTATTTCTTTATTATGTTCTATGAAATTCCCCTGCTTGTATTTTTATGAATTCCCTAATGAGAACCAATTTGAGTAGATAAACATACCTGTCTCCACCAGTTAAGATTTAAGTGTGATTATTAAAATAAACATGTAAAATAGAGCAAAGAAATAGATATAAGCAAATTATTTGGCCTAAAATAGTATCAAAAACCTTATGTGATAGATCTCATGAAAAAATATCTTTGGAAAAGTATTTTTATAATAAAAGACATAGCTGAAATGATTTGAGCATAACTCATGTTGAAACATATTTTCTTATAAAACCTTTTGTTTAGAAGGAAAATAGCAATAATTTCTTCCATTTGGCATGGCTTATGACTATCTAATAACTTTATTTAAGACACTGTGAGAATTTGACAGTTCTTTAAAGCTCTATACAATCGGTGAGATATGATTTTGATTTTCGTGCTAATGATATTCAACGGTTTGTTTCTCTCCAAATGTATCCAAAGAACTTTCTCATGATGTTTCCAGCTGATCACAAAATATGCTAACATAGTCATTAGTATTTCTAATTTAAATCCATTAAGAAGGGGAAGATAATATTGAAGATGTTACTTATTTGCAAAATAACATAATTTATATGCAATTTCTACTCTGTTTCTCAACTACAGCTATGTTGGCAGAACACTAAAAGTCAATTTAAACTGTTCTCTCAAAATATCCTGAGATCAGGCTGGAGAAATGCCTTAGCAATTAAGGCGTTTGCCTGCAAATCCAAGGATACCGGTTCGAGTCTCCAGGACCCACATAAGCCAGATGCACAAGGGGGCACATGCATCTGGAGTTCGTTTGCAGTGGCTAGAGGCCCTGGCTTGCTAATTCTCTCTCTGTCTGCCTCTCTCTTCTCTCTCTCTCTCTTTGCTGTCAAATAAATAAATAAAAATTATTTTTAAAAAATCCCAAGACCATTTAAAGTAGAAAGACACCAGTGGTTCAATGATTCTATGGGCTTGAAATAGGAAATACTGGCAGCTTTCTCCAAAGATAATCCATGAAAGTTGCATGTGTATGTATGAGTGCAGCATGCTCCTCTTTCTCATGCTTGGATTCACCATTCAAAGTTCTTTGCCTCATAAACCTTCAGTATGTGTCATACTTATTAACTTTAGGTACATTGCAGTGATTACACATCTTTCTTTAAAAGAATTTCTCATACTCTGAAATGTTTATATCTTTGTATTTAAATTGTATTTCTTAGTGGCATATACCTTTTAATAAATGAATCTGTCAATCTATTCCTTTTAATAAAGTACTTTGCCCATCTACATTTTTGGTGATTATTAGGTTTGAGTTCATAATCAAGTGATTTATTTTGTTTTTGTTGTTTCTCATGCCTTTTGGTTTATTTTTATCTGCTTTCTTTTGGATTATTTAAATTATTGTGTTTTAAATTTTATTATGATGGATTTATATCTTATCTCCATTTTATTTTATTATTAACTATTAATTATTATTATTTTGGTTTTCTGAGTTAGGGTCTCACTCTAGTTCAGGCTGACCTGAAATTCACTGTGTAGTCTCAGGTCTCAGGGTGTCCTCAAACTCATGGCGATCCTCCTACCTTTGCCTCCCAAATGCTGGGATTAAAGGAGTGTGCCACCATGCCCGGCTTCGATTTTAGATTATTAGCTATGATGCTTAAAATTATTTTCATGGTTGCTTTGGGTTTTATATACTTTTGACAATCTACTTTTATGTGATGCTGCATCTTATGTTTTGTTTACAAACTATTTTTTTTTTTTTTTGGTTTTTCGAGGTAGGGTCTCATTTTGGCTCAGGCTGACATGTAGTCTCAGGGTGGCCTCGAACTCATGGTGATTCTCCTACCTCTTTACAAACCTTTTATTTCTATTCATTTCTTCCTTTGTTGTGGTGTCCTACATTTAGCTTTCACATATGTTCTGAACATATGTTTACATATGTTCATACTACATTCATGTAACTTGAATATTCATCATGGTATGGGCAAAAAACATGTTTTCCATCTGATAGTTTCTTTCTACATGAAATGCTGATTACTAGGTGACATTTGTACGATCATCTTTAGCTTTATTTTATCTAAAGAAGCCTTTCTTTTATGTTTATTTTTGAAAAATACCTTCACTGTTTCTAGAACTCTGCTTTTGTTTGTGTTTGTTTGGTTGTTTGTTTGTTTGTTTATTTATTTATTTATTTATTTATTTATTTATTTATTTATTTATTTATTTGGTTTTTCGAGGTAGGGTCTCACAGTAGCTCAGGCTGACCTGGAATTCACTATGTAGTCTCAGGGTGGCCTCGAACCCATGGTGATCCTCTACTTTTGCCTCCCGAGTGCTGGGATTAAAGGCCAGTGCACCACTCCCGGAGCTGCTTTTATTTTTTAATAATATTAAAGAGGTTTTGTAATGGGTTGAATTAGGAGTCTCCCATAAAGTCAAGTGTTCTGAATGTTAGGTCCCTAGCTGATGGCAATGAGGGAATGGGAGCATCCTGGTGGTGTGTTGTTGGGGGCAGGCTTATGGGTGCTATAGCTTGCTTCTCCCTGCCAGTGTTTGGCACAGTCCCCTGCTGCTGTTGCCCTCCTGATGATAGCCAGCCTCTACTCATGCCATAGTTTCCTTGCCATCATGGAGCTTCCCCTTGAGTCTGTAAATCAAACTAGAACCTTTCTACTCATTAACAAAAGATTGAAATTGTGTGAATTTATTAGGTATTGTACTTATACATTGTTTGCTGGGACAAATACCTGGCCAAAAGAACTGGGTGGCAAAGAGTTTTTAATTTAGCATATAGGCTCAAGGAGAAGCTTCATGATGGCAGGGAAAATCATGACATGAGCAGAGGCTGGACATCACCTCTGCCACTTCAAGTGGAAAAGCAGCAGCAGGAGAACAGTCAGAGCTCTCTAGTAAGGGAGAGCCAGCGCTAATACCCCACAACCTGTCCCCCACAATACATCTTCTCCAGCAAGGCTACACCCCCCCAAATTTTCTCTCATCAGCTGAGGACCAAACAATCAAAACACCTAAGTTTATGGGGGATAGCTGATTCAAACCACCAAGAATTTTCACTCATGTAGAAAATATGTAGAAGATAAAAAAATCAATATGCTATAGTTATGTGAGAATTTGGAGGTGCTGATTCTGATTTAATAATGTATATTCTCTGACATGTGTTTGTCTATGTTGTCACCATAGACTGACAGGAGTCCCTAACCCCCGAACAATGTATAAGATTTCTAGCATCAACAAGTTTGAAAATTGTGTTGAAAACAGGTTGCATTTTGAATTCTGCCCTTAAAATGCTATGTTGAGTGACCTTGGAGGAAACTGCTGATGTTCCTTCGTCTTATTTGTTTCCTAGGAAAACAATATTTGTTGTTGAAACTAGATTATTTTTTAAATTGCATGTATACAGATGAATGCACTTAGCATTTCATTTTGCTATTTATGATCCTGGCTCAATTTAGGGCACGTGCAGAATTCTTTCTATTTCTCAGGTGAAGATGCATTATTATGATTTTTGTGGGCTTCTGTGATGAGATTCAGGCAGATGAAGTTGGGATTTTAGCTTAAAAGATGACTCTGTCCTCTTCTAAAATATGCTCAAATGTGTTCTTGGAGCATCAAGCATTTCACCATGACATTGAAAAGTCTGTAGCTCTTGTTTCTTGTATGTGTGTGTGTGTGTGTGTGTGTGTGTGTGTGTATACATATATTATATATTATAGTATATATGTACAATCATTTGGAAAACAAGCATCTTCTATACTAGATTTATCATTTCACAATCATTATGAGTATTGCACAATTGACACCTAAGCCAATTTTAAACATAAATCAAGAACATAAAATGTGTAGAAAATTTCTCAGCAAAAGAAAGTAAAACTTGAACTGCAGGAAATTATTTTAAAGTAGTAAATGATAGCTTTGATCTCTATCATGTTCTGTATCACTTAAGCCATATTACCTGGAAACACCCATATTGGAAGCTTTGGGAGAACAAAGGGAGAGAAGCCACCGAAAACTCAAGGGAAAAGGCACGTTTCATTCAATATATTTGCATGTGCCTTCCACACAAAATGTCTTTGTGAATTTTTTTTAAATTCCTCTAAGACACTGTGAAAATTCTATTCTCTATTTCAAGCCAAATCTATCTTCTCCATAACTATATCTATGAATGGCTTACTATCGTCATAGCACAAATAATAGCTGACATTCAGCATTATGAGTATGCCAAATCCCAACTTATCTACCACTAATTACCTACCCTAAAACATATGCCTCAATTTTACACATGATGATATGGAAGCTTCCAGAAGCCAGACATTTTGCCATAAGCCTCAGTATTAGTAGCATTAAAGCTGAAATTGGGATTCATGGAGTATCCTGACACTGTACTTTCTCTTCATGTTTAGGTCCTTTGTTTGACGTTTATTATGTTTTATATTGTAGTATTACCTATCTTTTCACATACATGTTCATTCTATATTTCAAATTAGAATTCATGTCTTGAGTACCTGGATCAACAGAGCAATCATACAGTGATGCTGAAAGAAGCTTCTGAGTTGGAAGTAAAAATAAAGCTTCTCTCACCCATATACCAGCACAATGTGGACCAAGATTCCTGTTTGGGTACCGCTGCCCTTGGGCATGGGAGTTCTTTATTCTGGGGCACTGTTATTCAGCACTGTTGGATGTGACACAGCATCTTTGATATGTGTATATCAGATGTCTATGGGGTCTTTCTCTAGCTCATGCAAACAGACAAAATGTTTCCATATTTGCCACATGACACAAACCTTCTTGCAGCTGAGAGCCCCTACTTTTAAATAGGAATATTCTGACAATTTTTTGAGTCAAGGTTCTTTGTAAATTCTGTCACCATTTTATTAAGATTATTTTTAAGAAAAAAAACATACCTCCTGATTTTTCATTGAGTTTTTACAGTATGAAACATGAAATATTTCTTTATCTTGCAAGTAGTCCTATCCAGACACACTATTCTATTTTGATTTAGTCATCTTGTTTTTTGTTTGTTTGTTGGTTTGTTTTGTTTTATTTTTCCGAGGTAGGGTCTCACTATAGCTCAGGCTGACCTCGAACTCACAGTGATCCTCCTACCTCTGCCTCCTGAGTTCTGGGGTTAAAGGCATGCACACCACACCCGGCTTTGTATGTACCTTTTGTTTGGGTTTACATATGAGAAATTTTTTTCTTAAATTTATCTTCAAGACCTTTAAATCTTATTTACTACAAACCATTAGTTGTCACCGTTTGTTTTCTCCACTCTTGGGGCTAGAACCCAGGGCCTCAAGTTTCCTAGGGAAGCACACAACCATTGAGTTGAATCCCCAATCCCAAACCTTCAGTTTTGTTCTGTTAATTGAAAGGAATGAGTTTTTCCTGTCAGCTATACTATGTTAACCATGCCCATGTTTTTCTCTGTTTCTAGAACTGTGACTGCCTTCTCTTTTCCTGTTCTCTTTGCCTTTGTGAATTTAAAAAAGTCATTTTAGAAGATCTATTTAAAGAATTTATAGGGCCACATAATTGAATGGATGGCATACACATTTCCAATATCTTTTCTCTCTTATGATTACACATTTCTCACATTTTCTGCATCCTGCATTAAAGTGGTGTATTAATAATAATAAATGAACCTAAATTGACATATCATCCAAAGGCAAAATATCAAGTTTTTCTCCTTGTGCTTCTCATATATATGTTTTAACAAATGTTAAATTGCTTATACCTACCATGGTAGTACTATCAAAAATAGTTTCACCCTCCTAAGAATGCTCATTTCAATTTTTAACCTTCTCGTCCATAACACTTGAAAACTGCTTAATTTTGCCACTTTGATACTTTTTTTTTAAAAATGAATGTGAGGGAGAATCATACCAAATGTAGACTTCTAAAATTACCTTCTTTAATTAGGGATATGTACCTTGGGGGTTACTTCATGATTTTCATGAGTTGATTTATTTCTTTTCAGCACAAAGTAATATTGCATTTCATGGAGCTACCATATGTTGTGTATTTTTTTTTTAATCTGCTCATCTATTGAAGGACATCTTGTTTGCCCCAGAGTATGCACTAGCAGCTAAAACCATCATAAACATCTGTATGGCAGTTCTGTGTGGACATGTTTTCCACTCAATTCAGTAAATATCAAGAGCTAGTCCTGATAGGTATGGCAAAGAAATAAATTATTCAAATAGTACTTTCTAAAGAGTAAGCAGATGATACTGACCACTATTTTAGTAGGTTTAGACTGACTATAGTAGGAATTATCAGTGGGGGAGAATGGTTGGGCTCAAGTTTAAACAGAGGATGGACCAATAGGAATTTATAGTAAAGGAGCAGGGTATGTGTGGGGGGAGTGTATGAAAATGATGACGGGGAAAAAATAGTCAGGGGTATGGTGGTTTGAATCGGATGATCCCTGCCTGTTTTGAAAGCTTACTCTCAGCTGGTGGCAATTTAGGAAGCAAATCCTTGCTAGAGGAGGTGTGTTGTTGGAGCAGGCTTTTAGGGGTATTATAGCCAGCTCCCCTCTTGCTGCTGTTTCCATGTGCTGTGGCAGAGGTGACATCCAGCCTCTGCTCATGCCACAATGGAGTTTCCCTCTTGAGACAGAAATCCAAAATGAAAGCTTTCCTCCTATGAATTGCTTCTGTCATGTGCTTCCACTCAACAACAACTACAAAAAGGGGGTTTGGTGTGAATCTACATAGACGATTTTTGCTTAAGTCAGCCTAGGGTGATTGGACAGCACTTGGAGGTCAAGGATGAAGAAGGCAATTGAATGTGTAGTTATTCAGGATGGGGGATCTTGCAAAACTGATTCAGAATGGTTCTTGCTAAAGTTAACCAAAGTTAGCCTTTACAAGAAAGTATATAGATAGATTAGGAGAAGGTACAAGCTACTAAATAATGCATGGTACCCCCAAAATCATTATCAGGTGGTATGGTAAGAGTTATTCTTGCAGATGCTGAATGCACATTGGAAATAATTTTTTGTAGTTTTCACCAGCTATGAATAAGGATTCATTTCTCTTGATTCATCTTCTCTTCAGCTTTTAGTGTTAAGTGTTTTGAATTTTGACTATCCTGATAGGTATGCAATGGTATAACATCATTGCTTTAATTTACATTTCTTTAGTGGCATATGACCTGGAATCTATCTTCATATGCCCATGTGTATTTTGTTTATGTTGTTTGGTGATGTACCTGTGTAGATATTTGTCATTTTAAAAATATTTATCTTATTTGGTTCAATTTCTTGTTAGGAGAACCTCTCTTAAATTGAAAAGAAACATAATCCCAACAAAATAAAAAAAAAAAAACAATTATATGGAGGCTATCCAAGTTTGTTTATTCTGCTCTTCAAAAGACACTATTTTTTTCCAAAGACAATGAAATGGTAAGCCACTCAGGTAGACTATATTTGCAGTGTACATATGGGATAAAGGACTGATAAGCAAGGTAGATAAATATCTTACAAATTTCATTACAAGGGAAAAATCATTACTGGCTAAAAGATGAGGGCAATACTGAAGAAAATGTAAGTACATAAATGTCATCAGTCATTAAGAAAATGAAAATTAATGTTACATATAGATACAACTTTACACTAAATACAATCAAGTAAATGAAAAAGAACATTGACAAATTCTGGCAAAGATGTGGGATGACTGAACTCTAATATGCTGCTGAGGGAAATGAGAAATGCTAAGTCCAACTTTCAAATCTATGGGACAGCTTATTAGGCTAGGCATGTATTTCCCACACCATCTCTTATTCTTAACCAACAGCGATGAAAACCATGTGCTCAATAAACCTGTAGGCCAAAATTTAGGGCTGCTGTCTTGATGATCCTCAAACTTTAAATATGCCTGAAGTGCTGAACTGATAAGCAAACAAATAGAAAGTGACATGTTTAGGAACAAGAAGGGATTACATAGAGCTACATATATCATCATTAGTGGGATCTCAACAATGCTGCAGAGTGAAAGAATGTGGGGATAAAACACTGTATTCATTATCTCATGCACTTGAATTTTGGGAAATTCTAAGATATATGACAAAATCAAATCAGTCATTATTGAGGCTAGATGTGAGAACTATCATAACAATTATTTCATATCTGAATTTGGTAGTCACTAGGAAATCACGATTTTTTTTCAAACTGACATCATTTTGCTTTACTATTTTACTAGAAACCAAAAAAACTTTATAGTCTTGATGTAATTTCTAGTACTATATTTCATAGATATAAACTGTGTTGAATATGTATGATTATATTTTCATGAGAAATTATATCTTAGAGCTATTGTTGATGTATCTTTTCTTTTGCTCACTATATTTTCTACAAGCTAAGAAATACATATTCACTGATCTATTTACCTTTTTTTTTTTTTTTCATCAATCAACACAAAGTTCAGGTCCAGTGAACTCTCTATTGTTGAATCTGTTTGTAATCATGAAATATGTGATTAGCATACTTTATCATTTACTCTTAATTTTTGTCACTCAAAAGTTGGATTTCATTAATATAAGTGTTATAGACAAGAGGAATAAATGTTAAAAATTTGGATGGGAAGCCATTTGTGGTACAAATGCCTTTAATCCAGGCACTCTGAGAGGCAGTGCTAGGAGGTTCCCTGTGAGTTAGAGGCCACCCTGAGATTACAAAGTTAATTCCAGGTTAGCCTGGGCCAGAGTGAGACCCTACCTTGAAAAACCAAAGAAAAAAAAATTTTTTTTGATGGGAAGAGCATCCCATCATAAGGGAAAGAGTTCAGGATGTGAGGATAATGCAACCTTACATAAATCCTGACCCTAATGCTTTCACAGGTATTTGTTTATGAATTGGTTACACTTACTCTTCAGTCTGCATTTTTTTTTTTTTTTTTGTAAAATGGAGATAAATAATGCTGAGGTTAATTCTAATGTTACCGCAGAGTAGTTTGCATCAAGTAATTTAATTCTCATTGACCAGAAGTCTGACAAAATGCTATGATGGTATACAATTAAAATTTAGGCTGGGTGTGTTGGTGCATGCCTTTAATCCCAGGAGGCAGGAGCATTATCATAAGTTCATCCCGAAAATATAAAGTGAATTCCAGGTCGCCCTGAGCTAAAGCAAGACCCTACTTTGAAAAACAAAAACAAAAACAAACAAACAAAAAAAGAGTATTTTTTCAGGCTGGAGCTTCCTGTTTTACTAGATTTTATTACACACATACACACACACGACATTCTAAATTGAGATGTTTGGAAAGGGCACACAATTAAATGACTATACAAAAAGGAAGAGTGATTAAATGGCAGCAGGAATTTAGGTAGTTTCATGCTTCTTATTTTCTATATCTACTATTTGTATTTCAAGCATGCTAGTAGTTTTTAAGCATTTGCATCATAGTAGAGAGACTGAATTACATCTCAAGTGATATTCTTGATGACTTTTAAAGAATAAGTAATTGTACTTGAAAAGTTCTACATCTTTCTAAGTAGAGTCATCCATCTCAGTGTGTTAATAAGTTTCATCTTGGCAGTAGGCGCTGTGGATATGTCATCTTTATTTATGCAGCTGTTTCCATAAAATATTTACAAGAAACCCTCTTAACTCTCCATTGCACATTTTTCAGCTTTCAATTACCATGTAGAAGCTGCTAGTGGTTCATTATTTTGATACCAAGCAAACTGCACAATGTCCAGTGAAAGGCACACTAAGACATCAGGTCTTACAAAGAGAAAGCTTTTATGAATGGTGCTCCCAAAGCAGATGAGAACCATGCTCAAATTCATCTCTTAAGTTGGCCACAGAAGAGGATTGGTAAGGAGTTTGGAGAGTTAACTGGTGCGGACATGTCTCCAGTCTTGATCAGACCCAGTCTTGTCTTTCAAAGCTTATTGTTTGTGTTGTGTGAGTTCTTCTGTGCTTAGTGCTCTAGCTTATTGTTGCAGTCTGTGCACTTGTGGGTTTAGCCTGGAATTGTGTTTTCTCAGCTGAGTATCATCCCTAGGTATCACACAGGACAGCATGTTCTTATACAACATGATAAATGAGGAACATGTATTTTTAATACCAAGCAGTAAGGGTGGGGGGTGCTTAGCTCCATTCTGATTTAATTTTTTTTCATGGGGATACCAGACTCAATAGTGTAAGAAATGAAAGTTACAAAGGATTGGTTCAGCTAGTGTTGTTAGCTGACATTGTCCAAGTGAGGATTTTATTTGCCCACAATTCTTCAATACCGTGATTTCACTCTTGATAAATTCCATATTAGGAAATGAATTCCAGATATTCTGAGAGCTGCATGTTTAATATTGTGATCTCTTTTAAGCTAATGTCTGGTAGAAGTCTGTGGCCTATAGAAGGGGTTTATTTCCATTCTTCTTATTAAGACAATGGATAAATATTTATCATAAATATATGATTTGAGAAGACATTAGATAAAAATATCTCTTCTAAATTGAGCAGAAGATATTTTTACACATATTACCTCCCTGGGTTTATTCCCTGGGGGGGCACATTCAGATGTGGGTATTGGCAAAGGAACAGAATCATAAGCAAAATGACTCTGCTCCAGTGAAGATAAGCCAGTGGAGCTTTTGAATAACTGCATTGGCTGTTGTGACAGTTTGGATTCTGGGGATGACTAAATGAGAGGCTTCCAATTTTCTCCCACTGGACTCAAGGTGAAGGCTGAGGTAGCTAGGGGTTGTGATGGAAACCTAAAATTAAATTCCAAACAGCTGAATGAGCTTAGAAGTCAAATCCCTGGCAGAAGGAAGAATATTAGGTTTCGCCTGATAGGTTATGTCTTCAAGATATTGAAATCAGATTGAAAATGAAATGAACTAAAGCTGTCTTCCACTCTGGTCATGCTTAATTCTTTATTGGACTAAATGATCTCTCCATTGCATTCTCGTTCTCTCTCTCTCTCTCTCTCTCTCTCTCTCTATATATATATATATATATATATATATATAATCATAATCTTATGTCATCTTGGGGAAACACAAATTCAATTCAGCTATAAGCCATTTTAGAAACAATGTCTGGGAGATAAAAGAAGGTGGGGGAGGATAAAAACCAAAAATATGTGTCAAAGTAAATATAAAAGAAGCCTAAGGGTGGTGGGGCAAAGCCATTAGACCCCACAGTAACATATATCATGCTTTAAAATTAGCAGAACATGATTTTATATTAGTACTATAAATATATTAAAGTTAATACATAAAATTTAAAAATGATGACCCCTAAATCACTTTTGGGGCAAGACTAATTACTTTCAAAAGAGATACTAATAAGTTTGACAGCAGACTTTCCAATAGAATTATGGAGACCAAATAATTTATGTTATTAATAAGTGAAGTAAATGTTTTGCTGACTAGCATTTCATGATATTTCTTGGAAAGAGGAGCAAACATGTATTTACCCAACAGGGGACCAAAGGAACAATTTTACTCAGATCTGCTGTGATGAACAAATGAGTTTATGAGAGCCACTTACAGGTATGTGGATTAGCATCAAAAACCCTCAATTAATGTGGGTGACTACTAGTGAAAGTTGCATTGCTGGAATTCCCCAGAACTTTTAGGCAGCTCTACCAGAATCTCTTCCACTGCAAATATTCACTGCTTACATGATCCCTGGAGAGTCTTGCAAGTTTCATTAGCTGCTTGAGTCTTATGAGCAATTCTGGTCTCTCCAGGCAGAAATGCATCAATTCAAAGGAAATAACTGTTCGACACTAGAATTCTATAACAGCAAAAAGCATGCCAAAACAACTAAGATGCAATATAGATGCTTCTAAGAACATGACTTGAGAGAATATTTTTCAGCAACAGAGCCACATTAATCTCTCAATTTAGGATTAAGAATTTTAGGTGAGAGCAGTAAAATTGAATGAGAAACAAAAATAAAAAAAACCCCACAAGTTTCTAGAAACAATGCCAGTAGCTTTTTTAAAAAATTTATTTTATTTTATTTATTATTTTTGGAGAGAGAGACAGAGCGAAACAGATAGAGAGGGTGAGGAAGACAGATAGAGATGGGTGCACCAGCAGTATCTCAGCTGCTGTGAACGAAGTCTAGATGTGTGCACCCACTTGTGGGCAAGTGCGGCATTGTGCCCTTGCATCGCTTTGCATCTGGCTAAACGTGGGACCTGGAGATTGGAACCAGCGTTCTTAGGCTTAGCAGGCAGGCACCTTAACCGCTAAACCATCTCTCCAGCCCGCCAGTAGCTTTTAAATAAACAATAGTGATAATAGCATGTTTTTTCAATTAAAATTAATATCATTATAATAATATACAATGCTTTGGCATATAATTCTGTAAGTCTTTTCTTCAAGTTCTGAACGATTCATTTTAAGAAAGTATAGCAGAGACATACAGAAAAGTAAGTTAAAGATTTATTTTAGGAAAATGAAGCAGAAAATAAAGCAGAAAAGCTCCCAAGCTGGGAGGGGTCTCAAGCTGGAAATTCGAATTCTATCAGTTTTTAAATATAGATTCTTGTAACAAGTAGGTCACAGAGAAACCTCCAGCCCCTCTCCTTGCCCCACACCAAATACTCTAAGGTATTTAGAATTGTGTGTTCATGCTTCCGTCCTTCCATGTTATGTAATTTAAAAATATTTTCTCCTAGTTACTTGTTGACCAGACAAATAAATATACTTTATAAAATTATACACAAGGTCTGTATTCTGAACAGTAAGTCATATGTAATAGTTAATTTTAGGTGACAACTTTTCTGGGTCATGGGGTGCCTAGACATTTAATTAAGCACTACTTTTGTGCATATCTGTGAGTGTGTTTCTGAGTGAGAAAAGCAATTGAATCTGTACATTCAATAAAGCAGATGTTCTTCTTCACTATGAATGTGTATCAACCAACTCACTGAGGACCTGAACACATAAAACTCAGGGGGAGAGAGAATTCACTCTCATTGGCTGCTTGAGCTGGTACATTGTTCCTTTGCTCTTGGACTGGGATGGACACAACTGCCATTCCTGGGTCTCTGACCTCAGGGTTTGGAAAGGAACTATAGCACCTGATGATCTGGGCTTTTGGCTTGTGGATGGCAGCCCACAGCAAGATTTAGTTTGTGAATCACAATGCAAGATAATGTTTTGTTCCATTTATTTAATTAAAGTGGAAGCAAAGCTTGTGGATGATGTTAGAAGACACAAAAGCCAAGATAATGAGAGGAGTAACATCTTTTTTGGAAAATGGCATAAGAGGAAAGTCATCAGAATGCACCCAAGGCAAAAATTTTGTGTGGTGTTAAACAGTTGTTTTCACATATGTATAGAATTACCTTGGAGACACACAATGAGGAGTAGCATACATTATACACTTTGCTGAATAAAATCTCTCAAAAATGCATGATTTGTTACATCATAACATTTCACCCAGAATTATACAACAGAGTTCAGTTTTGAGAAAACTCTAAAGATTACAGGAGAATAATTTCCTTACCCTATTGTGATCATTTCTGTATGGATGATCAATAATAGTTGAACTGCTAAAAGCACAATGTCTCATGCTTGCCTTTTGACAACCTTGATGACAACATAGCTGAGGAAAAGCTTTGTGCACTCAGTATGAAAGCCTGAGGTCCCCATATTATCTCTTGTTCTAGTCGACACTCCTACTGTGGTTCTATTGGTAGGCTCACCCCACAACATTGGAGCACTGAATAATAAACTATGCTTGGAACATTATAGCTGAAAAATATCCTACAAAATGGAATTGGATGAAAAGTCATGGACGTATAAGACAGCAGGAACACATTAAAAACACAAATAGGGCTGGAGAGATTGCTTAGTGGTTAAGGCGCCTGCCTCCTAAACCTAAGAACTCTGTTTCCAATCTCCAGCGGTTCCAATCTCCAGGTCCCACGTTTAGCCAGATGCAAAGTGACGCAAGGGTGCAATGCCACACTTGCCCACAAGGGGGCATACACATCTGGATTTTGTTCACAGCAGCTGAGAGACTGCTGGCACGCCCATTCTCTATCTCTCCTCTCCCTCTCTCTCTGTCTGTCTCTCTCTGTTTCTCTCTCCAAAAATAAATAAAATAATAAAAAATTTAAAAAAAAAACACATAGTAATCAGTGATGGGTAGAATTTTTCAAAAGTAATTCAAATACTAACAATTCTGGTCAAGTCTTTCAACTGGGAGATGAGGGGACCAGTTTGTTTTGTTTGCTCTTCTAGATTCCAATTTCTTTCAACTGAGAAAAACCTTTTGTGAATTAATGAAAGCTTTCCAGTCTGAAAATAGGGGGACATACCACTTAATGGCTAGAATATGTTGCCGAGGTTTTGTAATTTAGACTGTTATGACGGGAACAGCCCTGAAATGCACTGAACTTTAATATTGAAATGTCAGCCTCCTGTGTAGCAAAGCAGCAGCCAGCCCACACCTGCTGGCTTTTAGCATAGATGCCACTTAATCTACCTTTGGCAAGCAAAATCTTGGAAGTCAGAGTGATCACATGAGTCACTTTTTATCTTCCAAACATGATAAAAACACTTAAAATCAAACCTTGTGAAAGCCTAACTATCCTCTATTCTTACCATTAGAAGAAAGGCAGTAGGAGGATTAATGTTCTAGAGATAAAGATCTATAGAACCATTCTAGTTTAGTTGGATGCCAAAAGTTTTCATAGCAATGTTTTCCCATTTCCTGTAAAATATCACAATTTCTTAAGTCATTGCTTTTCACATGACCCCTGAGTATTGGATACAGTTCAACTTAAGGAAACAAGGAATGAACAGATTTGACTTGATATTTCTTGGTATTGAAATAAAGCAATGGAAAGTAAATTCTTACCCTGGTGCTATCTAGGAAATAACCTCTTTCAAGTTCTCAGGTGAACCCTTGAGGCACTGGAGCAATTAGTTTGACTAATCCAAGTAGTGTCACTATCCAGAGATCTGCAGTGAATAATTCAGATTAGGACTTCCTATTACTATTAGCTTCAGAGCTATTTCCCAAGTTAACCAGTACTGTGTAATGTGCTTTTTTCAGTCACTTCTCCTTAGAAATTGGGAAGGAATAAAACAAAAGCAGAAGCTGTAGAGAGGGCTCAGTATTTGATGTCCAAGCATGAGTACTTGAGTAGGAGCCCCAGCACCCATGTAAACCCACATATTGTAGCAGGTGTCTGTAATCCCAGGGCACCTATGGGAAGAAGGGAAGCAGAGACAGGAGAAGTAGATGTCTCACTGGCTGTAAGCTCTCTGGCTAGCTTGTCTTGTGAACCATAGACAGGGACAATGCATAACCCCACCTCCGATGAGGTGGAAGGCAGGGACCAACACTCAAAATAGTCTTCTGACCTCCACATGCATGCCCACATCCACACACATGAATGCACACATGTGCATACGTGCACACGCACAACAAAACAAAAATAAAAACCCCAAACCAAAAAGCAACCAAACATGAAATATATCTTGAGAATGGGGACATACTAGGAAACAAATCATTGGGTCCTATTTTGTAAATCCACAGTGACTAAGCTTTTAATCCTGGAGGACTTAAAACTGTGTGTGTGTGTGTGTGTGTGTGTGTGTGTGTGTGTGTGTCGTGCATGCATGTGCACATGCTCACATGCATGTGCACACACACATACGCTTTACCAGTAACTGAGATATACAGCAAAACCTACTTTTAGTACTTTTTTAGTATGCATTAATTGGAATCTCCTTCTTTTTTTTGTTTGTTGCTCTGTAGCCTATGCTGGCTCTTTAACTTGAAATCCTCTCTGCCTCCTCCTGTCAGAGTGCTGGTAGAATAGGAACAGGTAATGCCCACCTTTGACATTTCATAAATTCCCTTAATCATAATACACTATATGTAAGTTCCAGTTTTGTTTAGAACGGAGTGAAAATGTAAATAGATTGCAAAGTAATTCAGGAAATATTATTTTTATAAGACACCCTTTGTACATGTTTTCCTGAATGATTTATCTTTCAATCCTGTTTTATGATGGTGACTGGTTAGGATGTCATAGTCTCATACATTTAATTTAGGTTTCCATAAATGACTATTATTTTGTACTTATATTCAAATAACTTGCATAAAATCAGTGAATCAAAAATTTAAGTCATTATACATCTTGTCACAAAGTCAAGGAGCTAGTGGAAGCAATAGAACAAGAGTTATGGGATATTAAGCAGAGCACCAGTTTTCTACGTCCCATGGCTATCTAGTTGGTATACAATGAAGAATGGCTAGTACGCGTTCCTCTAGAAACATAAATGAATTCACATGAGAGAAATTAGTGTAAATTGAAAATAAAATGGGTTACATCCTCTTATTATGTCCCATGATTGTATATGAAATCTTAGATGTGATTTCCAACCAAGAATTGGAGAAGCTCTCAGGTGTGATGAATTATTCTCTTGTTTAATGAGAACTATTTACTTACATGTCCGTCAACTTAGCAGATCAGATTTTCAAAGTGTGTGCAAGAGAGATGAGAAGAAAATGAAGAAGCACATCAGAAATTGCTGGTGCCTCTAATTTTTCTAAGTGATTATCATTTTTGCTGTGTATATGAATGTGTGCATGTGGAATATGTGTGCAGAAGCATGTACACATGTGAGCATATGTGTGTGGAGGCCAATATCAGGTGTCTTCCTCACTCACACTTTGCTATTTTTTTTTTCCCCAAACAGGATCTCACTGATAGAACAGCCAGCCAGTATTGAGCACTCTCTTCTGTCTTTCTCCTCAGCAGTGGGCTTATAGGTACATGGACTATACCCAGCATTTCCTTGGATGCTGGCAATCTGAACTCAGGTTCTTATGCTTGTACATCCAGCATGGTACCCACTGAGCCATCTTCCCAGCTCCATCCTTTACTTCTTGACTTTCATGGAGATTCATTTTTTGTTTGAAAATTTATAGTTTTCCCTATAATCATATATGATAGAATATGACAAAACCTGTGCTTATCTGAAATGCATTTCACAACTTGTATGCATTCTATGAATTTCCCTGTAATGTCTTATCCAGTTTCCATAAGAAGCACACATCATACAGAGCACTTATCTTGATGTATCATTTCTATGAGGCTAGTTAAGGAGAACATAAAACTACTGAATATTTTTGGTGATATGATTTAATTAATCACATGTACTTTATTTGGTGAACATATTGAAGGCCCATGTTTATTTTGTAGCACTTGCATTCAAGCCTGGCAACTTGTATGCCAGGGAGCACTAAGTTACACCCATAGTCCTCAGAACATTATTATTGGGTTTGATGGTAAAAACTATATATCATATGGTAACTGAAGAATATTTTGAAAAATACGTTTTAATATTATATTGTAAATCAAATAATAAAGCATCACATGGGTTGTGAGAAATACCCTGTAGCAGACAGCTTTAGGTTCGTTGAGATGAACTTCCAGACCAGGCACAGTTATGGAGGAAGGGGTATTTATTGAAGCTTACAGATCCAGGGGAAGTTCCATAAAGGCAGGAGAAGCAGCCTGCTCTCCACAGGGCCAAGCAGAGAGAGAGAGAGAGAAACCAACCAGCCACACAGCACACAGAGCAAAACTACAGCCAAAAGGTCACACAGCACACTTCAGGAACTCATGCTAGGCATATTTGCATATCTTTACAATGGAATCCCAAACCCACACCTTAATATCAGCCCCCAGTGACATTGCCTCTAGCAAGGTGATTGCAGATGCAAACTATAAGTAATAAACCACTGAATATATTGGGGGACATATATTCAAACTACCACATTCCGCCCCTGGCCCCCAATATATTTAGCTCCTGGCCCCCAATAGATTTATAACTATCACACATTGTAAACTGTACTCAGTCCAATTTTAAAGGTTCTCACAGTCTTGATCAACTTAAGATAGTGAGTACTGTAAAATCAAACAAGTTAAATACTTTCAACATGTAAAGGCACAGAGTAAACATTTTAACTGGTATAAGGCATAGCAAGGAGAGACTAGAATAATGTAAACTTAACCACCATCAGCAGTCATCAAACTTCTGCAGTTCAAGTTCAATATAACCAGAGACTAACAGTCTCCAGGTTTTTCAATTATGCCCCTCCAGCTGGGCAGAGTCACCAGGGAAAACTTTCATCCCATGCCAACACTGAACTCCGTGGTAGCCCTTTTGCACAGTCCTAGTATATCCAAAACATCTTTAGGTCTCCATGCAAACCACGGTCCATCTTTTAAAGGCTCTTCCAGCCTATTTCTGAGGGTCTTTATGCCCTGCCTCATGCCACATCTCAGCAGCGGCTCCTGGAACCGTGTGCAATTTATGACCACTCCATGTATTTTTTATGCTTCCAAAACTAATACCAGGTGTGCAGGACACAGCCATATTCTTAATCCAGGGACAAAATAAATCAAAGCCTTGAAAATCAGGTTCCTTCTCCAGTCAGCTCTTTCCAAGAATTTGCATTTTTAACAGTCTTTCCTCAGGCATTTTCTCCATTGTTTTAATGTAAATCAAGGCAGGCCACCTTTCTTTCACCTTCCTTAAGATTACTAATGTGTTTGACAATAGTAGCTAAACCAGTTTTAATGTCTCTACTTTTAACTTGCTTTAGGTTTTCCAACTTAAAACCTTAAAATCTCAGTCCGATATCCTTAGCCAAGCACATCAGTCCATGACAAATTTAACTTTGATCAAATTTTTTGGGCCTGGATAGCGGAACATAGCCATCCCTTATGCCAGTAGCCCAGTTTCAACAAAGTCCTCTGACGTCTTTCTTTCCCCTTAGAAAGTTCATAAGCCAAGCCTCGAAGTTCAATACTATCTGCACTTAGCATTCTCAAACTCTCATCAGAATAGTCCATAAAACTTGGCTTACCACTCCAGAAGGCATCTTCAGTTGCAAGCACCAAGTCCATGCCCATTCCTCCAAAACAAAAGTTCCAAAAGACGAATATCCACACGGTCAGGTTCATCTCACCCCACTCCTGGTACCACTTTACTGTAGCAGACAGCTTCAGGTTCATTGAGATGAACTTCCAGACCAGGCACAGTTATGGAGGAAGGGGTACTTATTGAAGCTTACAGATCCAGGGGAAGTTCCATAAAGGCAGGAGAAGTGGCCTGCTCTCCACAGGGCCAAGCAGAGAGAGAGAGAAACCAACTAGCCACACAGTACACAGAGCAAAACTACAGCCAAAAGGTCACACAGCACACTTCAGGAACTCCTGCTAGGCACATTTGCATATCTTTACAATGGAATCCCAAACCCACACCTTAATATCAGCCCCCAGTGACATTGCCTCTAGCAAGGTGATTGCAGATGCAAACTATAAGTAATAAACCACTGAATATATTGGGGGAGATATATTGAAACTACCACATACCCATATCAGGATAATGAATCCAAGACAGAATGGCATTCCAGCCAAAGACATTCAGAAAATCTTACAAGAAGTATGAGAGTTCTGTAGCACAAAAGGGAAAGATGTTTTCATCTGAAATTTCATATTTACAAAGACTATGTGTTGCTCATTCAATATGCATATTAACCCATTAGATTTATTAATTCAATAGGTCCATGGTGATGTTCAACTATTATTTTAATATTTAAATATTAAGGATATTAGAATATAATTCCTATGAGAACACTATTCATTCATGAGTATTTTTGGTTTTTTTTACGGGTACACCCTTAAAATAGGATAGTTCCTAGAATATGAGTTCAATAAATACTTATTAAATAGATGGGGAAATAAATTCTGGTGCCGATTACTAGCTAAACAAACTCTGCATCTTACCCTTATCTTAGGCTGGTCATTGAAACACTAAAATTTGCTCTAGGGATTAGCCAGCAACTCAGAAAATGCATGGTATCTAGGTTTTGTCCCTTCCGCCTCCCTTCACCTGGAAGAGAGTCCATCTCCCATTTCATGGCTAACAAGTTTAGTTAGTGTGCTTTCTGTGCAGACATCCTCCACCCTTTCTCCTGTATCTTTCCAGTCATAGGCATTGTCTGTGAACTTGAGGCCAGAATGCTGCCATTCCACCCACCAAGTCAGGGTTGGAGACGTGACTTAAACCTGCACTTCACATGCCCCCTGCCTCAAGTGTCTCTCTTGATGTCCATCTCTTGACTGGCTATGTAGGAATCAGGTCAAAGAGCAGAAAGTGGAGCTCAGAGATGATCACACTTGGGTCTTGTGTGGATACTTGGCTCTGTTTCCGAGATCAGATCCACCTGCTTAGTGAAGAACAGGTAATACATTTAAATGTCAGCTACTATGAGTTGGGCTTCTGTTGTCTGAAGTGAAAAGTACCAATTAATGTACTAGAAATTGGCAAATGATAAAATTTGTCCTTCAGATTTTGTCACAATGTAGGATTAAAAATCATGGGATTTCTCCAGGGAATGTGTATGTGGAATCAGCTATTAGTGATAAGTACTGTGCACTAAAAGGGGGATTTTGTTATGAGTAAATACTTCTATCTATTCCAGATAGGAATATGTACTCTGAATACATTAAATCTCAGTACTCTCGTAACATGTCTGTTTTGTAAAGTATTTCTTAATATTTTGGAGGTGCCTGAGACCACTTAAACTGTCAAGGACATGGCTGGTATCCATGAGCCAAATAGTTTCAGAGCTTTACCTGATATTTAAATATCTAGAGCTTTATTTATTTATTTATTTATTTATTTATTTTTTATTTTTAGCAACAACTAGTAAAAGACATGTATCCAGTGATCTAGAGATAGTATTATTTCCCAGCTCAAGGATTAGGTGTAACTTTTTACGATTTATATCCCATTAACACCTTAGACGATTGAGATTGAAAAATAGTGTTTTTTTAAGAAATGAGCATTAAATGAGTGCTGATTTTCATTCAATTTATTCATTATTCAGAATAGTATTCATGCAATTTTTATCAAAGAATAAGACATTAGGATTTAAGTGCAAAATTAAATTTGCTTTTTTTTTTTTCCATGGTAGATTCTCACTTCGGCCCAGGCTGACCTGGAATTAACTATGTCTTCTCAGGCTGACCTCAAATTCATTGCATTACTCCTACCTCTGCCTCCAGAGTGCGTGGATTCAAGGTATGCACCACCATGCCCTGCGAATTTTGCATTTTATAACATTCAATCAATTAAGAGTTTCCTTGGTGCTTAATTTGAAAAAGATCTAGACCTACGTAGAGGCAGAAATAGAGATGGAGACTGGGACAAACACATATCTAAATAGATATATGTGTAACAAATGAACCCCAAACTTAGTAGCTGTAACATTTTCTATGGGTCAGGACTTTGAGCTGATTTGGCTGGTAGGTCTGCCTTTGACATCTCTTCTGAGGCTACATTCAACACGTGCACCAGGCCTGCAGTGATCTGAGCTTGGCTAGGAATGGCACTGCCAATTCCAAGTGATGCTGTCACCTGATTTGACAGTGCTTCTTGGCTGTGGTAAGAAACCTCATTTCCTCACTATGTAGAACCCTTCCCTGCCATATTTCTGCTTGCCAGCTGACTGCTCTCAAAGGAGAAATCCATTCCCAATTATATCCTGAAACGCAACAATGAAAGAAAGTAAACAAACAACAAATACGAGAACAAGTACACTGGCCAAGCAGGGTTATGGTTCCGGTTGTTGACCAGCACTCATGGGGAGGGGAAAAGAGACACACCACCTTCTGCAGAGCTGGGCCAACATGTACTCTGGTCTTACAATTGAAGATGCCAGGTACCGGTATCACATCAAAGCCATACATCCACAGCAGTATTGGGTCATGCTGGCTTGTTTTGCCAACTGGAGAAAACCAACAAGATTAAAAAAAAGAAAGAAAGAAAGAAAAAAAAAAAAGGAAAAGTCAGACATGAGCATGCTATGTAACTCTAGAGAGCAAAAAAAGAAACAAAAGATGAAAATACAGAACAAGATCAAAACTTTCCAAAAATATACGTGAACTGTCTAAAATTTTGATTTTATTTCTAGAAACATTACAAAATCCTCTTTTATTTTTAAAAAAATTTTGTTTTGCTTTTATTTATTAATTTCCAAGGGGAGAAAGAGAATTGATGTACTAGGGCCTCTTTCCACTGCAAATGAACTCCAGTCTCATGTGCCACTGTGTGCATCTGACTTTATGTAAGTACTGGGGAATGGAAACCTGGGTCTTCAAACTTATCAAGCAAGTACCCTTAACTCCTGAGCCATCTCACCAGCCACAATTCTTATTTTTAGTAATTTTCTCTAGTTTTAGTTTGAGTCATTTCATGCATAAGTTTTGTTGTATGTAAATAAACTTAACTGTATTTTCTTTCCATTGCTTCATTTGTTTCTGATTTTTAAAAGACATGGTTACTAATTATATTGACTACTAGTCTCTTGCAAAGGTTAAATAGATTAATTAGAAGAACACCTTCCTTCTATTTACAATTTTAAAGGATGTTTTATATCTCATTAAGATGTTAGCTATATATTATTTTGTTTTGTAGTAAAGCTTTATTGATTTAAGAAAGTTAATGTAATTAAGTTTTTTTGGCTTTAATGGGTGCTTGATTCTATCAAATGGCCTTTCACTTCACCTGTAAAATGAAGTCTACAAGTAATACAAGTATGCAGACATATTCTCATGACTCTAAAATAATCAGTGCTGAGGGCTAATGGCTTATGCCTTGTAATTAATACAATAAGCACAGTAAATTCAGTGAGTGATTAAATATAATTAATTTTACAGAATACATAATATGAATTTTATTTTATTTGACTTTGGTCATTTATATAAAGAATTTTCATTGACATATTTCTATCTAAGGGAACTGTCCAGTTATTCACTTATAAATATTTCTAAAGCAAAAAGACTCAAAACTCTGTTATTTACTTTTTTTTTTTTTTTTTTTTTTTTTTTGAGATTCAGTCACTGTGGTATAGACTGACCACTAAGTCATGGCGATCTTCCTTCTTCAGACTCCTAAAATGCTAGGATTACATGCATACACTACCATTCCTGGCTCTCTAGTATAATTTTCCTTGATGCCACATTTATTAGGTAGTTATACATACAAAAGGACTACTTGCCATATTTCTTTTGGCCACTGGGCTCCATCCTCTTTCTTAGCTGGCAAAGTATATACCTGTTCCTCAAGCCGTGTCATAGGCTTCTCCTCTGCGAAGCTACTTCTGAGGCTGCTTCAGGCACTGGACACTTTCTCCTCTTTGTTTCTAAACCTACCTGAGTTATCAGATAAGTCCACAGCAATCATGCTTCTGGCCCTTACTCAAGTCTATTGTGATTCAAAGGATGTAGACAATCATTATCTCTAAATGAGGCATTCCTTTCCTCAGGCTGTAAAACCATCACATAGAGTTCTTTACAAATACACTTGCTATTTCCTACCAGGCACAATTTTCTTTTGGAATGACAGATAAATTGAAATTGTATGTACTCCATGTATTGGAAACATTATTCCCCAGTTTGGTGTATTTCACTGTCGTCCACATGGACAGGAAGTTGCTCACCTGACTGCTTTCCTTTTCATCCTGCTATGCACTACGTATTCATAGTCCAGATTTAATTTCAATACATAATTCAGGAGTATTGGATCTGCTCTGTATAAATCATTTTACATCGAAGAATGCTATTTTCTATATTATTATGTTTTTAATGAATTTGGGGGCCAATATGTTTTTCATTATCCCACTTGGCCTCTTTTCAGGGACATAAAATATACAAGAACCATTTCTTACCACTTTTCAAACTTTACATTAGTGGTTGGCAACCCTGGGCTCAGGAGACAGGTAATCTTGTATTAAATATTAAGCATGTTAGTTTTCTTGCTGTGATGGGAATTGAACCAAAGGCTTCATCCATACCATTTCAGTATTGTACACCTTAATGACACTTCCAGCTCTCAATTTATATGCCTATGAAGAAGCTTCTAAAATCTTATATATTCATTTAGTTATCTATAAAAGAAATGATTTATCTATATCAAACTTGTGATAAACAAGACAAAGTAAATACCCAGTTGACTTTGGCAAATGTTCACCTTGAGTGTTACTTATTAATTTGCATTTATTTCTGTTCTCAGTTTACTGAGTTTTATATGGAAAAGGGTCATGTTATATTTCTTCTAATAATTCAATGTTCATAAAAACTATTTTAGTACATAAGTGGAAGTAGAATGGTCTTTATTAAGATTTAAAATATTTGATTTAAAAAGCCAGTGTTACTATGAAATTAATCTTTTCTATAAGTATGTTTACAATACACTGTCTTGCTGAAAACATTTAAGGTATTAAATGATGAAGTTGGTCATTTTTCATTTTGGATATGTATTTCCTGATGCCTTTTTAAAAAAGATATAGATTAGATAGCTAGTTTGGGAACATGATGAAGAATTAACATATTGCAGAAGTGATCATTAGTAAGTGCATGTTTTATTAGAAGTTATGTAAATGCATATCATTAAAAAGAATCAGTTTGCAATGAAATATATTTATGCTAGTATCCATCAGATATGCAATAATTCTTAATTACACATTTAATTGTTTCACTGAGATTCATTTGTAATTTGTTTAAGTCACAACTTTTTTCCTTCCTGACAGTACATGACATTGAAATATCTAAGCCTTGGAAAAAGAAGGAATATATAATAGCTTTAAATTGTACTGTACTTATTCGATCCCTTTTATATCTTTCTTTCTTTCTTTCTTTCTTTTTTGGTTTTTCGAGGTAGGGTCTCACTCTGGCCCAGGCTGACATGGAATTAACTATGTAGTCTCAGGGTGGCCTTGAACTCACGGTGATCCTCCTACCTCTGCCTCCCAAGTGCTGGGATTAAAGGCTAAAGGCGTGCACCACCAGGCCCAGCCCTTTTATATCTTTCTATCAAGAGTTTTTTTTTTTTTTTTAATTCAGAACTCCTCTCAAAGAAATACACTGGAATTTTATTTATTTGAGAGAGAGAGAGAGAGAGAGAGAGAGAGAGAGAGAATATATGGGCACACCAGGGCCTCTAGCCACTGCAAATGAACTCCAGATGTGTGCACCCCCTTGTGCATCTGGCTAATGTGGGTCCTGGGGAATCAGACCTGGGTCCTTTGGCTTTGCAGGCAAATGCCTTAACTACTAAACAATTCCTCCAGCCCAATACACTGGAATTTAATTTCTCCTTAAACAGAGAATAAAAAAAACCTTAATCTTTCCATTTTCTTAGCAACCCCACAGTACCACAATATTACTTTCACTAATCCACAACATATTTATCTTGAAGCACTGAATATTTTTTGTGTCACTAACCTTTATCCAGTGTTTGGTACAAGTGTTTACTGAGCAGTGAATGTTTGTTTGTTCTGTCAGTTGAGTACTGCAAGAGAACTCCATCGTATTCCCTGATGTTTGAGTCACCACGTTACCTTCAATGTCTTTCTATTCCACTGATTGCTCATTTTCCAGTATCTTTTATTCCTCCTGAGATTTAAATATTTGAGTTTTCTAAAGTGCTATTTTGGCCTACATCTCTTCCTGACATTCTTTATTTTTGCAATCTCATACATATCCATGAATTTGAATACTACATATATGCTGATGGTACAAAAATATTTATGCAGATTGTTCTGGCAGCATTCTGACTGTGCAAGTGTGTGTGTGTGTGCATGCTCATGCTCATGCTCACACACACACACACACACACACACACACACACACACACAAAGATACCTACTTGTATTCCATAGCTGTCATTTCTGTTAATCATAATACATTCAAATGAAATACAATTGAACTGATCATCTCATCTGTTTTTCTATCAGTCTCTTCATTCTCATCTAGCAATGTATTGGAAAATAAGGCTATTTATCCAGAAGCTTAGTCTGTAATAAGCCTCCCTTTCTGTAACTTAACTCTAATAAATGACTAACTTGTATTTATTCTATGTACAGACTCAGAGTTTTAAAAAAAAAGGGTTCTAAATTCTGCATTTAAATTCAAAAAAGACAGTTGAAAGTGATTTATTTCCTTAACAATCTTTTTTTTTTCTTGTTTTTATTTCACAGAGAATTTTCCAACTGATCTCATCAGCTGATCTAGCCACCAGCTCTGATGATACTGGTTGCTATTTTCTTGCTTGTCTTGAGAATTCTTACTTCTGACCTTTGTGTCACCTGCTTCTGTCTCATTATGTTGCAAGTTGGAGTCAAGATGAAGGTCACGATTCTGGCAGTGACTGCAGCATTATCTCAGTTGTCTTCCAATTACTAATGGTTTACTACTTTATTATATGTCTAGTGTGCTACTATGAGCTCAGATGAGTCTCAAGAAAGTATTGAAATATAAATTAAATCCACTAGAATAAAGAGCCACTTTATTGGGGGTGAAAAGTATCAGGGCAAGTGTGCCTCTGAGATTCTGTGCAACTGTGTGATCTTCTGTTTTACAACTGGGAGAGACAGGCAACTTTAAAGGTACACAGCAAATCATGTCTGTTTCTGTGACCTGTGGCTGAAACTTTAAGATGGAAGCTACCCACCCCCACCCCATTTACTTTGCTCAAATCGACAAAAGAACTAAAGATTTTTTTTCTCTAAATAAGGATGTTAATTGATCTCTTTCTTTTAGTGTGCTATTCATCATTTCAGATTTTCTTTGTCTTTAATTTTCTTATTCATTTTCTCTACTTTTTCCACTTTGGAGAAACTCATTTTTTTATTAATTCAGCAAAAATTTTAGTAAAATTTCTATTTCATGTCATATTTAATTCAAAAACATATTTTATGCATAGAGAAAAAAAAATAAATGCAATTTTAACAATCATAAATCATAGAAAATGGATAGTTCTGACTTTTGCCTAAGAGCTTAGCCTCATCAAAACAGCAGTGACAGGAGTCAGACTCAGTGGTTTCTGAGCTAGGAACACAAATGATACAGAATTGATGTTAAAGTAGCAGTGGCACGAGTCAGCCTCAGGATGCTCTGAGATAGAAACACAATTCGTACAGGATTGATTGCTTATGACCTTTAGGAGCTCTTTGACCTCTTTAGACATTGGAAGGGCTCAGAGTGTTTCCTCCTCCTTATCTTGAAGCAAAGAGACAATCACAGAAATTCATGGCAAACCAAGTTGATAGATGAGAAAATGGCTTATGTGGTGGACACAAGAGACAAGTAAACACGTGAACCTTAAGCTTGACTTCAGATGTAACAGGACAAAGACTAAAGAAAGCTACATGTAGGAACATATGGAGAAATATGGTTACAACTTGGCTTGGATGTCCATAGTGTATTCTAAATGTTAAGAGTCTTTATTTCTACAAATATAAAATGTTTTCTGGGCTGGTAAGTTTATCAGCTGTTATGTGTATCTGTGGTGACTTTGAACCTTTCTACAGGATTATCAAAAAGATGCCATATCTGTCTATCATTATCTCTGTTGGCTTTGCATGATGACTCGGCATGGCTGGTGGTTTTATCTGAGATATCTCAGGAGATTGCAGATAGAGTCTTGGTTTACAAATAACCAAAGACTCAACAAGATGCTTCACCCCCATGCATGGATATTGAGTTTTCTGACATCTAGAAATTCAGCCAGTGCTATTGGCAGCTGAATCTGCACTTGGTCTATCACACGGCTCATAGTCCTTGTATTTTGGCTGCTGGGATCTGAAATTGAATGTGCTATGAGCAAAGATAAGAGGCTCAATGCAAGAGGGAGGCTTATGATTCAGACAAAAAATCCCATAAGACTTGTCACTTCAGTCTGTTTGTCAAAACAATTTATAAACTTACTTGAGATTTAAGGTGGGGAGACAGTGATTCTATCTCCTAGTAGAGATGTTGAAAATCAGCTATGATCATGTTGCACTTATTTTCTCCTTGCTGAAACAAATAGCCAACCAGAAGCAGTTTATGGGAGGAAAGGGATTATTTCAGGTTCACAGTATCCAGAGGAAGTTCCATTGTGGGGGACAAAGTTCACAGCAGTATCCATGGGTCAGAAAGAGAAAGAGATAGAGGAGGGGAGAGAGTGACAGTAACACCAGCAAGCTCAGAAAACCAGCGCTCAAATTGGCTCCTTATGTACGTTAGTGCTGGATTTAACAGCTATTCCTATCCCACCTCCTCCAGTAGGGCTGTTGAAAACCCAAATTGCAAACTCAATTTCAGTCAAAACTACCTCAGACTATGGGAACATACATTCACATCCAAACCTCCACAGCTTATGTGTAATAATCCCAGACTGTGAGGAATGGCTTGTACTTCCCATACATGAACAGACATTCATTACCTGGTACTCTGGAAATCACATACATTATAGACCTGAGGACCAGGAGCTCACCATTTTTAAAAATTTTTTATTAGTTATGTAGATAGTATGTATACAGTCATGCTGGGACCATTGTTATTCTCCTCCCTGTCCTCCCCCCCCCCGAAGGGACTCTCCTCATTGGGGAATGTGGTCATGCATTGTGTGGGTAGCCATCAGTTATGGGGAAGAGGCAATATCTCTGTGCATAATGTCCCAACTTGTGGCTCTAATAATCTTTCCACCCTCTCTTGTGTGAATTTCCCTGGGCCATGTTGGGTTTGTTTTAGGTCGACTTCAGTGATGACGTTTTGGGAGCCTCTGTGTCTCTGGATCTCTCGTTTGGTAGGAGTTGAGTGTTCTTTGTGTCTATCTCCTTCATCCTTGTGCTGGTACCAGGTTCACCAAAAAAGCAGTACTCTTGCTCATTTCCCCAGTTTCTCTATGGTTTCAACTGGGGCCTTGGTGAGGTGCGATGGGCTAATTCTCTCTTCAGGTTCTGTGTCCATTTGAAAAAGAGAAGCAAATTCTTCAACAGAGAGGTCAGCACCAGATAAATGGAATAACCATTATTATTTTAGAGAGAAATTAATAGGTGTAGGCCCTCTTATAGCCAATGATTGCTGGGAGCTTGATACTGGAAAGCAGGCTCGTTTCTTGGATATGGTTTTGACTTGTTTCCCACTTCCAGCTATGGGTTCTGTTCCACTGAGTGGATCCATTAGCCAAATCAAGAGCAGTTGTTTACCACCATGATTGTGCCACTATTGCACTTATGTGGAGAAATGTACGAATAGATTTCTCAAGGAAATTTCATGCAGTACAAAACCTTTACCTAAATTATCCTTCATTATGAATAATCATTCCTAAACATGCCCTGATTTGGTAGTTAAAGGTGATCCATTATCCCGGTGATCTAATGGGAATTTTGTCACAGAAAAAGCACTGCACCTAATTTCTGAGACAGACCCTTACATATTTTGGTAGGTAGGATGCTGTGGGAGATGGCCGAGAAGACATACATACATATCTGACCTTTAGCTGGTTAAGAGTTTAGGAAGCCACAGTTAAGGTATTCAGATATTTCCTAATCTAACTCCCATCATTTAAAAGGAACTAGGGCTGGAGAGATGGCTTAGTGGTTTAGGCACCTGCCCGCTAAGCTTAAGAACATCAGTTCCAATCTCCAGGTCCCACATTTAGCCAGATGCAAAGTGACACAAGGGTGCAATGCCTCACTTAACCACAAGGGGTCTCATGTGTCTGGACTTCATTCACAGTGGCTGAGAGGCTGCTGGCGTGCCCATCTCTGTCTTCTTCTCCCTCTCTCTCTCTCTCTCTGTGTCTCTCTCCAAAATAAAAATAAATCTAAAAAAATTAAAGAAAGGAAATAACTTAAAATATTTTCAGGGAGATTAACAGAAGGTATTGGATCTGAGTTTTACACTAAACCATATTTGTACCATGGATTTGAGTTTTGTCTTGTAAATCTTAAGTTTCTCATAGAGCTGTTTATAGGTTAGTCTCATTTATTGAGTGACAGGTGACTTCAAAAAGGTAACATAGAAGTGATGGCATAAAGACAAAAAAGAGTCTGAGATGGGAGTTAAAATGCATTTTAATCCTTAATTTCAAACTGAATTTTTAAAAATTTTTTAAATTATTTTATTTATTTTTGGAGAAAGACACAGAGAGAGAGAGAGAGGGAGAGGAAGTCAGATCGAGAATGGGCACGCCAGCAGTCTCTCAGCTGCTATAAATGAAATCCAGATGTGTGCGCCCCCTTGTGGTCAAGTGCGGTATTGAGCCCTTGTGTCACTTTGTATCTGGCTAAACGTGGGACTTGGAGATTGGAACCGGGTTCTTAGGCTTAGCAGGCAGGCGCCTTAACCACTAAGCCATCTCTTCAGCCTCAAACTGAAATTTGTTCCAGTGGAGTAGATCTACCACTGGAACACTGAGTCAGATATAAAGAAATCATAGTAAAAGGATGTTTAGCTACTTTGATATATGTAGCTTATTTGAAAGAAAGCTATTAGATTATGTAAACAAGTATTTAGATTGAGTTCTATAAATTTAAATTAAGATAATTCACAAATTTCAAGGGAAGCTATCCCTCTTGCTTTAACAATTTTAGACATATATTGATATTACAAACATTGCTGAGATATCAAGTCAGAAAACAATGCGACTTGGCTTAATGAACTTAGTTGTTAAGAAGTAAATATGAGATACTAGGCTAGTAAATGACAGGTGAAGATACAAACCACCACTATAAGTTGAATCAAATGAAAATTATTGAGAACTGGAAAATTCTGTTTGTCTATTAATCTATCTAACAATCATTTATCTATCTCTATCATTATCTATTAATCTATCTTTCATCTATCACTCAACAATATATCTGCCACAAATATTAAGATTTTTACTAAATGAGCATATTTTCTTCTAAAATCAATTAAGGGGCTTTGTACTTGATCACATGTAATATGAGCATATCACTGGCCTCACAGCATATTATACAAAGAATAGCCCAATTTTTTATGGCAAATCTTATGTGATTTAAACTGCCTTCATTTCTTATGCTGATATTTTTGTCCAAATTTTCCACCCTCAGAAATCATTTTAAAGTATAAAAATATAAAAATGTAAAATCCAAATATATAATTAAATAAAATGATATTAATTGTGATCTTCTTAAATAGTATGCTCTTGTATGCTACAAATGGGACTGAACATTATGTAAACTTAATTATTCCACCTCAGATTCCTGATTAGTATTTCCAAAGAAACTCATAATACCAGTTGGTATTTAGACTTTGCTAGTCATTTGTATCAGATTTAAGTTAACTATATTTGGTTATTAGAATGAATTCAATATCTTGAAAAACACTTAAGGATAAAATGCAGTTGACCTTGGATTTTGAAATGAGTATTTTTCAATTGAATACTTTGTTCTTCAGATTGCCTCAAACTTGCAGTCCTCTTGACTCCACCCTCTGGATTTCTGGGGCTATAGCATGTACTACACTGTCATGCTTGACAATGCATTTGAGGTAGGGTCTTAGTGTGGCCCAGGTTGACCTGGAATTCACTCTGTAGTCTCAGACTAGCCTTGATTTCACAGATCCTCCTACCTCTGCCTCCTAAGTGCTGGGATTAAAAGTATGTGCCACTGCCCCTGGCTAGATTTTCAAATACAGTGCTAAGAGTAACATTCAGGAAAAAGAGAAATTATAAGATATAATAAAATAGATTTTAGGAAAACTAAAATCTTTGGCCTGTTGAACACATGATCAAGACAATAAAAAATAATAACAATTATTCCTCAATCACCAATTTGATAAAATCTGTTTCCAAAATATGAAAAAATTCTCAAACTAAATATAAGTGAAAAACCAAGAACAATTCTGAATTGGAAAAGGCACAGATGATATATAAGGCATTGGGCACCCATATTAAACTATTTTTCATTGAAGCTTTGCAAATTAAAACAAAGAGATGTTACTTACTATAAAATAAATTAAAGATGTTAGGATATATTAAAATAAATAACAAATAATTCATAAGAAGATTGTAGAGAAGCACAAACTCATTCATACAATACTACTACTAAGAATACCAAATGGGGGCCAGAGGAATGGCTTAGCAGTTTGCCACTTGGCTGTAAAGCCCAAGGATGCAGGTTCAATTCCCCAGTATCCACGTAGGCTAGATGCACAAGATAACACATGTATCTAGGGTTCATCTATACTGGCTGGAGGACCAGGCATGTCCATTCTTTCTATCTGTCTGTTTCTCTCTCTCTTAACTAAATTATATATACATTTCATTTTTTGGATTTTTGTGGTAGGGTCTAACTCTAGCTCAAGATGACCTGGAATTCACTATGTAGTCTCAGGGTGGCCTCAAACTCTCGGCAATCTTCCTACCTCTGCCTCCTGTGTGCTGGATTAAAGACGTGTGCCACCTCGCCTGGCAGATATAATGATTTTTCAAAAAGAACACAAAATAGTACAAATATTCTTGAAGGTGCATTGGACACTTCCTCCAGACTAAAAATATCATTACCATATGGTCCAACAATGGAGCTGTCTACTCAGTTGCTCTGAAGATGAATCGGAATCAATTTCCTGATGTGGATATTTTTAGCCCCTTTATTCATAATCACCAAAATGTGGATGTTGCAAAAAATGTTCTGGAAGAGATGCCTAGATTTTAAAGCTATTTATACATAGTAGAAAATAATTCAGTATAGAAAGAAATGACCTATGAAGCCATAGGAGGAAAAAAAAATCATGAAAGAAACTTCATAGTATATTCTGTAAAGAAATATTTCTAAAAAGGTTATATACTTTATTCTTCTAATGACCTGAAATACATTAAAAGCAAAACTGTCCACACAATTAAGTCAATAGTAGTTTTAAGTTGTTTGAGGCAGGCAGAGGTGGAGGAGGTAACCAGGAAGATGCTTGTGAGTGTGTGCTGGTAAATATGTATGTAGTGGTTTGAATATAAGACTCCATAGATTCAGACTTTTTTTAAAGCAATAATAATCTTTCAATTTCAGCCTCGAGTGGGGGGAGCCCTGCTGGGGAAAAGAGATATCACTTGAGGCATGTTAAGAGCCCAGTTTTAAGCCCTGGATGTTGGTATTTGTTGACTGTTGGTACTTGTTGGCTTTTGATGATGTCTCTCTGTTTGGATCTATGGAAGTAAGCCAGCTTCTTCTTACAATGATGGTGTTTTCCCTGGATCTCTGAGCCTTAAATAAACCCTTTCCTCCCAGAAGCTGCTTCTGATTAGTTGATTGCTTCTCCAGCAGGGAAGGTAAATACAACAGTAGAACTGGTAACAAAAGTGACATCATTACTGCCATGCATGAATCTGACCATGTCGGTTTTGGTCTTTTGTATCTTGCAGGTAGGAGGAATATGGAAATATTTGGTATTTTCGACTGGAGAAGCCTTGAAGTGTTGTAATAAGAGCTTGATGGGCTATTCTGGTGAGAGTTTGAAAATGCTAGTGCAGAGAAATTTGTGGACTGTAAAGACATTGATTATAAACTTTCAAATGGAAAACAGCAAAGAACCAGGCAACTGTCATAAAGGCTGGCTGTGTTTTCCTGTCCATGCCCAGAGAGGTTGATTAAAGTTGAATTTAAAAATAATGCACTGGGGCTGGAGAGATGGCTTAGTGGTTAAGATGCTGGCCTGAGAAGTCTAAAGACCCATGTTCGACATCCAGATCCCGTGTTAGCCAGAAGCACAAAGGTGAAGCAAGTGCACAGTCGCACATGCCCACTAGGTGGCACAAGTATCTGGAGTTTGATTGCAGTGACTGAGGTTCTGGCCGCCATTTCTTTATCTCTCCTTTCTGTCTCTGTCTCTCTCTAAAAATAATAATAATGGACTGGTGTGCTTAATAGAAGGCATAAAACAGAAAGATATGAAAGGTGTGGTTTAACGAAAGGAAAAATTCAAGCAAGTTAAAAGTTATGGGCACAGAGATTGATTTTAGGTTTCTCAAGTTGCAAATTGTTAAGCAGGTTACCACTCATAAGGATGGGCCAACTGCTTTACATGAAACCATGCAAATGGTGTCCTGAGGGTGAGCCATTAAAAGGAAGCTTGAAAATTCTGAAGGCATATGCTCCACGCCACCACCCTCTGATTTACAAATTTGCCTCTGCT
The DNA here is from genome assembly GCA_036365145.1 of Orientallactaga sibirica. Taxonomy (NCBI): domain Eukaryota; kingdom Metazoa; phylum Chordata; class Mammalia; order Rodentia; family Dipodidae; genus Orientallactaga; species Orientallactaga sibirica. Next base: position 10,183,923 of record JAEOAD010000023.1, on the reverse strand, counting down.
GCTTATCTGGAAATGATTTTGGAAACATGTGAAATGCTAAAAAGAAAGGGTCATTTAATGTGCAACATGGTTCCAGAAGCTATTGCTGAAATGTGAAGCAGGGTAGACATCCCTGAATTGAGGCCCAGTAAGGCCTCACTATATGAAGGTGAACTAGAGCCTCTGCTGAGATGCAGCATGGGAAACAGACTAAAAGGCATGTATTAGAAACCAAAGATGGCCGTTACCTGGAGCTTTGAAGATGAGCCATGGTCGACCATGTAGACCCAAGGATGTTTTGTGTGTACAGGGGCTGTGGAACTGCTGTCACAAAAAGCTGTTCACTCGGCCCAGCTGGAGGAATGGAATTGGAATCCAGAGGCTCTCATCACTGGTTATGGGTGATGGAATCGGAACTACAGATGTTTGAGATAATTGTTATTTGCATTGGTCCAGTCTCTTGTTGTTATACCCTTTTACAATGAAAGTGTTTATTGTGAGTCATTATGTGTTGAAAATAGTAACTTGTGTTTTGATCTTCTGGGACTCACAGTTAAAAGATAGTCTCATTAAATGTCAGGTAATACATGGGTCTTTTGAACAATGTTAAAGTTGGTCTGAGTGCAATTTGAATTGAGAGATAGGAGTTTATGGTGATCAGGGCAAAATATGCTGATTTGAATGTATGGCCCCATAAATCTTGGCATTTTTCATTAAGACTGAGCTTTCAACATGACTCTCCAGTGCAGGGAACCCTGCACTGTGGGGGGGGGTGATCTTCAGTCCAGGCCTATTAGGTATGTTAAGAGTAAGTTTTGAGCTCTGGCTGGTGGTGTTTGCTGGCTGTTGTTGCTTTCAACTTTTGATGATGTATTTCTGCTTGGATCAATGGAAGTGAGCCAGCTTCTTCTATGGATAATGTCTTCCCCAATTTGTAAGCCTGTAATACACCTTTCCTCCCATAAGCTGTTTCTGGTCAGATGTTTGTCTAGCAATGCAAACATAACTACAACATTAGGTATATACACAGATGTTTCAAAGAAGAAATCTATTTTGTATGGTGTTACAATGGTGGATAAATGTTCTTATGCATATGCCAAAACCTACAGGGCTTTATAGAACAAGTGTGAATCTCAGAATTTATGACTTTTTTTAAAAGCATAATTCCAGACATCAGATTCCTAGAAAGAATTCAAACTGACAGGAACATATAATTTGTATAATTGTATTACAAATAAGTAAAACAATCTCACTGAAGTGGGGATAAAAGAAAGATGATAACTTGAGTAACTGTGGAAATGAATGGGATCTATAATATTCAAGGGGCAAGAAATTGCACAAAACTTTTTTATGTAATAAAGGTTATTGCTGCTATGGCCTTGTGGGTTAACAATGTAGCTATTACTTGTGTACTTGGTCTGACCATATTTTTTGCATGAGAAAAATACCATATACGGTTCAATAAAATATCTGGCCAGGGTGCCCTCAAAGTGTTTGGGTCATCAAATGCACAAAGTAGAATAAGTGACATAGTGAGAAAGAGCTTGAGGTGTCAGAGTAGCAAATATAACTTTTAACCTTGATGGGGCATGGCACCAAAAAATAGCATTTCATAAAATCTACAGAATTCTGAATAATTTATCAGCTTTTATTATTAGAAATGTGCCATTGTTGCTTCATTACTTGTTAGAGATGGAGCAAACCAATGGAAGATGTTGAGAGAAGTCTGGGTGTAGAGTTTTGGAAACTCTGTACCACCTTCTTCACATCTTTTTGATTCATCTAAATATTATTTTATTATCATATTTTATTTATGAAGAGAGGAAAAAGGAGAATGAAAGTTTGGGTGTGCCATGACATCTTGTCACTGCAAATGAACTATATAGATGCATGTGTCACTTTGTGCAACTGGATGGACGTGGGTACTGGGGATTTGAACCGGTGCCTTCAACCTCTGAGAAATCTCCCCAGCCCCTCATCTAAATATTATTAAACATAAGGTTTACTTTAAAAATATCTTCACAACCAGAAGATCCTAACAAGCCTGCTTGGTTGTGGAAGGATTTCCTTTCTGAAGATAGGCTGATGTTGACTGTACAAGGAGAAGACAGTTCTATTTTTACATCTTTAAAAAATGTTTTTATTAATTTTTTAAATTTTATTTATTTATTTACAAGCAGAAAGAGGTAGATAAAGATAGAGATAGAAGAGAGGCAGACAAAGAATGGGCATGCCAGGGTCCGTAGCCACTGCAAATGAACTCCAGATGCATGTGCCCATTGTGTATGTGGCTTACTGGGGTCCTGGAGAGTCGAACTGGGATCTTTTGGCTTCACAGGCAAATGCCTTAACCTCTAAGCCATTTTCCCAGCCCTATTTTTACATCTTTATGGAAACAAACATTGTTTCTCTTATTAATCACCCCGTGTATAGTAATATTATGTATGTGTGTACACAAATAGATGTACTTTGCTTGATAGAGCACTTGCTGAGTTAACTCAGAATCAGGACCACAGTTTGAAATCATTGGACAGATGAGAACTAAGGCAGGGTAGGTGAGATATTTATCCTTTGAACCTGTGCTTTGCACAAAATCAGGCTCTAAATCTCTTATATACTTTTCTTTTCTTTTTCTTTCTTTTTTTTTTTTTTTTTTTTTTTTTTTTTTTTTTTTTCAAGGTAGGGCATTTCTTGAGCCCAGGCTGACCTAGAATTCACTACATAGTCTCAGGCTAGCCTCAAACTCTCATTGATTCTCCTACCTCTGCCTCCTGAGTGCTGGGATTAAAGGTGTGTGCCACTATGCCAGGCTACTTATACTGTTTTAGTTAAATGTTTACTACCTCCATGAATTTTTGTGTGGTTACGATAAAATTCATTATATATGCATGTATGTATAATGATGTGTTTGTATATATGGAAAATGAGAATGCATGTAGTTTGAAGGAAAGTTGAGTTCACAAGTAAAAACTTATAAATTTAAAAAATAACATTAAATATATGTAAACAGTTGGGTCAATTTTAAAAATTAATTCATAGTATGGGAAAAGGATTATGCATAAAGCAAAGGTTGCATGGATTAGATGCAAAAAACAGACTTTTTCTTTTTTTTTTTTTTAATTATTTTTATTTGAAACAGAAAGGAAGAGAAAGAGGCAAAGAGAGGGATTGGGTGAGCCAGGGCCTCTAACCACTGTAAATGAACTCCAGACACATGTGCCACCTTGTGAATCTGGCTTACATGGGACCTGGAGAATTGAACATGGGTTCTTAGGCTTTGCAGACAAGTGCCTTAGTCATTAAGCATCTCTATAGCCCCCTTTTTTTCTGGCTTAAATGACAAATTTGTCTTTAGTTATTTATTTTTAAATATTGTATTTATTAATTTGCAAGGATAGAGGAAGAGAGAGGGAGAGAGAAAGAAAATGGGCTTGCCAGGGTCTTTAGCACTACAATAGAACTCCAAATGCATATTCCACTTTGTGCATCTGTCTTTATTGGTTATTGGGGAATCAAACCCAACTTGTTAGGCTTCTCAGGCAAGTGCTTTAACCTCTAAGCCATCTCTTCAGCTCTATTTATTTTGTTCTTTACATGAAAATGCAAAAGAATAAATATTTGTTAGTCTGAGAGATGAATGTCCTTATGTCACTAAATGTGTTCATTTGGAGCTGGTTGCTTTGCCTTGTTACTTGTGTATTTCAATTACTAAAAAAAAAATCAGTGAGCAAAAGCTAAAATTCCTATCTTTAATTTCTTACATGAAGTAATGTTCCCCCAAAGCAGCCATGTCAAGTTCAAAGCTCCTAAGAGGTTGATTGATAGAACTTCTGTGATTGTGTAGAGATTGGATGTTTCAGGCTCAAAGCCAGATTATCTTTGGGTATCTTTAGTCCACTTAATAGTCATTCATTGCCCACCACTATGTCTAACCTTTCATCCATATGACTATCAGGTGATCATATGAAACCTTTTGGAACTTGCTATCAGACCCTCACCTTTCACCAACCTGAAGGCTAAGAACGTCATCAAAGATCTCATACAACCTGTGACAGATTTCTCTGCTTTAAGTTGCCTGCCTGAAATTTCCCCCAGTGTATTTAAAAAGTGCCTTGGTTCATGACCAATTTTTGTTCCATAACTATAAAACTTTCATGAAATTAACACACTGGATCATGAAATTTGGGGTTATCTAAATCTAGCTTCCTGGGACATGCTTGCTCATGTTAAATTTTCTGATTCTCTTTGGAGTGACAGCTGTGTGTTGCTGTTGACATTTGTGTTCTTTCTTAATATTGTAATGCTAAATCAAAACTGGAATCATATCTTTCCTTTAGACTTTGAGATTGTGACACTGTACTATAAATTCTAAGTATAGCTTTTGGTTTTTGACATTTAAAAACTCACCTCAGAATAAGGAAAGAGTTACAATTCTTTACTCTCACAGTGTTTGTGCAATTTTTCAGGAAGTGAATTGACTGATAAAAATTTCTTTTCCTTCATTTTTGTAACAGGAAATATGAAAAAATATATATGCATGTTTTACTGTATTTTTAATTGAATTACACTCTACAGAGAGCTATGGCAGCTGTAAGGCTTAGCAGTGCAACCTACTGACAAATTCTTTGACAAATGAAAAAAAAAAAAAACTAAAAAATGTGCTCTAGGTCAAACAGAACCCAGTGACATATTGAAAATATTTCAGCAGCCATGGTCCTTTCAGGATGCACAAAAGCACAAATATTCAAGCACTGTCATTAACTGTCAATACTGTCACCACATGGGCTTAGAGAAGGACTCTGTACTCTCTTGTCAGTGTGTGGCAAGGACAGAAAATATTTCATGAGATGAATTAGAACTCTCTGGAAATGTAATGTACTTCATTGGCTCATAATATCTTCTTCCTATCAGGATTATCCATTTAATCCTTTACAAAAAGATCATTACTACAGTAGAGAATTCCACTCTGTATCTTTGTTATATTTCAGGACATTGCAGTAAACCATAATCTTTTCATCTCAGTTTTGAAAAGTGGTTCCATCACTTTTCTCACACTTATTTGAAAGTTTCTTTAATGGAAAAAAGTTTTGTGGGTTTAGTTTATATCATTAAGCTCTTTTACTATTGATAGTTCAAGACAATCAAAGCAAGGGTTAATTCTTTCTGGCCAAATAAAGTTAAGTTTCTCTATTAATAGCTCCGTTTTTAAATATTGTACTTAATTAATTAATTAGACTGTGAGAAATGGGGGTGGGTGGGAGAGAATGGGCATGCCAGGGCCTCTAGCCACTGCAACCAAACTCCAGATGTATGCACCACCTTGTTCATCTGACTTTACATGTGTACTGGGGAATTGAACTTGGGTCCTTAGGCTTTCCAGGCAAGCACCTTGACTGCTAAGCTATCTCTCCATCACAAAATGTTCCATTTTTTAAGGATGTGGAGAAATATACCCTTTTCCTTCTTTAACTACATCTGAAAAATTTCACAGATATGTATAATTTATAGCAAAACAATATAAAGTTTCTTATTTAAAATGAGACTATATAGTTCAAATATATATCTTTTATGTCGCATAAAAATTCCAAGAACAATAGATTTTAGGAGAATGGAAATATAGACAAATAGATTCATAGGTACCTGCAAAGTTACTCAGAACTATAGTGCCATGGAAAAAATTACTCTTACATATTTCTTTCATTAGATATGATCATACAGTTGAAATATAAATTTAGGAAGAATACATGTTTCAATAAAAATAACACTTCATTTATATATGTGATGCTTAAAAGTCCTTTTAGATAATCAGCTTCAGAGCTGGAGAGATGGCTCAGCAGCTAAGGTACTTGCTTGCAAAGCCTAAGGACCCAAGTTCAATTCCCAAGTACCCACATAAAGCCAGATACACAAAATGGCACATGTGACTGAAATTTGTTTGCAGTGACTAGAGGCCCTTGTGCACCCATTCTTCCTCTCTCTCACCTGCTTCTCTCTCATAAACACATATCATCCTCCTGTCAAAGAGATTAATGAATAAATTAAAAAAATATATGTAAGTGGGACTGGAGAAATGGCTTAGCAGTTAAGGCATTTGCTTGGGAAGCCTAAGGACCCTGGTTCAATTCCCCAGGACCCACATAAGCCAGATGCAACTTCTCTACTTACAGACAATAAACCATGATATTTCCCTCCCCTTCCCCCATTCCCCTTTAGAACTCCACTCTCCAACATATCCCCTCCCTCTCCATTAGTCTCTTTTAATTTGATGTCATCTTTTTCTCCTATTATGAGTGTCTTGTGAAGGTATTGCTAGGCACTGCGAGGTCATAGATACTGAGGCCAATTTCTGACTGGACAGTTGCATCGTAAGGAGTGGTACCCTTCCTTTGACTCTTACATTCTTTCCGCCACCTCTTCTGCAATGGACCCTTGGAGGGTGTGATAGAGATGTTGCAGTCCTGGACACTCCTCTGTCCCTTTTTCTCACAAACTATGTTGCCTTTTGGGTCATCCCAGTGGTTATCACCGTCTGAAAAGAGAAGCTTCTCTAACCAAAAGTGATATGAATACGAACATTACATGTCATGCTTTCAGGGCAGTTTGGTGGGAATAATATATACATTTAGGCAGACAAGAGCAGGTTTTTTTTTTTTTTTTTTTGAGCGAGGGGGAGGAAGATAGATAGAGATGGGCATGCCAGCAGCCTCTCAGCTGCATGTGCCACTTTGTGTATCTGACGAAAACCACTCCAGATGCGTTTTATCAAAAATCGCCCCTTGTGGTCAAGTGCGGCATTGCACCCTTGTGTCACTTTGCATCTGGCTAAACGTGGGACCTGGAGATTGGAACTGCTGGCGATTGGAATCAGTGTTTTCAGGCTTAGGGGGCAAGCACCTTAACCGGTAAGCCATCTCTCCAGCCCAAGAGCAGGTTTTATACCCTAGATACTATATTCTGTTGCAAAAATTAATACATATACTTTCTCCTCCTACTTTATATGAGAGGGAAAGAGGCTATTTTCTTGATTACAATTTATGCCACTTTTGTGTACCTTTTGGGTCCTGGGGAATCTATCCGCTTCCCTTGGCATTAAAGCTATTTAACCAACTTCTTTTAAACCATGATATTTCCCTCCTTTCCCCACTGACTGACCTTTAGAACTCACTCTCAACATATCCCCTCCCTCTTTATTATTACTCTCTTTAATTTAATGTCATCTTTTTTGCCCTTTAGAACTCCTATTATCCCTCTGTCTAAGGCTCATGACCTCCCCTGCCATAGACTTTAGATTATTATTATTATTTTTTTTTGTCAGTACCAGGCATGTATTCCCTCCCATAGAGGGAGCGTTCAGTCCTATTAGGGAGCAGCTGGTTTCCCCAAGAGCAGACATGCACTATTGTACCCATTCAGTCATTGGGCCTGTCTGGCCAAACTTGAGGTTTCCAGTGTCCACTGTTTTCACCACTGATGACTTGTTTCCCATATGTCTGCTTGCAGTGCAGCTTTTCCCAGATTTCAGTTGGCTGATGTACAGGGTGAAGGTTTTCGGCTCAGAACCAGCTTGCTTTCTCAGTGACCTTGCTGCTCAGGAAAGTGAGGTCTTCAACAATAGGGTCTTACCATCTATTTCTCAAGGGAAACCAAGGGCCTTGGCAATAGCCAAGGAGGATACAGGGGCCTCCCTGGCCAAAAGCTCACTGGAAGGTATCCTATCCCAGGCACTGAAAATTTTCTAGTAACAATCTATAGCTTCTGGATGTGCCATTATTCAAAAAAGTAGGTTTACATAAGTCTTATTCAGAATATCTTGAATTTTAATCGACCCTCTCCCACCCTTCTTTTACACATTCTCTTCCCCTAAGTGTTATATTTTATTGTGAGATGGGGAGGGGTGGGAGAAAATGGGCACACTAGGGCCTCTAGCCACTGCAATGAATGCTAGAAGCATGAGTCTCCCTGTGCATCTGACTTTATATGGGTAGTGGGGAATCAAATCTTGTTTCTTTGGCTTTGCAGTCAAGCACCTTAATTGCTAAGCCATCTCTCCAGCCCTCTATTTTTTTTAAAGACTCTCCACTACTTCACATTCTTCTCACGTTTATGTAGAGAGAACTTCAGTATATTAAGATGCAGTTGGGCACTCTTGTTTCTGGTACTTGCTGGCACCTACAGAACCATTACATTCTTGTATTTCCAGCAGTGTGCAGGGAGGAAGGGTTTCATTCATGTCATTAAAAACCCTCTGGAGAGTGCTTGTAGTAGTGTTTTTGTATTGCTTTGCACTGCATACAAAGTAATTAATTGGCTCAATTACATATGTTCCAAAATGGAAATAAAGGAGACATTGATTTATTCACTAAATAAACACACTGATGTCCTTATAAACTGGATTTTATTTATATGTTATATATTTGGGAGAGAAAGAGAATGGGGGAGATAGAGAGGAAGAGTGGCCTCCAGCCACTGAAAATGAACTACAGATGTATATATCACCTTGTGCATCTGGCTTTATGTGGGTACTGGGAACTCGAACCTGGGCCCTTTGGCTTCACTGGCAAGTGCCATAACGACTACGCCATCTCTCCAGCCCCACCCCCCCCAAAAAAAACACTTTTTTTTTTTTTTTTTTTTTGGTTTTCCAAGGTAGGGTCTCACTCTAGCTCAGGCTGACCTGGAATTCACTATGTAGTCTCAGGGTCAAAACAAGTTTTAACACAAGGCAATTGTGGAAAAAATTAATGATTCTTTATGATATTTTACACATATTGAATACAGACACAAAGCATTAAATTGTGAGTATTTAACATACATTTAGAGTCAGGTTCCCCATTTACAAATTATATTCTAGAAAATATTGTAGCATTAGAAGCTTAAGATGCTCTTACTAATTCTAATATGGGATCTTATTAAATTACTTCAATGACCTCATGTATAATACAAAAGCTGGCTTAAAATCAAATAGAACTGGAAAATACTTGGGTGTTTTTAATAAGAGTTTGCTCAGCTTGTCTATTACATATCCATAGACTTGAAGGTTTATTGGAGAGCTAAGGATTTTACTTTTGAGAATGGTAGCTCACTGGAGAGATGGCTCAGGGATTATGAACAGTTCCAGTGGAAACATGAGGGTTTGATGAGACCTGACAGATCCCTCAAGTTTAATGCACAGGACCCAAATAAACAGGTGGCCATAGCTTCCTAAGCCTATAACTCAGTCCTGTGGGGTGGGGCAAATACAGGAGAACAGTATGGGTACCAAGGAAACCAGCAAGCTCAGGGATCAGTTAAAGTCTCAGATCAGGTAAAAAGCAGCTGAAATGATATAGCATAAGACATGCATTCTTCCTCTCTGACCATCTCGGGGGATACACTCTTCCACTGTGCAGCACTGCAAGGACACACACACACACACACACACACACACACACACACACTTTCACACATTCACAAGAAAAAAAATATTAGTATAGAAAATGCCCATGTATTTGATGGAGAATTTGGATAGTTTTCAGAAAACTGCTTAAGTGGTTATAATTCTAAACAGATCTAAAGAAATAAGGTGAATGGAGCTAAACACTTCTGTACTTTTAATTCCTTTTTATGAAACTAGGCTCAATATTCTGAGTAAAGGAACCCATCACAGGACAAAAAAAGTACTGAGACAAATCACTTCTTCTATTCCTCTGTGTCATCAGTCCCATCTGTAGCTGTCACATTTTACCAGGATTTCTTAGCCATATGCCAGGATTTCAACTCCACAGCCTTTTCAAGCTGAATCACATTTATATAAAGAAAAAAAAAATCACAGTTCCATTTAACCATCAGCATAGAACACCCAATTTTAATGGAAATCACATTTAAACAAATCTTTTCACCTTAGCAAATCCATGGGATTAAACTGTCTCCAATCTGAGCAAATACCCAGTCTCTAATGATTTTTATCAGGGGAATAAGATCCAGTGTACGTGAACATGAAAACATTAGCAAAGCTTTTGATTAGCTCTTGGACTTACCATTTCAAGGCCCTTTAAAATTTTTTATTTATTTTTGGAGAGAGACACAGACACAGACAGAGAGGGAGAGGGAGACAGAGAATGGGTGCGCCAGCAGTCTCTCAGCTGCTGTGAACGAAATCCAGATGCGTGTGCCCTTGCGTCACTTTGCATCTGGCTAAACGTGAGACCTGGAGATTGGAACCGGGTTCTTAGGCTTAGCAGGCAGGTGCCTTAACTGCTAAGCCATCTCTCCAGCCCCTTTAAGGCTTTTTTTAGTCCCATTTATCTGAAGTTTTGTTGACTTGTCTTTTATCCCCTCTTATTTTACAGTTTGATAATTTAGAAAAGGGAAGCAATCTGGAAATTGTACAGAAACCAACAATTAGAAGCTGATATTGAAAAATACTGCCCTTCTGAAAATGATCTTCCAGGTCTACAATGTGGTTGAGGAAAGAAGAGAAGGTCCTGCAGTGGAACATGATCCTGTGGGAACAATTTCAAAAATCAAAATAGAAAACAAAAACACCACATTTTCCATCACAGAATATGTATTTCACTATATAGTGAAACATTTTGAGTTAATAAGGAGCAACTCAATTAACTTGAATGTTGGACTAAAAGCAAATATCTGGAGTGGATAGGAATAGTTGCACATTTTAATTTATAATTTATATTTTGATTTAAATTCAAAATTGTGGGCTGTCATTCATTTGTGATCTTTGTTGGTTTCAAACCTCTTGGAAATACTAAGTTTCAAAAGGGCATTTTAGCTTAAATGTGATAGAACTCCTAAATGTGGTTCTGTTTAATTCATACTGTATTTCAATGACATTTCAGAAAACATCTATTTTAAATCAACTAATGAATTTACCTGCAATATTTTTCAACTTTGACTTTTTTCCTTAAGAAATAACCTTAAAATTAGATCACTAGCATATTGAAATTTTCCATGGCTTATTATCTTTCACAATTGCTAAAATGATTGTTGCAAGTTTTTGTTTACTAAACCAAACAATTCAATAGACATAGGTTCTAAATATGGTTTGTCAGAACAAATTGAGTTTCTTGCTTCCCCATGTTAAATTCATTCAATCATCCCATGTGCCAGATATTTCCTTTATAAAGATGTCCAATCAGATGAAAAGTATATTTGTCAGCATATGTGGCCCCCAAACAAATAACACAAAATTCTGATAAATATTGTATATTTCAAGTATCTGTGCAAATGCATCTAACTCTGCTTATAAAATAAAGATATCCAGAAATAAAGTATAGACACACAATTTTAGATACATATGCATATAATCTGTATGAGAAAACTATAAAACTGAGGAAAAAGTTCAAAAACTAAATAAATGTATGCATATTGAATTTTAGTGGGTAGGAGATTCAATATTGTCAAGTTGTCTGTTCTTCTAAAATCAAATAGGTTCAAACATCAGAAGATAGCTGTATGAACAGTGACAAAGTGATTCTGAAGTTTATGTACGGAAGCAAAAGAGTCAAGTATATAACAGCCAACAGCAACTATTAGTAATCTAGGTTTTGTGGGTGTGATGTATATGCAGTGTGTTGACATATGCATCATGCTTGCTCATCTCCATATTTACCTGAGATAGGCTCTCCCTCAGTCTGAAACTCCTGTGTTTAGTCAGTGAGCCCAAGAAATTCTCTGGTCTCTGATATTTTGGACTAACGTTACAGATGTTCATGACCACACCCAGCTTTTCACATGGGTTTTAGAGCATTTGAACTTGTGCTGTCTCAGACCCTCATGCTTATGTGATAAGTACTTTTTACTGCTGAGCTATTTCCTTAGCCCTGGAAATTTAGTTTTATTGATGACTTTTGCATATCTGTCAATGAAAGCTACAAGTATTACATTTTATCATAATGTGTTTTTCTGGTTTGGGTATATGCACAATAAGGGTATTTACCCAAGGAGTTAGAAAGTATTTCTGAGTTTTTTGTCTACTGGAATAGAAAATGGAATGTTTATGTAAATTATTCCTTTAATGATTGGTAGACTTGACTGGTGAATCCAGTCAAGCTAGTAGTGCCAGATTATGTTTTTTATGGAAAGATATTATTAATTCAGTTTATTTTATATAAAAAGTCTATGCAAAAGGTATGTTTTTCTTGTGTAAGTCTTGGTATATTGTGTCTTTAATGAACCTAGTCCATTACATCTAGGTTGTCATATACTGCAGTATAGTTGTTCACATTCTTGAATCTGCAATGAAGTTACTTTCCTATTTTTTGAAGATACTAATATCTGTGTTCTCCAAGAAAATTATTGATAGCTTTTTAAAGTAGTATCTTTTGATTTGGTTAATTTCTTTACTTAGTTCTTGTGTTCAGTTTCAACAGTGATTGTTGTGACAGTTAAGTGACACATAATGGTATTTGAGCCAATGATGTGACAACCTATATCATAAGATTCCACAATTATCTTTCATAAGTAAATGCTGTTACATAAGAATGGTTTATTAAAAATATATATCTGTTAGGGCTGGAGAGAGGCTTAGTGGTTAAGGCACTTGCCTGTGAAGTCCTAAGGACTCATGTTTGACTGTCCAGGTCCTATGTAAGCCAGACACACAGTGACATAAGGTTGCACATGTGTACAAGGGTGCACACATGTCTAGATTTCAATTGCAGTAGATGGAGGCACTGGCAAGCCAATTCTCTTTCTTTCTCTTTCACTCACACAAGGAAAAAAAAAAGGCAATCTGTTGGGCTTCCCTTTAGAATATATATATGTGTATATATGTATATGTATACATGTATACGCATCTGTGTGTGCATGTGTGTACACATATACATGTATATGTATGTGTGTGTGTGTGTGTTAGAGAGCAAGTGCATATTTTATGCCCATTATCTATAGTCATTTTTATGTAAACTACCAATATTTTCTTTAGTGTTTGGCAAGTACTTTTTCTGACTATCTTTATTTTGATCAAAACCATAGACTTAGGCACTATCCCCATGTTGTTTGTCAGACCTCATTGTTGTTTATGTTTAATAAGGAGGAAATAGTTTGAATATTTTATGATTCCTGAGTATTTTTCTTGAGCAATGCTTTTCATATATAAGAAAACTGTCTTTGATGCAGAGTATGAATGAAGTCTATGGCTAAATAGTATCTGCTTTTAGTCTTACTAATTTCATTGTCTGCTCCTTACCCTAGTACCAACATTTGAATATTGGGAAAATAGATTTTTAAAGACGTTTGCTATTAGGTGCTATTGTGGTAGGTTTTACCCAATATGATTATTGTCTTTCAATGAAGATTCTGGCATGAACATAAACAGAAAGGAGACCATATAAGACATCAAGGTTAAGATATACATATTCAAATCAGGAAAAGAGGCTTTAGAAGAAACCAACATTGCAATATTATCTTGGACTTTTCTCTTTGGAATTGCAACAAAACATATTTTTGATTACCTTGAAAGTTATTGCATGTCTCCAATTTGAAGTTTTATCTTGGTAGTTGCCTATATAAGTGTGAAGTAATTTATAACGATTGACAAAATATCCCCACCTGAATGTAAGTAAGAGTATTATTAAAATGATTCTTGAGTCTATGAAAATTTAAAACAGGAATTATTAAAATTTCTAGGGAAAATGATTATAAAAGCTTTTATAATGTGAAAAATACCTAAAAGAAAATGAAGGCACGTGTGTTCAAATGAAAATTTTTAAAAAATTGGGCTGGAGAGATGGTGTAGCAGTTAAGGTGCATGCCTGTGAAGTCTAAGGACCCTGGTTTGATTCTCCAGGTCCCATGTAAGCCAGATGCACAAGGGGGTAAGGATCTGGAGTTCGTTTGCAGTGGCTAGAGGCCCTGGTGTGCCCATTCTCACTCTCCCTCTCTCTCCCTCTCTCTGTTTCTAATAAATAAATAAATAAATAATCTTTTAAAAATTAGAAAAAATTGTTCTACATTAACACCCAAAGAGAGGAGGGAATAAAGAAGGTAATGAGAGAGGATTCTGATCAAAACCCATTATGTACATTTGTAAAAACTGTCCAAAAAAGCTAAAAAAAGAAACCTTAAGAAAGTGAAAGCAAGGAAATAGGAAATCATACAGTGGAAAACTTTTATGAATAAATTACAGAAAAAAGGTTTTTAATGAACAAGAGCATAATCCAATTACTAACAAGTCAAATAGACAGAAAAGTGGCAAAAAATGCCCTAAATAAGTTTCAAGAATAAAAATAATTTCTCAAAACAGAAAAGGTAATAATTATCATAAGAAACCACTTTTCTGTTAGCAAGAATTTGAAGCCTGGAGTCAATAGATAATTTTCTAGGAAAAGCATAATTTACCCTAACAGAGTCTAGGAATGAATTTTAAATAGACCAAGTTTTTAAATACAAGAGATGGATATTATAAAAGAATTGCAGCCTAAATAAGCATACAGCCTGAACGATGACTCAAAGAGCAGACAATTCCAGTGACACCTAAGTATATCTGGTGAATGAGGGGCAAGGGGTAAGCTGCTCTGTGTGTTCATTTCTATCCTTCCTCATGCACACTTCATTGCAGTGTCTGCAGCTCCACAAAGTACAGACCCCAAGGCACTCATGCCAGATAAGAGTGGTAAGTAATCCTTCAATATGAGAGCATGAATGGGGGATTTGACCGTGAGGATTGAAGCACTGACTCTGAATGTTTCTTTTGGCTATGGTTTTGGAAACAGGAAGATGGAGTAGCTATGTTGGCCTTCATGTGGTGATGATGGCAGCTAAGGCTGCAGAGGAATGGGGGCCAGGAATGCAGGCTTCCAGTTTGCTACATCACCAGTGTAGTTCCCATTGCACGCAGCCCTGTCTATATGTGCAGATGGTAGACCCAATGGTATGACAGAGAGTATAGAGACACTTAGGGCTTTACAAAAGTTTAATTTGTGCTCTCTCTTCATTCATTGCCTCCTATATTTTTTTCCAGACAATGTAACTAATTTATGTACACACTCCTTTGCTATCTGATACTACAAGCTTTCTGATTTCTAGATAGTTCATAATGATGAATCACCATAGCATTAATATTTAAACCCAGTAACGATCTTGCATAAAAGATAGCCAGACATTAATTTTAATTATGCAAATACTGTTGCAGATATTTGAAAATAGTATTAACCAAAAGTGGTAATAGCACATTAAAATTTATAAATAAAAATGATTAATTAAGATTATTTCAATGATGCAGGGATGGAACAAATTTAGAAAATCTATTAATATAATCAATTTCAGAAATAGACCTAGTGAGAGGAAATCATCTGTCATTGCCATGAAATGCCATGAAAACTTCTACACAAAATTAATTTCCTTTACAAGGAAAAATACCTAATTCACACAAAAATAGTACTCCATAACATTGAATAGATTGAATGCTTACAAGTAATTAACCCAAATCACAAAGAATGGGAAACTAATGCTGAATTTTTCATCAAGAGATCTGGGTATAATCGTTAACAACCTCCTCCTCAAAAAATACTATATTACAAGTTGTAGGACAAGATGGGAAAGATGGCTGAAGAATGTAGTTCACTGGTAGAACACTTGCCTCATGTACACATGAGCCTGGATTAAATCCCCAGCACCACAGAAAGGAAAATAATTAGAGGTATAAGAGTTAGAAAGAAAAAAAAAGTCATCTCTCTTCACAGATAAATGATGGTTTTCCTGAGAAACCCATAAGAATTCAAGAAAACCAGAGGGTAGATTGAGAGCAAGAGGATGAGGACAAAAGGGGGAGGGAGAGACAGGATTTGAATCTGAAACAACCCTATGACATCAGGTGTTAAATATTTGCTCTCTAGCTCATTGTATTTTTGACAGCTTCTGTAAGCTTTAGTGATGATGTCGAGTTGGATGAAGTAGGTTCTCAGACTCTTCACTCTCTTCTTATCTGCCTTGATGTGAACCACCTCTTCTATACGACTTTGCCCATGACTTTCTGTCTCCCTCTGTGTTAAATAACTGTAGATACAACCTTGTGAAATGGTGAACCAAAATAAAATCTTTCCTCCTTGCCACTGTATTTTCAGCTATTTTGCTGTGACCAGGTTTAATCAATAGATATATTCATACAGTAGACAAGAGTGAGACAAGGAGATGATGAGAGAATTGGATGAATATTGAAGTTAATATTCTAAACTGAAATACTATTGCTATGGAAAATTTTATGTTTCAACTTAAGCTAAACCAGATATTTGTTCACATATTATTTTGGATACTTTTTTCTGCACAAAGAAATACATGTATAAGAATAATACATAAACTGGATTTTGAATGAAACTCATTATCCTCCAGGAATTGAGTGGGTCTCTGAGGTCAGTTGTAGGTCTATACAAAAAGAAAGAATCATGTCCCCCCACCCCAGGATAGATGGAATCCTGCCAGTAGGCTTCCTCAGACCTGAACTGACATATTATCTTCATTTGACTCTGTTATGCTAGTTCTCCCCCAAATTGGAATATATCAACCTCTACAATCACTTGAACCAACTCCTTAAAGTAGATTTGTGTCTTATCTATTTTTCTCTTTTCCCTCAAAATAATGATATATCCGATTTCTCTAAAAATCCCTTTGATTAGAAGGTGTAAACTTACAGAAGTAACCAATATGCCCCAAATATAGTATCTCTGAATTCTATTCTATTATCCTTTTAATAAACTCAACAAGAAAGTTGCAAATATAAATAACAGCTATGAGGGGGCTGGAGAGATGGTTTAGTTATTAAGTGTTTGCTTGGGAAGCCTAAGGACCGTGGTCAGAGGCTAGATTCCCCAGTACCCACGTAAGCCAGATGCACAAGGTGGCACATGCATCTGGAGTTTGTTTGCTGTGGCTGGAGGCCCTGGTGTGACCATTCTCTCTCTCTCTACATCTTTCTAGGTCTGTGTTGCTCTCAAATAACAGTTATGAAACATTCATGAAAGAGGAAATAAGTATTTTTTTAAAAAATAATCTTATAATAAGGAATTACATGATCTCCTCCCATTTTTCTCCACTGAAACCCCACTTCTAACTATTTTCTTCTTTATATTGATATCTTTTTCTTTGCCCTCCTCCATCATCCATAACAATCTGTTGGTGAGCCCAATATTTTACCAATCCTGTGAATGTAGCAATAGGAACTGTGAGGTCATGAATACAGCGACCATTTTGTCTAGAAGACACATTTCCATGCACTCCTCTCCATTTTTGGCTCTTATGTTCTTTCCACCTTGTCTCACATTACAGTCCTTAAGCTATTGGTGAGTGTGATAGAGATGTCTCCTTAATTTCTGAGCACTCCAACTGTCACTGCTTCTCAGCACAGCACTTAAATTGAGTTTTGAACAATCGCTGCCACCTGAAAAAAAGAGTGAGAGCAGCACAAATATATAGACACAAACAAAAATATTTAGAAGGCAACTTGCAGGGCATAATATTTCCATGTCGCTGAACAACAGTAATAGCTTTCCCACCTCTCAGGGATTTGTGACTTTCCCAGCCCTAGGTTTTTGACTAGGCTTTCAGTATCAGGCATGAATTCCTTTCCACGGTTCTGGCTACATAATTGATACCTAAGCAAAATGAGCCTCCTAGCGCATGAGTGAAATCTCTTTTTTTTAAAGATTTTATTTATTTATTTATTAGATACAGTGAGAGGGAAAGAGAGAGAAGGAGAGTGAGAATGGGCACACCAGGGCATCCGGGAACTGCAAACGAATTCCAGATGCATGCACCCCTTGTGCATCTGGCTAATGTGGGTCCTGGGGAATCAGACCTGGGTCCTTTGGCTTTGCAGGCAAATTCCTTAACTACTAAACAATTCCTCCAGCCCAATACACTGGAATTTAATTTCTCCTTAAATAGAAAATAAAAAAACCTTAATCTTTCCATTTTCTTAGCAACCCCACAGTACCACAATTATTACTTTCACTAATCCACAACATATTTATCTTGAAGCACTGAATATTTTTTGTGTCACTAACCTTTATCCATTGTTTGGTACAAGTGTTTACTGAGCAGTGAATGTTTGTTTGTTCTGTCAGTTGAGTCCTGCAAGAGAACTCCGTCGTATTCCCTGATGTTTGAGTCACCACGTTACCTTCAATGTCTTTCTATTCCACTGATTGCTCATTTTCCAGTATCTTTTATTCCTCCTGAGATTTAAATATTTGAGTTTTCTAAAGTGCTATTTTGGCCTACATCTCTTCCTGACACCCCCTTGGCTTACGTGGGACCTGAAGAATCAAACTGGGATCCTTAGGCTTCACAGGCATGTGCCTTAACAGCTAAGCTATCTCTCCAGCCCACATGAGTGAAACTTCTGTTTTGGAGTTAACTGGCTGGTCTCTAATTGGGTTTAAGGATCTCTCCATGGTAGTAAATTTTCTTTAAAAGAAATGTAAAAAGCTCATATAGTTATATGAAATGATCTTACATCATAGAGATAAATTTTTCCATGTCAAAATAAATTTAAAGTAATTCTAATGAAAACATTAGTTTTTGGCAGGAGAGGGTTTGGTTAGTGATAAGTTGGTTCTAAAGGTCATATGAAAAATAAATAATGACCAAATAATTTGATGAAATTCTCTAAAATGTGAGTGCAAGAGGCATTATACTCTGATTAAATGAACACCTATAATGAAAATTACATGGTAGTATTAGGTTACTGGCAAAACCAATAAAATAGAAAAAAGCCATAACATATATAAAGTAGCTACAAAATGTTAGTTTATTATAAAGATATTACATCAAATCACTGTGGAAGTGATGGACTCTGTCATTAATCACGTTGAAAATTCTAGAATGCTACTTTGAAACTAACATTGAAACTACATATCTCAGCATACAGCTGTATAAATTTCAAATATATTTGAAATATAAGTATTAGAAAAAATGGTTGAAATTCCATATGACCCAGCATATTAAACTTTTCTTAGCATGCTCCCAAATCAAGAGGTATTAAAGGAAAATATCAATAAATTAAAAAAATACAAAATACAATACAAAATTTGCCATAAACAAAGGTAAAAATCAATGTGAAAATTAAGTTTCTCTATATGCATGTGTACAAGTAGGGTCAGGTAATACGTTCTGGTCTATTACAGATAGCATTTAGTATGGTCTCTTAATAAAGGAAACAATATTGGAGCCATTATAGCACTGATGTGCAATACATCACTCGTGTTTGTGAATAAAGATCTGTTGTAAACAAAATGGTAGACAGACTTATGAAAGTTGTTGCAGTCAGGTTCTCATTGCTGGCAGAAATCACCCAACCAAGAGCAGCTTGTGGGGAAAAAAGGAGGTTTATTTTGGCTTGCAGGCTCAAAGGGAAGTTCCACGATGGCAGGGAAAACGATGGCATGAGCAGAGGGTGGACATTACCCCCTGGCCAACGTCAGGTGGACAACAGGAGAGTGTGTCAAACACTGACAAGGGAAACTGGCTATAACACCCATAAGCCCTCCCCCAACGATACACTGCTTCCAGCAGGTGTTAATTCCCAAATCTCCATCAGCTGAGAATCTAGCGTTCAGAACACCTAAGTTTATGGGGGACACCTGAATCAAACCACCACAAAAGTGTAACACAGGAAATGTGTCCAACACATAAAATGTGGTGATGACAGAGACGTTAGTGGTTTATGGGCTAACTCTTGTGCACTTTGTATTGTCATTTATAATGCTATTGTTTATGTTTATAAAATATCATAAAGTAGCCGCCTATATTTGGAATTTACCAGAACTCCAGACTGCATCATTTTCTTTTGTGTTTGACTTAATCTCGTGTCCCTTTGGTCATGATGTCTATATGAGCAATAGCTACATAACATCTATCATCTACCTATATGATATTGATTTATATTTGTCTTTTGATCATCCATCTTCTATCATTTCTATTATAATCTATCACATATTTCATCTATCTGTCATCTATCATGTATCTTTAATCTATCATCTTTCCATCATATAGCCTCTGTGTGTATTTGGCTATACCATCTAGGCATTTTTAGAAGTACATACTATATAACCATGAAGTCACCTAGCATACATTTCATAGGCCATATCTTGGAATTTATGAATTTTCCAGATGAAAGCATTTTATTTATCATCATTAAAATAAAATATATATCAACAAATGTATAGGGTTGTTTTTATACTTACCACAAAATAAACTACACACATAGCTTGTTTAATGAGACATTTTGTTTTTATGTTTTTGAGACTTGGTCTCCTGATGTAGCCTAAATTGGCTACCAATACATGATCTTCTTGTCTTAGTTCTGGGGTTAGAATGTGTATGCCACAATACCCCACTTAAAAGCCGTTATGTATGTGTATGTGTGTGTATGTGTGTGCATGTGTGTATAGTATACATGTATATATGTATGCATGTGTTCATGTGTGTGAATGCGAGCACATACATGCCGTGGCATATATATGGAGTTCAGAGGATACTATTAGGTACACTAGCCTTTTCTGGTCCATATTGTGTGAAGAAAGGTCTCCCATTGATCCCCACTGACTGCCAGGTTAGCTGGCCTCTGAGCCTCTGTCTCTCTTCTCAAAGTAGGCTGAACTTTCAGATGCTTGCACTAATGCAATTGGCTTTTGTTGTAGCAGACAGCTTCAGGTTCGCTGAGATAAACTTCCAGACCAGGCACAGTTATGGAGGAAGGGATATTATTTATTGATTTACTTCATAAAGGTGTTTCTTAGGCCAAGCAGAGAGAAAAGCCAACCAGCCACCACAGCAAACAGAGCAAAACACAGCCAAAAGGTCACACAGCACACTTCAGGAACTCCTATTTCACATTTGCATATCTTTACAATGGAATCTCAAATCTTTAAGAAAACCTGAACTGATAAGTTCTCTAAAGGTGATTGCAGATGCAAACTATAACTAGTAAACCACTGAATAATTGACATAATCAAAATTCTTTAGCCCTGGCCCCAATGTAATGACATATTTTTAACTATCACACATTGTAAATTGTACTTCAGTCCAATTTCAAAGGTTCAACCAACCAAGATAGTGAGAAATGCTTTCAACATGTTGGCACAGAAACATTTTAGATCTATTGGGAGATGTGAACCTAAAACAATGCAAACTCAATCACCATCAGCAGGACCCAGTATAACCAGAGACTACTCTCAGGTTTTCACAGCCCCTTCTTCACCAGGTTTTCAGAAAGCTCTCTTGAGACAGGAGAAAATCTCCCTTTAGTACAAAACCATCTATCTCTGTGGGCCCTATTAGGATCTCATGGTGGGAGCAGGTTGCTGCAACTCAGGGAGTGGAACCGTGTGCAACTCATGACCATATCCTTATACAGCCATATTCTTTGTCCACTCTTGAACAACAGGTTCCTTCTCCAGTCAAGACCTTTTAACAGTCTTTCCTCAGGCATCGTCTCATCTTTTAATGTACAGCCAAGCAAGGACAGAGCTTAAACTAAAACTGTATGAGACAAAGTCAAACTCTGCTCTGATGGTAATCCTATGATTTTCCTGATATATATATATCTTTCAATTTATTATTATTATTTAATAATGACTTTTCTTCTCAGTATATACATATTCAAAATCTGGGATAAATTTTAAGTCTTCCAGTCATTACTCATTAATTAATTTTTGGCAATTCCCAATATTCATTAGTTACAAGTTTTACACTTTATTTAAAACCTATAGTAATTTTGTATTTATGTTGTCATGGTTTCTTATGGTAGCCTCCCATGTAAATCTAATCTTGGATTCTCATGACAGCATTTCATTGGCCACAGAGTCACTATGGTCAGCATTACTACTGTCATTTTACGTTGTTTGGCCCAGGCAAATAGGATTCCCTCACAGGGTCCTTTTAAAAACTGATCATCATTTTCCAGTATATTCTTTTGATAAGGATGCAGTCTCCTTGGACTCGGAGTTGTGATGTTCACACACCCAGCTTTCCATTTTTCATGGTTCCAAGTTTTATTCTCTTTTTCCCCTATGTTTGTTCTCTATAATGGCCTGGGGTCCTATTACTGGCCTTCATTTTCAAAGCAATCCTGGATTTTCTATTCATTTGTCACTGCTTTTCAGATAACTGTTTATCCTTTGCCTTTAGGGAATTCTAGTTTATCAGAGTTCAACAATGTATGAGAAAATCCTAATTTAGATATGTCCTATGTCTTTTCAGAAAGAGAGCATTTCAAAATATTAAAACCATCATAATAGCTTTTTCTAATATTATACTAATAAATATAAATTCAAAGAATCTGCTGGAATTTGGAAGGAAGCCAGGTCCCGGATGGTTAGCCTGTATTATGCTGGAAAGCACTACATGAGTTGCTGGGATGAAAGGCCAACAACATTGCAAGCCAGCAGAGAACACTGCTGTTCAAAAGCAATCAGCCTGAGAAGAAGCACACACCTCTGCAATGGTGGTACTCAGCCTAGGTTGGTAACCAATGGCTTACTGATTTGATTCGTTCATTGGAAAGAAACCCATAGGACTGGAGTGATGCCTCAGTGGGTAAGGTGCTTGCCTGAAAGGAACCCAAAGCTGGAACTGGAAACAAAGTCAGATCCTATGGAGACCAATATTATTTACTCCCACTAGTTTTTTTAATTTTATTTTTTTATTTAATTATTTGACAGAAAGAAATAAAGAGGGAGAGAGAATAGGCACCAGGGCCTCCTGTCACTGCAAACAAACTCTAGATGCATGTGATACCTTGTGCATCTGGCTAACGTGGGTCCTGGGGAATTGAACCTGGGTCATTGAACCTGGGTCCATTGGCTTTGCAAGCAAACGCCTTAACTGCTAAGCTATCCCTCCAGACCAAAGAAGAGGCTATATCCATCAAAATCTCTACAAATTAATAATGCTTATCCCCTTTAACTTATGCTGATCTCACTCTTCTTTTGAGAAACTGTTATTTTTCTTTTGCAGAATGCAGCAAGAATCTATCAAAAAGACAAGAAAAGTTTTCTAACTCCCTGGGAAGAGATGACCCACCCCTCACACATCAGCCAGGGCCCATGCAAAACCATAGAGGAATTGGAGAGATGAACAAGAATGCTGTTTCTAAGGGCAGCCTGACAACCTGCACCCGGGTGATGGAGACACACTGAGGATACTCAAAATATACCAAAGCAGAAATCCAGAATGTGCTGAGAACTTAACACTAAAGTAGACTTAAAACATACCCACCACAGCTCAGGGAATTTTGCAGAAGAAGGGGCAGAGTGAAATTCTAAGATATTTCTTATTGACTTGGGTTACTTAGATTTTCATCCCTGACAATTTGATTTTTTTTTTTTTTTTTTTTTTTTTTTTTCAAGGTAGGGTTTCACTCTAGTCCAGGAATTCACTATGTAGTCTCAAGGTAGCCTTGAACTCATGGTGATCCTCCTACCTCTGCCTCCCAAGTGCTGGGATTAAAGGCATGTGCCAACATACCTGGCTTTGAAATCTTTATTCATCATAATTTTCTTTCGTTTTGAGCTGGCCCATAGTGGATCATAAAATGCCATGGCTGCTCATATAAGGCTAATCAACTTACACTCAAATAAATTTCTAATGGGTACATTTGAAATTAACGATATTCATTAGTCATTAACTTAATAAATATTTAATGATTATGCATCAAGAACATTATGGATACAGATAAAGTTATAGTGATAGATAGTGATATATAGATCTGGATATAGATACATATGATACATATAGTGAGTGTGTGTGTGTGTGATGAAATACTCAAAAAGTTTTTTTTTTTTTTTTTTTTTTTTTTTGGAGAGAGACACAGAGGGGGAGAGGAGGACAGATAGAGATGGGCATGCCAGCTGTCTCTCAGCTGCTGGGAACGAAATCCAGATGCATGTGCCCCTTGTGGTCAAGTGCGACATTACATCCTTGTGTCACTTTGCATCTGGCTAAACGTGGGACCTGGAGATTGGAACCGCTGGAGATTGGAAGCAGTGTTCTTAGGCTTAGGAGGCAGGAGCCTTAACTGCTAAGCCATCTCTCCAGTCCTCAAAGAGTTTTAAAATCATATTATCCATCCTATTCCTCACATACTTCTTCCTAACTCCTTATATTCACTTTCATGGTCTCCTTTAAGTCCCACACTTTCCAGAATTACTCATCTATCTGAAAATCAGAACACATGGAGAACACAGCCTCCAAATTTTCCTTTTTTTTGTACTTAACATGACTGTCTATGATTTTTCTTCTTCAGCTTTTCCTTTTTTCTGTCCTGTTCTGTCAATCCTACCTACAGGAATGAACTCTTTGCTAAAGGTCATAATTTTAAGCATACTATAAGGATGAAGGATTGCATAAAATGCTCATAGATGCAGAATTTTAGGGGGGGGGTGGAAAAGTTGATAGACTAGACCATTAGAGTTTATGAATACAATCATACACCCAATGTATCTCCTTTTACTCAATCTACTTCACATACCCTGTTTTCTTTAATTTACATTTATTTTTCAAAGTATGTAAACATTGTACATCAATTTGGGGGCATGCCTGCCTTACTCCCTTGTTTTTCACTAGTTAACATGGGAAGATCTGATGGCAGATACCCACCCAAAAGCTTTGATGCTTCTGAGATGAGGCTCAGTAGAAAGGAAGAAAGGAGTGTCTGTCTCAGAAAATCTCTCCTACCAAGCAATCATTGTCTTATTGTTTCTGTGTTCATCAGCTTGTTCCCCTAGCATGCTGGTATTTTTACTCCTCCAGTCCTAAATTGAGTCAGACTGAAAACACAAGTCTAGAGGATGGATACATGTGTGAGTTCAGGTTTATTCCAAAATAGGCTTAATGTGACTTGGGTAGAATATTGAACCAAAGGATCCCACTGTTGTCTGTCTCACAAAGATTTCAGAAAAATACAACACTCACGATCATATCTGAGGAATACAGGTGGTGTTAGTGCCTTCTAAGCAAATATAATTAAAATGAGGATTGTGTGTGTTTTAATCACCTCACCTTCCAAAACTGAGCAGGCTCGATAGACTTCCTCCCCATCATGCCACTATAGTTATCAGATGTCAGGTCTGATTAAAGGCCGATAAATCTTCATTTTTTAAGGTAATTTCCAACACTAAACTTGTTTCTATCCAGTAATCTTCATATCAAGACATTTTTGAGAAAAAGAGCTCTTTGGAAATTTTCCTACATGTAAAATTAATGTACTTTTATATTGTCATATGCAGAAGTTAAGTATATGTCATTTTCAATATTTAAATTTTAATTGTATAGGCAAGATATGTTTGAAAATTTTGTGCATGTGAAACTCAAGGTGATATTTTTGACAGTAGGGCATAATTAATAGAAAAAAATACAAAAGAGAGTTTTTGTCCTCTATCATTAGGAAACCCTATTCATAGAACACAGGAAAACTTCTTAATTTTCTTTTTCAATAAACTCACATATTTCATTTTTTTATATAGGCTAAGATTTGATTTTTAAATTTTCAAAATAAAAACTATTCAAAGAATGTTAAATATTTCTTTCTCTGATTTTTGGCAAGATGCTAATATTTCTCTTGTGAAGCAGTCTCTGGGGAGTTAAAAAAAATCACATTTTAATTCATTTTTGTAGTCATTCTGCCCTGGCAAGATCCATGCAAAAATGATTTTCAAACAGTGCATGAGGTGAAATGGAGGTGCTTTGTTGTTTTGCAATAACCAGTGAGATTTTAAACTCGATTATATGCATTCTAAATCTATTGTTTTACATGATTTTAAAAATAACCAAACTACCATTCTGTTGTTTTCTAGCTGTGAATCTTCTGGGTTAATAAACAATAAGTTTGAGACAAAAGGATTCTGCTACCTAAGGATGGTCGATAATTTTTACAAATGGCTTTATTTAAAAAAAGGTAAATTCTATATCATGCTTATTAAGAGCATTTTGACAGCAAGATGTGTTTTATGAGCAAAGGCTTTGAACAAGCAGAATCTATATTTCATATATTTAAACACAGTATTACTTATTGCTCAGTATGGAGTAGATAGTAGAAAAGATGTGGCCTTTGCCCAATGAGATGAAATATATTATCAGTTTTAATACCCTTTCACTTCTTTCACACAACCACTGGAAATAGAGACAGAAATTGACTATTTTTCCACATCAAAGGCTGTATGGTATTAGAATGATTTATAAAGATGTGTTTGAGCATTCCTTGGTGTAACATTTGACAAAAGACAAAGGGGAGCAAAGCACCAGTGAAATTCAGTGGGGTGTGTTCTTTTCTCTCCAGCTCCCTTATCTTTTCCTTTGTAGATTCTATTACACATTTTTTCTTCAGATTATTCATTTTAGTCACATTCATGAATGTCATCTTCATGCTTATCCATATCTGAATCATTTAAAAATATTTTATTTATTTATTTGAGAGCGAGAGCGAGAAAAAGAGGGAGGAAGGCAGAGAAAGGAAGAGGCAGATAGACAGAGAATGGCATCCTAGGCCTCCAGCCACTGCAAATGAACTCCAGATGCATGCACCACCTTGTGCATCTGGCTTATGTGGGCACTGGGGAATCCAACCTGGGTGTTTAGGCTTCGCAGGCAAATGCCTTAAATGCTAAGGCATCTCTCCAGCCTTGTGAGCCAATATTTTTTAAGTATTTAGATACTCATTTATTTTGAAGAGAGAGACATGGAGAGAAACAGAGAGACAGAGAGTGTATGAAAGGACCTCCTGCTATTGTAAATGAACTCCAGATGTATGAGTCACTTTGTGCATTTGGATTTACGTGGGTACTGGGGACTTGAATCCAGGCTGTCAGGCTTTGCAAGCCCTCTTAACACCTGAGCTGTCTCTCAGCCCTGAATCATTAGTTTTTGATTCATTTACTTATTTGAGAGAGAGAGAGAAAGAAAGAGAAAGAGAGAGACAGAAAAAGTCACAGAGAGAAAAAGAAGAGAGTGAGAATATGGGTGTGCCATGGCCTCCTGCCACTACAAATGAACTGCAGACACACGTGCTGCTTTTTGCATCTGGCTTTATATGGGTGCTAGGCAATGAAACCAAGGCTATTTATCGGGCTTTGCAAGCAAGTGCCTTTAATGGCTGAACCATCTCTTCAGCTCCTGAATCAATATTCAAAGAACTAATTCACATAGGGTTAACAATTATTTTTTAGAAAAGGCAAAATTAAACATAATATAAATAACAGCAAATCAGATAGCTATGTGCTTCAAGTTCCCACAAATAAAAATCTTTTCAGGAATTATTACATTATGGCAAAGAGGATTTTATTTTGTTAGGATTTTTTTTTTGTTGTTACTTTACTAACCACCTCAGCTTTGTCTCTCTCGCCATCCTCAGCTAAGTAGACAAGTTCTTCCTGTTGTGAAAGTGCTGATAGATTCATTTTAACCAATTGATTAATTTAGGATATCTGTAGGTAAAAACGGAAATTAATTTTGGAACCTGGCATCAATGTTAGTGTGTATTTGTCCTGAAAACATGACTCATATAATTCATTTAGACATGAGTTAAAGGAATGTAAGGAAACTACTGGAAGATTGCCACCATAATCAGTTGCTGCCACAATGTCAAGGAGTGTAAAAAAGCAACATATCTCATTGCCTGCTTTATAACCACTATGCATAGCAAATGGCAAGTCCAATCCAGGTTACCTTCATTTAGTGGTGAGTCATGAGTTAAAAAAAAAAAAAGAAGAAGAAGAAGAAGGGAAGGAAAGATGGCTAAGAGGTTAGGTTAGGGCAATTGTCTGCTTGTCTGCATAGCCTCACCACGCAGGTTCAATTCTTCAGTGCTCCCATAAAACCAGATGCATAGTGGCACATGAGTTTGGAGTTTGTGTTTTGCAGCAGCTAGAGGCCCTGGCATGTCCACTCTCTTTCTCTCTTTTAAAAGATACCATTATGGTTGAGGAGATGGCTTAGATGTTCAGGCATTTGCCTGCAAAGCCAAAGGACCCAGGTTCAATTCCCCAGGACCCATGTAAGCCAAATGCACATGGGGCACACACATCTGGAGTTTGTTTGCAGTGGCTAAAGGCCCTGGCATGCACTTTCTCTCTCTTTCTCCTTCTCTCTCTCCCCCTGCCTATTTCTCTCTCAAATAAATAAATAATTTTAAAATGTCATTATTTAAAAATAGGTAAGAGAAAGGTAAAAATGTAGAAAATGTGTAAGTAAATTAAGAAAAGGTGCCTGTGACTACATAGTAAGTTCCAGGTCAGCCTGAACTAGAGTGAAACCCTACCTCAAAAATAGAAAGAAAAAAAAAAAAGGTGTTTGCCATTTCCCTTAGGCAGAGAATGGGGTGGGGGGAGAAGGGAAAACACCATACAAAAATATAAAGTCACAAGATTTTGCCAAGTAGACAATTTAAATACAAATTCAAAATACTGTGCCAACTCAATTGAGAAATAAAACTTGGAAAAATTTGATAAATCCTGACGTTAGCTGATGAGACACTTATAGCTCCTCTCAAAGTGGCAAAAATAGCAGGAATACTTTTACAATTCAGGAAACATAGGACTCTGAGGCATGAAGAGCTCTCCCACTGATAATGGCTTAAACAAAGCAAATGCTAAAGGTCAAAACAAAAAGGAAACAAATAGAGAAGCATAAAATAGATGAATAAACAAATCATTCCATGGGTAGATAAGCAGATAGTAACAGTGAAAGCGTTCCTAAAACTGGCTTCCCTTATGAGCAAAAAAGTACAAGATAGTAACATGGCATTTTTTAAAAGAAAAAAGTAGTGAATAAAAATAAATAGTAATGGATAAATTTTGGAACAGGACAGATATATATTAAAATACATTACAGAGGGCACAGACATGAAAAAAAATGCTACATAAGGTATCAAGATGGAAACATGCAAAGGAGACAGAAGGAGGGGTAGAATGAGTCACTTCTAATTGTGTATAAAAAATTTCTGGGCAGATGGGACACAGCAAATAATGAATATTGTGGCTGGGAATTTTGAGAACTGGAGAATTGATGAGTTTGTAGATTGAAGAGGAACACAGAGGCCTGAGAAGAATAATAAAGTGAGGCACTGAGAAACACTAAATGATTATTTCAGGACTGAGACACAAAGAATACTGAAGAGGAAAAGAAATCAGCTAGGAACAACATATACATTGGTAGCTGATTTCTCACAGAAAACACAAGAAATTATAAATTAATATCTTCATAATACTGAAGGGGGAAATTGTCCCTCTCTGTTCAAAAACTATTGAATCAGTCATCCAAGAAAAGGTCATGCAGCAATGTTTAAAACATGAAGGGACTGAGCAAGTCTATCACTTAATTTTTAGAATGAAAAAGAAAGAAGTGTCATTTCCAAACAATGAGTGTAAGAAAGGAATATAGCTAGAGAGAGAGAGGGGAAAAGGGGGAGGGGGCATGCAGTCAGGGAAGAAGAGGGAGCGGGAGATGGAGAGAGAACAAAAACTTGATGCAATAATGAAAGCTTTAACAAGACTCCATTTACACTAGAAACAGGTGAATGAATTAAAGTACCCAATGGAGAGATGAAAATTGCCACAAGAAGATAAAAAGGGAATATAGATGCTCAAAGCTAAATCAAGAAGCCAGCACTAAAAGTTTACAAAAGTGTGATTCCAGTTATAAAACATCCCAGTAACGATGAAGCTAGGAAGAATGAGCAATGGTTACAAGGAGGCAATGGGGGGCGGGGAGACTGAACAGGGGATCCTGAGTGAAACCAGGGCATAGTGTTCTATGCTCTGTAGGATACTCTAATAGTGCTATACATCATTGAACACACATTCCAAACTGTAGAATGTAGACTATCAAAAGAAGGCATAATAAAACCTGTGGAATTCAGTTAATACTCATGTGTCAATATTTGTTCATCATTTATAATTCCTCTACCAAATATTGTAAAATGTTAATAAAATGGAAAATTACAGTGAGAAAGTTAGCAGAGAAGGTAATTTGAGGCATGGTATGGAAATTATGCCTACTTTCAACACACTTTTCTATAAGCAAACAAAAGAAAAATACTTTAAAATCAATACACAAAAATCAAGCTTAATTCTGGCTTTATGCTGGTTTCTGTAGCCCTGTTGATCTTGAGCTGCCCTCATGGTTCTCTCATCTCAGCTGTCCAGTGCTGGACTTAGGGGAGCACATCACCCCTCCCAGCTCTAATGCTACTTTGAAGGTCAGTTTCACACTCCATTATAGTATATTTGAATGTTAGCCTTATGAATAAATATATATTAGCCAAATTCCAATCAAAATAATTCATTACATGACGTAAAAATTAGGGAATGAAAATTAGTATGTTATATTTCCAATGACATTTTTTAAAATAAAAAATGTGAAATAGGGCTGGGGAAATGGCTTAGTGGGTAAGGTGTTTGCCTGTGAAGCCTTAGGACCTGGGTTCGATTCCCCAGGACCCATGTAAGCCTGATGCACAAGGGGGTGCATGCGTCTGGAGTTCATTTGCAAGGACTGGAGGCCTTGGCATGCCCATTTGCTCTTTCTCTCTGCCTCTTCTTCTAATGCTCTCAAATTAATTAATTAATTAATTAATTAATATCTTTTTAAAAATGTGAAATAATGTAGGAGCTATGCAAGCCATGTGTCAGAATTCAATCAGTGATGGGACCTTGACATCTTTACAGAAAAAGGAAGACACAATTACAGGGAGAAACAAGAAAGGTTTCATTTTGTTCATTTTATTATATCTCTCTCAGAAATAAATAGATTAAATAAATGATATGATACAGAATATTTCAACAACAAAGTAGAAAACAATAATATAATTGACATGATAAACTCATACACTCAAAGCAGAGGATGTATTCATTTCCAGCTGAGTTTCTTTTAGCTTAAACCTTCCAGTGAGTTGTTGGCCAAGGAGGTCCCAGTAGCCTCCAAAACATTAAAGGCTTTTGCCAAAGCCCTTGGTTTCCCTTGAGAAACAGATAGTAAGACCCTATTGCTGAAGACATCTCTTTCCTAAGAAGCAAGGTCACTGAGAAAGCAAGCTGATGCTGAGCAGAAAACCTTCTCCCTGTAGACCAGCAAACTGAAAGCTGGAAAAAGCTGCACTGCATGCAGAGTATGGGAGACAGAAGTCATCAGCAGTGAAAACAGTGGACGCTGAATATTCAAATTTGGCCAGACAGGCCCAAGGACTGAACAGGTGCAATAGTGGCATGTCTACTCTTTGGGTAACCAACTGCTCCATAATTGGACTGAAGGCCCTCTCTACGGGAGGGAATACATGCCTGGTACTGAAAACCCTAAGCAAAAGTCTATGGTAGGTAAGGTCATGAGCCTTAGGCATATAAAACCTGCTCTTGTCTGAGTAAATGTATATACTATTCCCACCAAGCTGCCCTGAAAATACTACACTTAATGCTCATATTTACATATTAATGCTACTCTCACTTCCTGTTAGAGAAGCTTCTCTTTTCAGATGGCGATGACCACTGGGATGACTCAAAAGGCAACATAATGCTGAGAAGAAGGGATGGAGGAGTGCCCAGCACTGAAACACCTCTGCCACACCCTCCAAGGCTCAGGGACCATTGCGGAAGAGGGGGCGGATAGAATGGAAGAGCCAAAGGAAGGGTATGACCTCTTACAATGCAACTGTCCAGACAGAAATTGGCCTCGATATCCATGACCTTGCTGTGCCTAGCAATACCTCCACAAGACCCTCAAAATAGAAGAAAAAGATGACATAAAATTAAAAGAGAGACTAATGGAGAGAGGGAGGGGATATGATGGAGAGTGGAGTTCTAAAGGGGAATGGGGGGAGGGAAATGCCATGCACTTTTTTTATGTAAGTATAGAAGTTGTCAATAAAAAGTTATTTAAAAAAACTATAATGTATATCATAGAAGCTATATTTTAGTGCATTCTATGCCACTATTATATAATAGAATATTTAATTTATATTAAACAGAAATTCCTTTTGACTCTGAAGGCTGAGAAGCCTGAACTGAAGGTCCATCTCTGGTGAATGCCTTACTGTTGTATCGTTTCATGATGGAAGGCAAAACAGAGTGACCAAGAGCTTGAACATGTATCTCTAGTCCATTTCAGAATGAGAGTTACTTTATTAATGAGGATGGAGTGTCCACAACCTAAACACACCCCATCTTGGCTGCATTGAGGTAGGGTCTCGTAGCTCCAGACCTGGCTGAACTGGAATTTAGTATGTAGTCTCAGGTTGGCTTTGAACTCACTGCAATCCTCTTAACTCTGCCTACCAAGTGCTGGGATTAAATGAGTGCACAACCATCCTTGTCTCATGTGACTTTTATTTTTATCCTTATTTCATTTCATTTATGGTGGAGGACACATTCAAACTGCAACTGTCATATTTTGTCAATTTCTTCATAAAAAATAGAAATCAATATCAGGCTCTTAGAAGAGATAGTAATTTAAAAATGTACACATGAAATCCTACATAGATCATGATAAACATTAAACAATGGACATTTAAATAATCAAATCACATACACACACATGGATTTGGTTTTGATTTTTAAAGATAAGGTCTCACCCTGTATCCTAGGATATAGTGGAACACACTACATAGACCAGGGTGATGGTGAAACAATAATAAATTTTCTGTCTCAAATCCAAAATCCTATGTTTCTGCATGCAAGGAAAGTGAAAGATAAAAAGCAAAGGAAAATACCAGACTTGATCTCACCAGAGAATGTTTATTGAAGCACAACCAGGGTCTATAACCTTCCCATGTGATGGAGGCTGAAGCCCTGAGCTAAGCTGAGGTTCAAGCTTATAAGAAGGATGCTAAGAACAACAGACCAAGGGAAGTAGATAAGGAACTCTGTTTGTGACCTTGCTCAGAATAAGCATTTTCAGCAAGATTATCTAGGGAGGATGCCCCATGTGGTAGTTTGAATAGATGTCCCCCAATATAATCAGTGTTTTATTAGTTTGCAGTTTGCATCTACAGCCACCTTGCTGGAGGCAGTGTCTCTGGGTGGATCTTAAGGTGCAATGGTGGGTTTAGGATTTCAATCTAAAGCTATGCAAAGTGTGCCTAGTTAGAGTTCCTGAGGTGTGCTGTATTGTGTGGCTTTTGGCTTGTGGCTTTGCTCTCTGTGTTTGGTCCTGTGAAAACAGGCCAGTTTTCTTCTGCCATTATGGAACTTCCCCTGGATCTGTAAGCTTTAATAAATCCCTTCCTCCATAACTCTGCCTGGTCTGGAAGTTCATCTCAGCGAACCTGAAGCTGTCTGCTGTACCCCACATGGTTTCTTCTTCTTCAAGGCCTTCTGCGTTAAGGGAAGTTTATCTATCAGGGGAGTTGTCAGACTTATCTGGGACTAAATGCCTCTGAAGTTCCCAAGACCTCCTAGTTTCAGGGACAGCCATTAACCCGTCAGTTCCCTCTGGTTTCAAGGAAAATCATTAACCTTTCACTGTGTTAGCAGGTTTATATGATGCATCGTAGATAGCTTGTGATGTATTTTAGATGAATATATTGATTTATTCCAATGAAATTTCATTTCTTCAAATGATTTAAAATAATTGGTAAAGAAAATTGAAAGCATATCACATTAATGAAGAATTCTCAGCAAGATTTTATCTGTGTTTATATGTTTGAGGCATGTTATGTGTGTGTTATGTGTGTGAGTGGAGGCATGCAAGTACCAAGGCATGCATGCACAGATCAGAGGACACCAATTTGGGTGTCTAGCCTCACCTGGCACCTTCTTTGATGAAAATATCCTACTCTACTCAGTTGACCTAATCAATGATTCTCACCAAGGGAATTATATATTTACAATGCATAAGTCAACACACTACCTCTTTTCTTTAGCTAAGGGTCTCATGTAGCACACTGCTATGTTTTCCTCAGGCTAGCTGGTCCCTGGTCTTCCAGAAGATTCTCTTTTGTTTGCTTCCTTTCTTACCTGTGGGCATGGCTAGGATTATAAATGACTGTCATAGTCTCTGGCTTTTACGTGTGTTCTAAGGTTCTGATCTAGGCTACTCATGCTTGTGTAATAATTACTTCATCCACTGAGCCATCTTCCCACCCCTCAACAAGGTTTTTGAAAGCTAATTTTCAAAGGATTACATATTGATTTTCTATAACTCTAAGTACAACTCTAGCATTCATAGTTTGCAATCCTATTTCTAAGATGAAAAAAAAAAACTAAAACATAGCAAATAATTCATTGAAAAATGAAATAATGTGATGGAGCACTTGTCATACCAGGTATTGACACATACCATAATAAAAATTTGCAGAGGTCTAGAAATGGATCATTGGAGCAAAGTACAGCCTTTGAAATTGGGAATAAGCATCTGAAAGTAATTTAATTGTTGACAACTATTGTATTTCAATTTGCTGTGAAAATAAATAAAATTTTACCCATCTTATTTTAATTTCTTAGAAATTTATTTGCAAAGTGGGTGTGAGTGACTCACCAGGGATTCTTGCCACTGCAAACAAACTCCAGATGCATACACCACTTTGTGCATCTGGCTTTACGTGGCTAATGGGGAATCGAACACTGGCTGGCAGACATTGCAAGCAAGCACCTTTAACTGCTGAGCCATCTCTCAGGCCTGTATTCATATTTTAAAGTGCAAAAATTTAATGTAGATAACAAACAATCATAAAATAAAAATTAAGACAATTTATGATAACTAGTTCTTAACCTGAGACTAGTAGACACTGTTTTGAGCAATTTAAGATACATACAAGTTCTGGAAAAGCCAATACTCCTATAATAAAAACAACACAACAACTATCCTTTATATAGCATAAACAATCTTGAATAAGTTATATTTCACAGGTATTTTGAACACATGTCAGAAATACCATAGCTTAAGGGAAAGGGGTACTGTGTTGGCTTATGTATTTTAAATGCATGGTTCCCTGGGTACAGATTAATTGCATCTGTCAACTTCATTAGCATTGGAAGTGTTCAGAAAGCCTTCATTTTGCATATATATATTGTTTGTTGTTGCTTTATTTTATTTTATTTTTTTATTTTTGGTTTTTCAAGGTAGGGTCTCACTCTGGTCCAGGCTGACCTGGAATTCACTACGTTGTCTCAGGGTGGCCTTGAACTCACGGCGATTCTCCTACCTCTGCCTCCCAAGTGCTGGGATTAAAGACGTGCACCACCACGCCTGGCTGTTGTTGCTTTTTGTAAATAAAAATATTTAGTTAGTTGAGAGAATGAGGCAAAGAGAGGGAGATGGGAGAGAGAGAGAGGAAGAGAATGGGTGCACCAGAGCCTCCAACCACTGCAAATGAACACCAGATGCATGCACCACCTTCTGCATCTGGCTTACATGGGTGCTGGGGAATCAAACCTTGGTCCTTAGGGTTTGCAGGCAAGTGCCTTAACCACTAAGCCATCTCTTCAGCCTGCTTTTTATAATTTTATTATTTGTACATGTATGTGTGCAAGCACACATGAATGTACATGCCAAACCTTCTTGCCACTGCAAATGAACTACAGATGCAGGGGCTACTTTGTGCATCTGGATTAACTTGCATACTGGGAAATCAAACCCTGGCCAGTAGGCTTTGCAAGCAAGTGCCTTTAACTACTGAACTCTCTCCTCAGTCCCTACACAATGTTTCTCAACATAAATACAGTTCTAATTAAATGCTCAATTGAATTCTTCAAATATACTGAAAAGACTGGTGAAGCGACTGTATTTCCTCTGTTATGAAAAACAGCAGTTGATAAGACCAGTTGCTAGAGTTCTGAGCCCTCCCAATGTGCAAAATAGTGGTTTAAAGCAAGTTAATTAAAGAAGTGACTTTAAAGATCAGTTTAGAATCACTCTCCAAAATAATAGATCCTCATTACCCCTGCAAGATATAGAAATCGAGAACAAAATGGAAAATGTTAGAAACAGTAAAAACTTTTGATGGCTAACAGGACAAATAAAATCTATACTTTGCCGGGCGTGGTGGTGCACACCTTTAATCCCAGCACTCTGGAGGCAGAGGTAGTAGGATCGCCGAGAGTTCGAGGCCACCCTGAGACTACATAGTGACTTCCAGGTTGTATTAGTCAGGGTTCTCTAGAGGAACAGAATGGACAGAATGAATTGTATTAAAAGGGGATGTATTGGATTAGCTTACACAGTCCAGCAATAGCAGGTTGCAGGTCCGAGAGTCAAGAAACCCGGTAGCTGCTCAGTGCATGAGGCTGGAGGCCTCAGCAGTCCCAATCCGGCACTGAAGGCCTGGAGGCTTCCTGGAGAGACGCTGCTCTTCAGTCCACCCTGGTCTTCAGTCCACACTGGAGAGCAGCAACACCAAGCAGCAGGTACCAAGCAGAAAACACCAAGCAGCTAGTAGCACCGGCAGCCAGGTGGGAGAGAGAGAGCCTTTCTTCCCAGAGCTCCTTTTTATCAACCAGCCCCCTCCTCCAAGAGGGGCCGCCCACTCTGGGCCGCCCACTCTGGGGGAAGGCTTACCCCTGGGGGAAGGATTCTTCCTTTAGTTAATCCTTCCTAGAGGCAGCCTCAGAAACACACTTATGAGGAATGTCTGTGGATTCCTAAACAAATCAAGTTGACACAAACTTAACCATCACACAGGTCAACCTGAGCAAGTGAGACCCTGCCTCGAAAAACCAAAAAAAAAAAAAAAAAAAAAAAAAAACATTTCATAGTAGAGATGACAAAAAAAAATCAATATTCAGTTTGAAAAACAATTGACTTAAAGTCTGTTTACATAGAATGTATCAATATGAAAAAAAATTCTTTTGTTTCTTAGTTTTAATATACTGTTGTAATCTTTCTGGAAAATGAAGAAACAATACTATTTCTTTAACATAATCCATGATTTTCAATTTCTGCCATTTTCCTCTGTAAAACAATATATTGTGTTGCCCTAAAATCTATGATGAATACCTGTGTTTATCTATTTTAATGAATATATATTTTATACTTTAGGAGAGATAATAGAAAAATTCAAAATGTATATTGACCGTCCTTGGGTATAGTTTATATTCCATGGGATCTACCCTTTGATAGTGTAGAATTTAGTGTGCTTTAGTGGATCTAGAAAGTAGCTTTCTCTGTTCCCTCTCCTACATCCCTGACCAACCATTAATCTAATTGTCTGTCTTTGTAGAAGTGCCTACGCGATACATTACATATAAAAGGCATCATAGTTGTGGTGGGATTTTATACATGGTTTCTTTCAGCACAATGTTTTCATGATTCCCTCATGGTATAGCTAGAATCAATACTTCATTTCTCTTGATGGCTGGCTGAGAGGTCACTGTATGAATAAATGGCACATTCATGTTCAGGTTACTTATTTCATACCTCTTCCTTTTATATTTTCTCTGATTTTTTCCCTTTAATATTTTATTTCCACAAATTTCTCCAAGATTACATACATTTCATGGATTAGTCAGAAACACAAGGAGGACAGCTCTGTTCAATATTTGGTTCTATTGTCTATCTAGACCAATATCCCAAGGATTGAACTATGATTAACATGTAAACCTGCATCTGAATTTAATAAGGCATTTCTTTTTTTTTTTCACTTATTTTGCTTATTATATACCTTTCTGCAAACTTTAGACCTTTTATGCTTTCTTAAATTATGGTTTTGAGAAATTATCACTTGTGCATGGTTTGTTGGATCAAGACATGGCCTGAAAAATTCAACCTAAGAGCAAGTCATAAAATCAATATTATTATTCTTTTAATTATTTATTTGACAGGGAGAGAAAGAGAAAGAGGCAGATAGAATGGATGCTCCAGGGCCTCTAGCTACTGCAAGTGAACTGTACACACATGAGTCACCTTGTGCATCTGGCTTTACATGGGTACTGGGGAATCAAACCTGGGTCTTTGGGCTTCACAAGCAGGCATCTAAACCACTTAGCCATCTCTCCAGCCCCAGTTTTTCATGTTCCTCATCTGTCTTAGGCCAGTATGAGACTCTTGTTAGTAATAACAGATTTCGTATAGATTTTCTTTGATCACTAATTCAGAAAACCAGTAAAAAAATATTTTAAAAAGTGAGAAATCACAATTTTGGAGGTGAGTTCGCAGATAAGACTGGACTAGAGACATATGAGTGCACCAGCCCACATAATCTTTGTCTCTGTTTATTGAGATGTAATTTTCTTCTACCCTTACAATAAATTTCTAATTTATCTTAGTAATATTTTTTTTTGGTAACTCACTTGCTCCAGGTATTAATGTGTTCTCCACGACTCTAATTATCACTCTGTTGAAAATCTTTGCAGCACGTGTGTAAGCTACATTGAGGTCAGCTCATTCAGGCCTTCTGGCTCCTGGACTATCTTGCAGACATTAACCCCAGCTTGAACTACTTATTATACTTTGAATTGGATCAATTGTGGGGAAAATTATACCATTTTTTTTCTTTT
This sequence comes from Orientallactaga sibirica, assembly GCA_036365145.1. NCBI lineage: Eukaryota > Metazoa > Chordata > Mammalia > Rodentia > Dipodidae > Orientallactaga > Orientallactaga sibirica. Next base: position 10,145,536 of record JAEOAD010000023.1, on the reverse strand, counting down.
GGGGGCTGGCATGTTTTCTTGAGCTTTTCCCTTTGCTGAGCTGGGTTCGTTTTCTTCCTTTTTGTACCTGATTAGGCAGGGCTGTTAAATAAGGTTCTCAGAATAAGCTTTGTGGTCCAACAATAGCAAGGGAGAGTGAGATAATGGGAGAACCTTCATTTCTAATGCACATGCCTCCCTGCTTTTTATTAATTCCCCATGTTTAAATATACTTTGATGTGGAGTTACCTGTATCTGTGTATATAGAATCTGCATGAGTTAGAATAGCAAACCCATTCTGTATCATATTCATAGTGTAAAACAATTTAGGGGAGTTTTACTTACAGGTTTTCTAAACTAATCAGAGGGCATATTAGTGATCATTTGAATGGTTTTGAATGGGTAAGAGCCACCTGGATAATGTGTTTAAAAGTATCAATTTTCAATGGGATATAGAATGTAAGTGAAGCTTGAAGATTAGGATTTTAATATACTGTTTTATCTTAAATTGCAACTTAATAGATTGCTGTATTTTCACTGGATATATGTAATTGTGTTTGACCTGGGCATACAACTAATTATGAGTTTGTGTCTATGCGTGTGTGTGCAAGTCAGATAACAGCCTCGGGTGCCTTTCTTTTAGCACTGTCCACCATTTTTGAGACAGGTGCTCTCCGTGGCCTTGGGTTTGCCAAATAGGTTAGACTGGCAGCTGGCCAGTAAGCTCACAGGGTTCTTCTTGTCTCTGCTTCCTCAGTGCTGGTATGAAAGAGCACCAGGTATGACTTCCATTCTTTATTTATTTATTTATTTATTTATTTATTTATTTATTTATTTTCGGGGGGGGCAGAAACAAAGGGGAAGGGTGCACCAGGGCCTCCTGCCACTGCAAATGAACTCCAGATGCATGAATCACTTTGTGCATCTGGCTTTACATGGGTACTGGGGATTTAAGCCAGGACAGCCATACTTTCAAGCATGCACCGTTAACTGCTGAGACATCTAGCTAGCCTCCTGGTTTTCCACTTCTTTTTGAAAATATTTTATTTATTTATTTGCAAGCAGAGAGATACAGACACACAGAGGAGGAGACGGGGGAAGGGGGAGGCGGTGAATGGGTGCACCAGGGCCTCTAGCCACTGTGAACTCCAAATATAAGCACCACTTTATTTTTCTGGCCTACATGGGTACTAGGAAAGTGAACACAGATCATTAGGCTTTGCAGGCAAGTGCCTTAACCATTAAGCCATCTCTCCAGCCACTGGATTTCCTTTTTATTAAAAAAAAAAACAAACAAAAAAAAAACATGAGTTATGGTTGTACTAAAGGCCTTTTAAGACAGTTTACTAAGTACGCCATCTTACCAGAGGTATACTTTTTCTGTTCTAGAAAAAATTGAGGATTGTTGGAGTCAACTTTGTATTGCTGGCAGAAAACATAAGACCAAGAATAGCTTGTAGGAGGAAAGGGTTTATTTTGGCTTACCGACTTTGTGGGTGAGCACCGTGATGATGGGGACAAACGATGGCATGAGCAGAGGGAGAACATCACCTCCTGGCCAACATCAGATGGCAACAGAAGAGTGCGCCAAACACTGGCAATGGGAAGCTGTCTATAATACCCATGAGCCTGCCCTCAACAACACATATCCAGGAGGCACCTATTCCCAATTTTCTACCAGCTGGGGCCTAGCATTCAGAATATGTAAGTTTATGGGGGACACCTGAATCAAAACAACACATTCTGCCACTGGCCTCTATAAACTGATAACTACAAATGATATGAGATACAATATATTCAGTCTAACGTTAAAATTCCCCATTGTTTTTATAAATCTCAATGATGTTTAAACATCCCCATAGTCTAAGGTCTTTTAACTGAGCCATAATACAAAAAATTAATGGCACAGAATATATATTCACACTACCAAAGATGGCATTGGGCATATCAAAGAAATATTGACTGACAATACAAGATTTAAAAGAAACAGAGCAAACATCAAACTCTCTTGCTCTAAGCCTGAGAACTCTAACTTGTGACAAGTCTCCAATTCAGATAATTCTAACGAGAGATGAATCTCTGGAGTTCCAACTTCTCCCCCTCCAGCGAGAGTATTCACAATCTGGGAAAACATCATGTGATGCCCGCAGTTCTCCTTGGCATCCATTCCATAGTCCTGGCATCTCCATTGGGTCTTTACTGCAACCCACAGTTCATCCTCATGGCTCCCTCAGGCTTCCATGCAGGTAAATCAAAATGCCTGCTTCACATCGCCCATGGCCATTTCCAAAAAACAAGACTGTGGTGCAAATTCCATGATCATCTCTTCCCTGTATTTGTTATAGTCTGTGGTAGCAGGTGGGCTACCAACTTGTTACTCCAGGGTGGAATTGTCTCAGTCAGCTTCTCATTACTGGCAGAAAGCACTTGACCAAAAGTAGTTTATGGAAGGAAAGGGTTTATTTTGGCTTACAGAGCTGAGGGGAAGCCATGAAGTCAGGGAAAAATAATGGCATGAGCAGAAGGTGGATATCACCTCCTGGCCAACATCAGGTAGACAACAACAACAGGACAGCGTGCCAAACATGGGCAAGGGGAAGCTGGCTATATCAGCCATAAGCCTGTCCTCAACAATTCACTGCCTCCAGAGGCCTCCAATTCCCAAATTGCCACCAGAACACATAAGCTTATGGGGGACACCTGATTCAAACCACCACAATGATCAAATGCAGTAAGATTAGCAGATAATATTAATATGGCATCTTAGTACATTTTCACTTGGCAAATGCAAGCACAGATTATATTAGTATCATAATATCTGAAGAAACAAGTGATTCTCATTGCCAGTCATCTTGTTAATATTTTTCCCCATTCATTCCAGCTACAGCAGTTTCCGTTTCATGAGTCAGGCCCTCTGAGAACCCCCCACCTTAGATAGATGCCTATGGAACATTCTAGCCTCACAGTACCTTCAGTTTATTCAGAGAAAACCTCCAGTGTTCCATGCATGACCTGCCTGAGTCAACACCACACTGCCTGCCTTCCTGCCTTCTTCCATACCTCCCTTACTTCCCTTCACCTTTGTACTCTCTCCTTCCTGCCCCAATCTCTGCCCTGCCCTCCCACACATCCTCCCTTCATCTCTCTTTTTTTTCCCCCAAGACAGTGTCTCACTCTAGCCCTGAACTGGAACTCACTCTGTAGCCCCAGGAAAGCCTGGAACTTGTGGGGAATCCTCCTGTCTCAGCCTCTCTAGTGCTGGGACTAAAGTCATACACCGCTATACCTGACTCAACACTACACTTTCTACTTTCTACTTTGTCAACTGCTCCTCTCTGACTTCAGCTGCTCCACAGGACACTAATCTGATTTTTTTTTTTTTTTTTTTTTTTTTTGTTTTTGCGAGGTAGGGTCTCACTCTGGTCTAGGCTAACCTGGAATTAACTTTGCAGTCTCAGGGTGGCCTTGAACTCTCAGCGATCCTCCTACCTCTGCCTCCCAGTGCTGGGATTAAAGGCGTGCGCCACCACTCCCGGCTCTGGCTCTGATTGTTTTTTTCTGTAGTTCTTCCCTATTCATTTGCACCTAAGATAGATCTCAATGTCATGCTAATTATTTCCCTACCTCCATAAACTCTCAATGTATCTTTATTTTTTTTATTTTTTATTGACAACTTCTATATTTACAGACAATAAACCATGATATTTCATTCCCCTCCACCATTCCTCTTCAGAATTCCATTATCCATTATATCCCCTCCCTCTCTCCATTAGTGTCTCTTTTAATTTTGTGTCATCATCTTTTTCTTCTATTTTGAGGGTCTTGCGAAGGTATTGCTAGGCACTGCAAGGCCATGGATATCGAGGCCAATTTCTGTCTGGACAGTTGCATTATAAGGAGTCGTACCCTTCCTTTGGCTCTTCCATTCTCTCCGCCCCCTCTTCCGCAATGGACCCTGAGCCTTGGAGGGTGTGACAGAGGTGTTTCAGTGCTGAACACTCCTCCATCCCTTCTTCTCAGCACTATGTAGCCTTTTGCATCATCCCAGTGGTCATCGCCATCTGAAAAGAAAAGCTTCTTTAAACAGAAGTGAGAATAGCATTAATATGTGAATATGAACATTAAGTGTACTGCTTTCAGGGCAGTTTGGTGGGAATAACATATACATTTAGCCAGACAAGAGCAGGTTTTATATCCCTAAGGCTCATTGAAGGCCCTCTATGTGAGGAAATACATGCCTGGTACTGAAAAAATATATTTTTAATACTACACACCTGTCAGGTTCTCTATTTATACAATCTTTTCTCTAAATCTGATTTTGTCCTCTTTAACTATACTATAATACTATGACAGAATTCATCAGCCTCAAATGGGTCAATGAAATGAAAAGCAAATGTATGTGATTTGTAAGTTCACTTTTTATCCTAAACAAAATAGTTTATAATGATTTTCAGGGGGAAAAAAAAAAAAAGAAGAAGCTGGAGAGGGATTGAGGCCTTTGCTAATTTGTATTTAGTTTCAGCCTCAGATTCTTAAAGGCAGTGGCTACATCTGCATGTGAATAGGAACATTTAATCAGTCCAGCCTGTCAAGCTGACAGTAGTGCTTATCAAGAAACTGGAGAAAATGTTCTTCAAATTCCATCCTCCTGCCATCCAAGGAGCAACATATCAGATATAAAAAGTCAAACACTGTGATTAAAAAGCTCATCTTCCCTAGGGAGTTTTTTGATATATGAGGCTTTGATATATATATATATATATTCTTTATATGTAACGTACCGCTTGGTGTTTCACTGTGAAGACAGACTTTGCTATGTCTCCATGGTGTTAATTGTAATAGTCCCACATTGAAGAGGCTGACTTTATGGGACTTTTTATTTTCAGTACTACCGATTCATACTTATTCAACAAGAATTATACAGCACATTCAGGTTGGAAGAAGATATTGGTGATCTTCAAACAAGAATCTTTCTTGAGATACGAAGCAAAGTAACAAGTAAAGTATACTGTAAAATGTTCATGACCCTCTGATGCTTTGATTTCTCTTCTTTCCAGGTGCCTTTTGATAGTAAAGGTTTCATAATGAACAATGAGATTTCTCATTTAAAACACTTTGCAGAAATAATTATTTTGCCCTAGGCTACACTGGTCCAGATGATCTGTGGAGTAGAAAAACAACTCTACTGCCTTGTTGAGCATGTAGCTCTAACTTAGCTTGGGTCAGTTTTCAGCTGGTCTTGGGTCTCTGTGAGGTAGCCTCAGAGTCTTGTTTGTACAATTTCCCAAGCCATGAACTGTCAAAAGAATCTGGCCATCTCAATGAATCCTTATGTATTTGAGTGTTTAGATCAGTATTTCTGCCCAAGGAGTTTTATTGGCCATCGTCTAGAATTCCCCTATTCTCTTAGCAAGTAGAAAATTCCACCTTGCAAAGGCTACCATTTCCCCTCTGGAAGCATAGGCTGGCTGTTTTCTTAGGACTTGGAACTGCGTGGGCAATTTGACCTTGGTCTAAGATACTTATTTCTTAGATACTTATTTCTTATTTTTTACTAAGGATCTTCTTAACCCTAATGCTGACCTTTGTGGAGCAGGCTGCCAGGATGGCATTACTGATAAAAGTTGTCATTTTGGTGTTGATATGAATTTTACAAGGAAACAAGCTGGAATTTTAAATATAATTGCTTCTTTAGGAAATCTCAGTGTTTGTTCATAAGACTTTCAGCTTTTAGGATGAGACTGCCCTCATTACAAAGGACAAATATGTTATTCAGAGTCTACTTATTAAAATGTTAAACATTTAAAAATCATTTTCCCAACAACTTAGATTGGTGTTTAAACAAACCTCTGGGTACTATAGTCAGGTAAAGTTGGGGCATAAAGTTAGTATCAGAAGGACTTTGTATTTTCTTTTTAACTTTTCATCAATCACATGTGAAGGAAAGTAAAATATTTGTGGAAAAAGAAATGGAATTATCCAAGAGGAAAAAAAATACAAACACTACTGTTTTCTTATTTTCTTTCAGAGCTTGCTAGGTTTCCATAGAAAGAAAGAAATAATCAATGAACATATGGGGATTAAAAGTAAATCTAAACAAGGTATAGGTAAATATTCATTAAATAAATTAAAAACTTATTTCAAAATTTTCCACTAAGTCTAGTCCAATTACCAAGGGCTTCATAAGTGTGTTTTACCTAGCACTTAAAAATAAACTCTCTCTCTAGCCCCATTAATTTTAGTTGTTAAGGAGCTTGCCTGCAAAGCCAAAGGATGTCGGTTTGATTCCCCAGCACCCACGTAAGCCAGATGCACCAGGTAGCACATGAATCTGGAGTCCATTTGCAGTGGCTGGAGGTCCTGGTGCACCCATTCTCCTTTCTTTCTTTCTCTCTATCAAATAAATAAATAAAAACAAAATATTAAAATAATAAAAGTAAAAATTAAAATAATAAAATAAATGCAATTGTTGCATAAACTCTTTCAAGCAATGTGATAGGAGGAATCATTTACCTAATCATTCTTACAGTTCAAACAGCTAATTGATAGTGGTTATACATATTTACAGGTTTCAGTGTGACATTTCAATATATGTGTTCAAACTCGAATGAACACATCAGATAATTGGCATATCTATCCTTTCAAACACTTATTATTTCTTTGTAGTAGGATCATTCAAATCCTCTCTACCAGCTAAGGTAAAAGTTACCATGACACCCAAACCAGAATAAGAATAATAAGAAGGAAATGTACAGACCACAAATACATTAATACTTAATCTAATATGCACAATAGACATATAAAACCTAAAAAGTATAATACTCATATCAAAGTGGATTTGATTCCATGTCTAAAATGATTAATCAATTTAATAAACCATACTAATGAATTGAAAGCAAGTTGTCATATGATGGTTACAATGTATAGAGAAAATATTTCATACTTAATGCTCACTCATGGAAAATCTTTGAATTAAAGAGTGTAATAGTCCCACATTGAAGAGGCTGACTTTATGGGACTTTTTATTTTCAGTACTACCGATTCATACTTATTCAACAAGAATTATACAGCACATTCAGGTTGGAAGAAGATATTGGTGATCTTCAAACAAGAATCTTTCTTGAGATACGAAGCAAAGTAACAAGTAAAGTATACTGTAAAATGTTCATGACCCTCTGATGCTTTGATTTCTCTTCTTTCCAGGTGCCTTTTGATAGTAAAGGTTTCATAATGAACAATGAGATTTCTCATTTAAAACACTTTGCAGAAATAATTATTTTGCCCTAGGCTACACTGGTCCAGATGATCTGTGGAGTAGAAAAACAACTCTACTGCCTTGTTGAGCATGTAGCTCTAACTTAGCTTGGGTCAGTTTTCAGCTGGTCTTGGGTCTCTGTGAGGTAGCCTCAGAGTCTTGTTTGTACAATTTCCCAAGCCATGAACTGTCAAAAGAATCTGGCCATCTCAATGAATCCTTATGTATTTGAGTGTTTAGATCAGTATTTCTGCCCAAGGAGTTTTATTGGCCATCGTCTAGAATTCCCCTATTCTCTTAGCAAGTAGAAAATTCCACCTTGCAAAGGCTACCATTTCCCCTCTGGAAGCATAGGCTGGCTGTTTTCTTAGGACTTGGAACTGCGTGGGCAATTTGACCTTGGTCTAAGATACTTATTTCTTAGATACTTATTTCTTATTTTTTACTAAGGATCTTCTTAACCCTAATGCTGACCTTTGTGGAGCAGGCTGCCAGGATGGCATTACTGATAAAAGTTGTCATTTTGGTGTTGATATGAATTTTACAAGGAAACAAGCTGGAATTTTAAATATAATTGCTTCTTTAGGAAATCTCAGTGTTTGTTCATAAGACTTTCAGCTTTTAGGATGAGACTGCCCTCATTACAAAGGACAAATATGTTATTCAGAGTCTACTTATTAAAATGTTAAACATTTAAAAATCATTTTCCCAACAACTTAGATTGGTGTTTAAACAAACCTTTGGGTACTATAGTCAGGTAAAGTTGGGGCATTAAGTTAGTATCAGAAGGACTTTGTATTTCTTTTTAACTTTTCATCAATCACATGTGAAGTAAAGTAAAATATTTGTGGAAAAAGAAATGGAATTATCCAAGAGGAAAAAAAAAAAACAAACACTACTGTTTTCTTATTTTCTTTCAGAGCTGGCTAGGTTTCCATAGAAAGAAAGAAATAATCAATGAACATATGGGGATTAAAAGTAAATCTAAACAAGGTATAGGTAAATATTCATTAAATAAATTAAAAACTTATTTCAAAATTTTCCACTAAGTCTAGTCCAATTACCAAGGGCTTCATAAGTGTGTTTTACCTAGCACTTAAAAATAAACTCTCTCTCTAGCCCCATTAATTTTAGTAGTTAAGGAGCTTGCCTGCAAAGCCAAAGGATGTCGGTTTGATTCCCCAGCACCCACATAAGCCAGATGCACCAGGTAGCACATGAATATGGAGTCCATTTGCAGTGGCTGGAGGTCCTGGTGCACCCATTCTCCTTTCTTTCTTTCTCTCTATGAAATAAATAAATAAAAACAAAATATTAAAATAATAAAAGTAAAAATTAAAATAATAAAATAAATGCAATTGTTGCATAAACTCTTTCAAGCAATGTGATAGGAGGAATCATTTACCTAATCATTCTTATAGTTCAAACAGCTAATTGATAGTGTTTATACATATTTAAAGGTTTCAGTGTGACATTTCAACATATGTATTCAAACTCGAATGAACACATCAGATAATTGGCATATCTATCCTTTCAAACACTTATTATGTCTTTGTAGTAGGATCATTCAAATCCTCTCTACCAGCTAAGGTAAAAGTTACCATGACACCCAAACCAGAATAAGAATAATAAGAAGGAAATGTACAGACCACAAATACATTAATACTTAATCTAATATGCACAATAGACATATAAAACCTAAAAAGTATACTACTCATATCAAAGTGGATTTGATTCCATGTCTAAAATGATTAATCAATTTAATAAACCATACTAATGAATTGAAAGCAAGTTGTCATATGATGGTTACAATGTATAGAGAAAATATTTCATACTTAATGCTCACTCATGGAAAATCTTTGAATTAAAGAGAACTTCTTAGTTCTCATAAAATACATATATTTGAGGTCTATTAATATGACTTCAAATATATATATATAGTTTTGTTTTTTGAGGTATGGTCTTACTGTAGCCCAGGCTGACTTGGAATCCACTTGGTATTCTCAGGGTGGCCTTGAACTCACTGTGATCCTCCTACATCTGCCTCCTGAGTGCTGGGATTAAAGGCGTGCACCACCACTCCCAGCTTCAATAAAATATTGGGGAAAATGACAATATCTGTTCTTAAGATTCTCCTCAAATTCTAACAAACACAAATAATACAAATGTAACAAACACTAAAAAAAAGATATAATTCTGTACCCATCAGGAAGTCAAACTGCCTTTACTTGTAATCATGTAGGCATTCACAATACAAGTAAAATAAGTTCAAATTTTAATTACTCAGAATAAGAAAAAAATTACCAAAATGTATGGGCTATGTGAAAGAATTATACATTGACAGCTTAGTTTTGAGAGAAATTTACTATGATATAAATACATGGAGAGCTAAATCTATATTTTGGGTTTGAAGATTAAATATGGTTAGTATCAAAAATATTCCTGGGAATGTTCAGGAATGTTCAATTGAAACGAAAACTATAGCAAGGTTTTAATAGAAATAGATACACATGCTAAAACATATAATTAATATAAACTAAGATAGCTAGAATAATCTTACAAGACAAAAAGTGTTGAAGATAATCCTCTGTCTAAAGACTTACTATAATATTTAAAAATTCATGGTAGCTGGGCGTGGTGGCACACGATTTTAATCCCAGCACTTGGGAGGCAGAGGAAGACTGGGAGAATATATATATAAAAAAAATTTGCAAAACTTCAGATAATAAATATCCCATATCTTTTTCCTGAAAAAGTTATTACCAAGGATATTATGTGAGGCAGTTCACAGCACATGGTTATACTCTTAACTATAAAGATATTTTTCTTTTATCACTTTCATAAAATTTCATTTATAAATATAAATAAGAAATGAACTGGGTTTTTACTCTGAAGATGAAAAAGCTAAGTAGATTAACAGTCTCTTGTTAGTTTTCTTTTTTTAATAATTTTTAAAATTTTTTGTTTGTTTACTTATTTGCAAGCAGAGAGAGGGAAACAGAGAGAGGAAAAGGATAGAGAGAGAATGGGCATACCAGGGCCTCTAGCCACTGCAAACAAACTCCAGATGCATGGACCCCCTTGTGCATCTGGCTTACGTGGGTACTGGGGAATTGAACCTGGGTCCTTTGGCTTTGCAGGCAAATGCTTTAACTGCTAAGCCACCTCCTCAGCCCTCTTGTTAGTTATCTATGGCCTCATAACATACGTAGTAGTTTGGATTAGCAAGCTACTCTCATAGAATTTCACTGTGTGGGACTGAACCTGTAGTATGGCACTGCTTGATGATTTGCTCAAGACTTTAGCAGGAGAAACCTGAGAGACCAGACATCCTCATCAGCATTCCTTCCTTCTCCCCCACCAGATCTTTTCCATACTCAGTGTAGATCAGCCCCATGTCTTCCTGTACATTTACCTTCATGATACTAAATTTTTTAAATGTTTGTTATGTAGATCATGGGAGCTACATAACATTGTTTGGCCATAGAATGCAATATAATCCTGCTCAAAACATTCATAGATTAGGACTTTCCCAAGACTCTGATTATTTCATAGGTGTGAAAACATTATGCTGAAAAGATAGCTTCTTATATGAATTAAAGATAGTGTATTAACATCATGAAGACTAACCTTAATCTTTTCATGTTTCTCTCTATTTCCCTCTCTCTCCCCCCTCCTCCCTCCCTCCCTCCATCTCCTTTCTATCATCTTGTTCTCTTTTATATATCTTTCTCTTCCTTCACCTTCCTTGGTGCTGACTTGTAACTCCCAGTACCAGCATGGGGTTAACTTTCACAATGAGCTGTTGATCAGAGAGACCTAAAAGGTTTCCCCCCCAAAAGGACAGATTTATGTCAGAGTTCTTGATGACCCACCAAAGGTTAATGGTAAGATCCTACTGCTGAAGACACCATACGCTGTTGGGACGAAACACGGAGTGACCTGGTTAGAATCTGGAAGAGGGTTAGTCCCCAGACAGTTAGCTTGTCTAGTGCCAGAGGGTACTGCACTAGCAACTGGGGGAAAATGGCCGACATCTGTCCAAACAACTCGCAGTTTAAGCTACTCAGCAGTAAAAAACCTGATGTGAGGCTCAAACAAGTGCAATAGTGGCACCCAACCATGTGGGTAACCAACAGCTCTTGATTTGGCTAATACATCCACTCAGTGGAATGGAATTCATAGCTGGAACTGGGAAATAAGTCAAAACCATGTACAAAAAATGAGCCCATTCTCCAATATCAAGCTCTCACTAAATGTGTGCTAGAAGAGGGCCTATGCATATAAAATTATCTCTAAAATAACTACAGCCATTCCATCTATATGGTACTAACTTCTCTCTCCCTTGGAGAATTTCCTTCTCTTTTCCAGATAGACAACGAACCTGAAGGGAGGATCAGCCTATCGCACCACACCAGGGCCCCAGGTGAAACCAAAGAGTAACAGAGCAAATGGGCAAGAGTGCAGCTTTCTTGATGAACCCAATACCAGAAGAAGGCTGAAGGAGATAAACACAGAGAACATTCAGCTCCTACTAAGCCAGATATCCAGAGACACAGAGGCTCCCAAGACCTCATCACTGAAGTAGAACTACAATGAACCCAATGTGGCTCAGGGAAATTCACGGAAGAAGGAGCAGAAAGAGTGTTAGAGCCACAAGTTGGGTCATTATGCACAGAGACTTTGCTTCTCCCCCATTACTGTTGGCTACCCCCATAATGCATGACCCACATTCCCCAATGAGGAGGGTCCCTGGGGGTGGTTTAGGGAGGAGGCTACTGGAGGCACCAACATGAATATAAAATTAAAATAAATAAATAAAGACACACATGAAAAAGACAATAACAGAATGAATGACCTAAATATCTGAATATGAATGAAAAAATAATAAAATAGTGTATCAAACTGAATATATCAAATATTGTCCTTTCTCCCTCCATTCTTCCCCTTCTCTCTTCTACTCCATTTGACATCCTATAAGACATTAATTCTTTCCTATGCACTTGTCCTATGGATCATTTATTTACTCACTTGCTGATCCAGCTCATATTGTATTTCATATCAAGCTGTATAGGTAAGGAAGTTTATATCATTTAAAGTATTTAACTACAATCATAAGAACATGAAATGACTAGCTAGACTCTTACCTGGACTAGTTTACACCATGTGTAGCCTAGTAGGTGTTACACGTGTCAAGCAAAATGGGAATGTCTGTTTCAGATAAGTGGATGGGGCAAGGCTAAATTTTCTTTATTGACTTAATGTTTAGAAATCCAAAAGTAATTGCAAAGGAAGCAGAGACAAGGAGTATTGCTTCCAATGCTAGCCCAACAACCGCCTACACTAAAATAGCAACAAACACGATGGTGAAGTGAAACACATGCCATTATAGAAACACAGAGGCAACAAAGAACTCAACACTAAAACTACACTGCTAACACACCCACCAGGGCTCAGAGACTGTGGTTGAAGTGGGGATCCTAAGAGCCACTGAGTGGGCAAAAATAACCTGAGCTACAGCCCTACCTAAGGACTGACAGAGGCCCAAATTACCCCACATTGAACACCAAGGGACCATACTAAGAAGAGTCCTCAGGGAAATGGGGAACATGGGTGAGAAGATTTAAGACTGTAACCTATGTAAAATATATACATGGCATTAGTGTACATACAGCAAGATAATAGCAAGCAAAGATTTCTAATTGGGTGGAGGTAATGTGTTTTATAATGAATGAAAATTGGTAAAAGGAGATGTGTAGGATTAGTTCTCATTTATTTCACATTTTCCTTATGTTAGATCACTGCTTTTTATAGCCCTTCCTATGGATTAACAAGTCTGATAAGTTAATACTTTTAAAAATGAAAACATAATCTGTGAAGTGTAGGTGTATAATTCTCTCTAGAAGCAAGATATTTACTATGCTATTTAATGCAAAGAATTCAATCACTTCCAAGTTTTAATTCATACACTTAGTTTCAAATTACTTAGCTTTTTTATGCTTGGAATAAAACTCAATTAAGTGTTAGTAGATACTAGTTTTCTATTACCAGTTTATTCAAGTAATGAAAAATTTATGAATAAGCCCACTAAGTAGACTATAATTTATTTTATTTTATTTTTATCTTATTATATAGTCAATTAAATCATTAAAGAAATAGACATGATTAAAAGTAAAACTCTATTATCAATGGCAATAATTACAATTGCTATTATTATGTAATTTTCTTACATTTTAATCTTATAAGACTCAAGTTGAAAGAATAAATTAGCTTTAATATTGCAGAGATTATTTACAAATTTTATCTTATTAGAACAATAAATTTTATTCATGTTTTTATGATGGAGAATGAATAAATAAATGAGAATATGAAAATATAAATCATAGGGAGAAATAGTTTCATCAATCTGAATAAAAGCATAAGTTGTGATATTATATAATGAAGTTCTTCATCTTAATGTTGATTTCATTAGTCATGTCCTCTTTTTATTAGTGTATACTTATTATATGAAATAAAAGTTCAATTAAGGTATTTTATATATGTATATAATATACTTGGATCACATTCACCCATTATTACCCACTCTTATCTTCAATTCCCAATAACCCTTCCTCTTCCCAAACACTACCACTTCCACTTTTATTTGTATAATATTTTTAATATAAATGTTGCATATGAAAGAAAACATATCTGTCTTTTTATGTGTGCCTTATTTTGCTTAACAAATATTGGCATGCCCATTTTTATTATGAAACTATTCACAGAACAAATCATGTGTATAATTAAAAGTAAAGACAGTTAAAATGACATTTTTCTCAAGGAAATTAAGGACATCAAAATATGTTCGACCTCGTCACTAGTTGCTAGAAATGTACAGATAGAACAAAATTTGTAATTTGTAATAAGCGCAATCATGAATGTTTAAGAAGTGGTTAAATCAGAACCCTTGTCAAGCTGCAAGTGGTATGAAATAATGTGGTTACTTTGGGGAAAAAAAAAAAAAAAAACTGATGGTGTTTTTCCAGTTGAATATGAAGTATGTGTGTCCAGATACTTGAATGCCTTTGTTCAGAGATTTATTCTTCATGATTGTAAACAATTCAAATGTCCATCAGCATCATGTGACTCTTTTACATGGTAAAGGTACCAACATACTGCCTCATGGATAAACCTGAAAAATCTTTTACTCAGTGACAGTATTCAGATACAATTTTTTTTTGTATGTTTCAACTCACTGGAAGTTCTGAAGAAGGGCCAATTTATAGATGTAAGACAGCAGAGCAGTTGTGCAAGACTGGAGGTGGGAGTGTGGAGTTACTTAAAATTAGAATAAATATATTTGAGAGACAGGAATATTTTACTTTTGTGTGCATGATGGTGTTGGCATATGTACCTGTGTTTGCCCATGAGACGCCTCATACCCTCACCCTGCACTGCCTTGAGGGAACATCAGATAGATGTCTTTTCACTCATTTTCAACTGTTCCCTTTCATACTTGAGCACAATCTCACACTGATCCCAGAGATTGCCATTTTTGTGAATCTCCAATTAGTCTCTTGTCTCTGTTTCCCACAGAACTGGGGTTACAGACATATATGGTAATGCTCAGATGTTCATGTGACTCATGGTGTGGTAGTTTGAATATATGTCCCCCAATATATTCAGTGTTTATTAGTTATAGTTTGCATCTGCAATCACCTTGCTAGAGGCAATGTTAATGGGGGCCAGTCTTAAGCTGTGGTGATGGTTTGAGATTCCATTGTAAAGATATGCAAAGTGTGCCTAATGGGAGTTCCTGAAGTGTGCTGTGGCTTGACTGTAGTTTTGCTCTGTGTGCTGTGTGGCTGGTTGGTTTTTCTTTCTCTGCTTGGCCCTGTGAAGAACAGGCTGCTTCTCCTGCCATTATGGAACTTCCCCCTGGATCTGTGAGCTTCAATAAATAATATCCCTTCCTCCATAACTGTGCCTGGTCTGGAAGTTCATCTCAGCGAACTTGGAGCTGTCTGCTACACATGGGTACCAAACTGGAGCTATCTCTCAGGACTGTCCAGGCCCTCAAGCATGCACAGGAAGTGGTCTTTACCACTGAG
This sequence comes from Orientallactaga sibirica, assembly GCA_036365145.1. Classification (NCBI taxonomy): domain Eukaryota; kingdom Metazoa; phylum Chordata; class Mammalia; order Rodentia; family Dipodidae; genus Orientallactaga; species Orientallactaga sibirica. The sequence goes on along the minus strand of JAEOAD010000023.1, from coordinate 10,130,212 downwards.
TGAGGGAGACAGTCTTTAAGTCTCGGGTTTTTGTGTGGATTATATTAAAATAAAGTTCATATCCTATCATGAGTGAATTTTGTGAATGAAAAGTATACTTCAATTCAGCTATTTTTAAAATATGGAATCAGTTTCTCGCATTCTGCTGGGAACTTGTACTTTGGGTATTTCATGTCTTAGATCATTAAACAAGTCTTATTTGTTTATAAATGTATCATCTGAACTCTATCAGGAGAAAATATTTTCCTCATATAATTAGCATTTAAATGGGAAATTAGTTACATTTTTTAAGAGAATCAAAAGAATTCTTGGGGCTGGAGAGATAGCTTAGTGGTTAAGGCGCTTGCCTTCAAAGCCAAAGGACCCAGGTTCAAGTCCCCAGGACCCATGTAAGCCAGATGCACAAGGGGTACATGCATCTGGAGTTCCTTTGTGGTGGCTGGAGGCCCTGGCATGCCCATTCTCTCTCTTTCTCTCTCTCTCCTTGCCTATTTTTGTATCTCCCTCTCAGATAAATAAATAAAAATAAATCAAATATAAAAAATTCTTGCCCTGTAATTTTGGAGTCCAATTCACAAATACTACTGCCATCCATGATTTGTGGATATCCTTTTGAATCCTAGGCCAGAGATGATGTGTATATGAAGGTGACCTACACATATCACTTATAAATAACATTAAGATATGATATACATATCAAAATTTTTAGGATAGCCGGGCGTGGTGGCGCACACCTTTAATCCCAGCACTCGGGAGGCAGAGGTAGGAGGATCGCCAAGAGTTCGAGGTTACCCTGAGACTACATAGTTAATTCCAGGTCAGCCTGGACCAGAGTGAGACCCTACCTCAGAAAACCAAAAATAAAATAAAATTTAGGATGATCATGCCAGGTACTGTTGTGAAATATGTGTTATAATTTATTTAAAATCATAGAATTCTGGGTATGGAAATTCTTGGTGCAACTCATAATCCTTTTTAATTTTGAGACCATTTCATTCTATGAACATTTCATAAAGATACCTTTCACTGTGCAATTTTACAGCTTTTACAAATATTTATATCAGAGAGAGAAAGAACCAGGTAGAGACAGAGAGATGGAGAGACAAAATGGGCACACCAGGGTCTCTATCAATCTGCAGATGCATGGACTACCTTGTGGAATTGGCCTTAGATGGGTACTGGGGAATTAAACTTGTGTCCTTAGGCTTTGCAGCACCTTAACTGGTTAGTCATTTCTCCAGCTCTTTTACAGCTTCTTTAAGGTTAAATTTTTTAAATGATAGCTAATTTACTTACTTGAATCTAGTAATGTGATCAGAAACCTTAAATTTTAGTTCCACAAACCTAGGTATTTTACACAAGCTTAACAAATAATCTTACTTCTTATCCACAGAAGATTCTTTCATCTCAAGATGACAAGTTGTAGTTCACATCGGCAAGTTTTCTTCCAGCCAAAATAAAATAAAAATCCAGGCCAGGCAAGATGGTGCATTCTTTTAATCTCAGCACTTGGGAGGCTGAGGTAGGAGGATCACTGTGAGTTTGAGGCCAGCCTGGGACCACAGAGTGAGTTCCAGGTTAGCCTGGGCTAGAGTATAACCCTACCTCAAAAAAAAAAAAAAAAATTGAAAAGAAATAAACATAAATCCAGTCAAAACCTTTGATTAACTGATTTTTAAAATATATTTTATTTACTTATTGGAGAGTGAGAAAGAGGGAAGGAGAGAGAATGAGAGAGGGAGAAATGGGCATACCAGGGCCTTCAGCCACTGCAAAGGAATTCCAGACACATGTGTCTCTTTGTGCATCTGGCTTATGTGGGTCCTGGAGAATCGAACCAGGATCCTTTGGCTTTGCAGGCAAATGCTTTAACCACTAAGCCATCTCTCTAGCCCTAACTGATTTTTTTTTAAACACAATTCACATAACAATCCCATTGCTAAATCCTGGGATTGCAAACTTTTCTATCATGCCATCTACCTGCACTTACAGTAGTCAAAGAATTGTCTGTAAACTATTGTCTTCATCTTGCAGTTAGTTTTTTTTAATCTTCTCAATAATTTATTGTCTCTTCTTGATATTCTGGGAGGAAATACTTATAAACAAACAACATACATTTGGGAATACAAGGACAACATTTAATTTAGTTGTTTATGATTGAAATTACTTATCAGTTTTTTTCTTTAGTGGCTCTATTTGCTAGTAATAAAAGAATTCTGTTTTAAATCGAAAAATACAAGTATTTCACCAACCTTATCATGTATAATGCATTTTAATTTTCACCAAAAAGATGAAGACTGTGAAATTTTAAATTAATCATGAAGTCAACAGGATAGGGCAAATTGAGTATGTAAACAATAATGGCAATGGTTATTGGAGTGAAACTTGAAGAAATAGGATTTGTGAGCAAGAAATATGTCAGTATTTTATGATATGAATGCACACATTTTATCTCTCATTAAATTTTGGTTTCTGGAAGCAGCTTTGAATTCAAATAGGTGTTAATGAAGCAAAGTTGTCAGTACCTCATGTTTACCAGTTACTGCCATGAAAGGTACACCTTGATTCTATAGAAATCTGCAGCAATGGACAAAGGTTTATCCTTTCAATTCCAGAAAGAACCGAACAAATGAAAAACATGTAATATTTAATCTAAAAATACACCACTGGAATTTTCATCTGTGCTTTATTTCACAAATCATATTTCTTATCAAAATGTAAGCTTCCTTTACTTCAAGATTGCATTCATTCATTTGAACAGTTTGCTTTCATATGACTTCAGATATATTCCTAACATATCATTGCATTAAAACTGATAGTTTTTTTGTTTAGATTTTATATATTTATTATTTATTTGAGACAGAGAGTGAGTGAGAATGGGAGCTCCAGGGCCTTTAGCCACTGCAAACAACTCCAGATGCATGTGCCACCATGTGCATCTGGCTTATGTGGGATCTGAAGAATCAAACTGGGGTCCTTAGGCCTCATAGGCATATGCCTTAACCACTAAGCCATCTCTCCAGCCCATAAAACTGATAGTATTTTATCTTTCCAAATATTTTACTTTAAAAAATATATGTTTATTTATTTGAGAGAGAAAGAGGTAGAGAGAAAGTGAAGGAAGGAGGGAATGGGCACATCAGGGCCTCCAACAGCTGATAAAAAACTTCAGGTGCATATGCTACCTTTTTCATCTGGCTTATGTGGTCCTGGGAAATCAAACCTGGGTCCTTTGGCTTTGCTGGCAAGTTGCCTTAACCATTAAGCCATCTCTCAAGGCCCAAATATTTTACTTTTGTTTTTAAGGCAAGAGTCCTCTATTATCCTAAGCTGTGGCATTCTATCTGTCCACTCTGCTCTGCTAAGAGTTGTGAATCCCATTGAAATTTGACCTTCTGCAAGGTTCTGAAACTTCAGAGAATGTCACAAATCTTTAAATTTTGAGAACATAAAGGCTGTAATTAAACACACAGAACCACTGTAAAAATGTTGTAGACTCCATTTAGAAAAGTATACAGCAACAATTCAATTACAATTGTCTAATTCACAGTGTCAACAGAATTCAATAAAGTTTTATAAGGTGATATCTACAAAATCATATGTTGACAAACAATGTTCTCAATCATTATCATCTGCTTTTGTAGATAGGGTATTGCTATATGGCTCAGACTGTTCTTGACCCCTCAGACATCCTGCCTCAGTTTCTCAATACTGATATTACAGGCATATACCACCATGTCTGGTCCTATTAGTCTCTTTTTGATGTATTTGTATTGGGAAGGATGGATCAGGAAAGCAAGAGATATGGGGATATTCCTATTCAGAAGAATTTCTTGTAACTTTCTGAGCTTTTTAAGTCTTATAAATTTTGTAAGTTTCCTGAGTCTATGATACTCCCTGCCCCTCGCACAAATGAATGTTTCAGTTCCAGGGAAGTAGTGCTAGAAGATTCCACACCTTCCCTGCTTCTTATTGCCCCCTTCCTGAGCACGGGAGAGCATGGTAGGTTAGATATATGACTGCTTTTACGTCCATTTATGAATGAGCACTGGCCCGCTATACCAGACCAATAGTCACTTTTACTCAGCAGTTTGACCAGTTATGAGTCTCCACAGTAAGGACTGCTTATAATAAAAATCAAAAGAAAGAAAATAAAAAAAAGGTTTCCTTCTACAACTGAAGCCGACAGCAGTCTATAATTGTTTAGATGGCAATTTGGAAGGCCTAACACTTCCATATAACAAAACAACAAACTACCAGGAGCTCTGACTCACCATACTACAGATTTTGGTCCCAGCTTATAGTAAAAAATATTGATTCCCTCTCGCATAGTCACCTTAAACCCAATCAGAAATCAATGCCAATATTGCACCAGTGAGCACATATTATCTGCTCTATTGACATTGTATTGATGTTGTAATTCATAGGGTACAGAGCCAAACAGGACTATCTGTGACAAGTCTTTCCTGGCATCTGCAGAGGAAGCGCCTGCCAGCACCGTAAAAGACAGCCAACAGGGTTGGAGCTTACTGCTAAGTCACAGCTATATTTCTCCAAGTCCTGCAACCAAAGTATGTTAGTGTTTTCAGCAACAGGGACTTACCATCTGTACTAGTCAGCGTTCTCTAGAGGAACAGAACTGATAGAATGGATTATATTTAAAAGGAATTAATTGGATTAGCTGATGGCAGTCTAATACCAGTTGCAGGCCCTAGAATCAAGGAACCAGGTAGCTGTTCAGTCCACGAAGCCGGATGCCTCAGCAGTCCCCATCCAGCACTGAGGGCCTGGAGACTTCCTGAGGAGCTTCTAGTTTTCAACCCACGTGGGTCTTCAGTCTGGGCTGGACTTCAGTCCGCCCTGGAGGGCAGCAAGCCGGTTCCACAGCCAAGTGGAAGGAAGGGGCTTTTTCACCCACAGCTTCCTTATATAAAATTCCCCTCTGAGAGGGGCCACCCATGCTGCCCATTTTGGGGGAAAGGGGCTCTCCCTGGGGTAAAGACTTCCTCCTTTAGTTAATCCTTTCTGGAACCAACAGATGACTGTGGATTACTAAACAGATCAAGTTGACAACAACTTAACCATCACTCCATCTATAACTAGCATTCAGCCAATGGCAGTGGTACTAACCTATATTGTTAGTGAAGATTTAGGAAAATACCTTAGCCAAAGGCTTTTAGGGTGGCAACACACCCTTGGCACTAGAATTTTTATCCAGCTACTTTATGGGCCCTAAGAATAACTCCCTCTCCACCCATGTAGCACATCTTAGTTCAAACTAGTCAGTTACTTGTTTACTATTTTGAAGGTGTCTTTCCAAATCTGTATGCCACATGAGAATTAGCATTATATAATGAAACCTCTTTCTACAGGTGGTGGGCAGGATATTTGAAGGTCCACCGTCATACTTTCCAACAAGTGCCAAATCGGTATTGGATATCTAAAGAGATACTAGAAAAAGAAAAATGTTGTAAGGTCCATTGTAACATGAAAAAATTCCATCATTTGTTTCAATTATATCATCAAAAGTGCAATGTTGGGGTCAACAGTGTGAATAGAGATACTGCCTCTTCTAACCTTTCATTATCCATTCATCTTCCATATATCACTTGACATTCCTCATCCTGCAGTGCCTTTTCAGGGGTACTGTGGATCTTTGTAACTCTGACTGTCCTTGCACGGCTGGTCCACACTGCTCCACTAAGCAGCAGGAGTGGGTCCATGTTCTAGCTCTTTTACTTTCTCCTTAACCCAACTCTTGGAGTCTAACTGACTTTGGTGGGTGCCATGTCTTTCCATATGTCATATTTGGCTGCTGAAAGAACTTCAGGTTGGGAAAACTCTACCCCCAGGATACTCTACTATCTCAGAGAAATGTGGCAACATACCTCAGGGGTACAATTGCCAACTCATATGAGAAGCTTAATCATTTTCACCTACATACTCGGTCATTCACTTTTCTTCCACCACTTTGATGTACTATTGCTTGAGCTGAAAAGTCTTCCAAAGGCTAAAAAGCATAGCATTTGGCTTTCTGTCAATGTTTACCACAATTCCAGCTCAACGAAAGACTTGCCAAATTTGCTTTCAAATGATGAGACAGACACCATTGTCTTCTTTGCTGTTCTGTCATACCCTCTATTTCACAACACTTTGGGAATCACATTTTCATACTAATTTAAGTTATTCCTATCCAGCATAGCCTCTCCTGCCTTATAAAGATTATATCCAAACACTGGGCTCAACAAAGCCACTTAAAAGGACAGTAGCAACAACCACAACAAACAACCCCACCACCCACTTCATATCACTCCTTAAGTGACTGGTGAATTCACTCTGTTCTCCATCCTTCTGTGACCACAGTTATATGAGGCCAGTTGAATTGGGTTGCAAACATGGACTCCTCAATGTTCAGTTTCCTCAGTAATGCCATTTATTTCTCCAATGCTTTCTAGTCTTCTGTATTTTCAGGATCTGTTGTAGTCATTTTCACATTGCTAGATCAAAATGCTTGACTAAAAGCAGTTGATGGGAGGAAAGAATTTATGTGATACACAGTCTTGGGAGGAGTTTCTTGATTACACAGAAAGCATAGTAGAGCGGAGGCTGGACATTGTGTGTTAACACAGCTGGTGTAGAAAACAGCAAGAGAGTGAGCTGAGCTCCACCAAGGGGAAAGCTAGGCTATAACACAAAACCCACTCCCAGCAACACACCTCCTCCAGCAAGGCTCCACCTCTGTAATTGCCACCAGCTTGGGACCAAGTATTCAAAATATAAGAGTTTATGGGAGACATCTGAATCAAACCACCACAGGAACTACCCCAAGGTAGGGACTACCCAAATATCTCCTAATGGCTCATATGAGCCTGTTCATTAGCAACTGAATTACCTCATATTACATTAGATTATGTGGCCTTCCTTTCATTTAATTAAAGTAGAAAAGGAGAAAAGCTGATAGTATTCTCTGTAAGGTCTGTGATAAGACAAGTATACACAAGTGCACTATTGTTGTTCAATATGATCTTAGAAGTCCTAGCATGGTCAGTTACACAAGACAAAGATAGAAAGGGAATCAGGATGCATAATAACATGTATGTAGCATTTTAGTATAACAGAATGTTTCATTGTTTCATGTATCTTGATTTTATTGAATTCCTAATGACTAATTTTGTGGATACAATTGACTCTTTCTTACAGCTAGTGCAAAATTAATGTTTCTTTATTTATAAATCTTTAACTGTGCATATATTCTGTCTGCTGATGTTCATTTATGCTTAACAGTAGTTACAAATCAGCAGCATATGCCCATAATTTTTCCATGTCACATTGAAATATTGACAGGTCAATTCATCTGTAAACATGTATAGGAAGGAGGTATTTATACTTTTGAAGATTATGATAAAACTATTATGATAACAAAAACTAAATTAAATAACAAATTTAATGTAATTTCATATTCATAAAACTACTAAATACTATATATTCATATAACATCTACTATTTAGTAAATGATTTATATTTTTCAATTACTCTAATTTGCATTTATTAATTTACTAATTTGTACATATGTAATCTAATATTCTTACAATATAATATTTTCACAATTTTACAACACATAAAGCTAAATGTAAAGATTAGTAAAACAATAATCCCAAACTTCACAAAATTCAATCAAAGCACATACACACAAACCATAAATCCACAGTAGAATTTTGATTCAAGCATCTTGGTATTGCTCTACACACCTGGTGATAAGAGCTCTCTTAAAGCAAGATGTAGGAAATGGTTGTGTAAACAATCTGAATGCACCTATGGCAATGGAAGGCAGAGTCAGGGGAATCTTGAAGGAGAATCAGGAAGCTTGAAGGCCAGGTCATTTGGGATTCATACTGGCAAAAATAACCAGAAAACTTATTTCAAACAAGGTGGAAGGTGAAGACTGACACCCCAAGGTTGACCTGAGAACTCTCCACACACATACCACGGCACCTGTGTCATTACACACACACATATCGTATACATACATACACACATACTTATGTACATTCAGACATACACAAATTCATGAACAAAACAAATAAACAAAATATTTTATATAGAGACTTAAAAAGGAAGGAATGGAAGGGGAGAAGAATAGAAAAGGAGGAATAACAAAAATATAATCAGAATAATTGGACAAAGATAAAAAGGAGAAACAATAGGAGGAGGTGGAAAAAAGGAAGAAAAAGAAGCCCCCTGGCACACATTAATTACAACCATACCGTTTCAGAAAAATATCCTTGACCTTATTTTAATTTATAAGAAATATGTTTTAACTTAAAGCATGATTTGTAAGTGTAGGACTCATGTTTTGATAATGAAAATTATTCCCCTGACTCCTAGTACCTGAAGAAAGTCTACTGAACTTCTTTCAGGATATGTTCCAGGTTGTATTATTAGACTGGAATCCTAACAATTTCATGTTAGAAAATTTCACATTTTAATTTTTATTTTTCAGTCAGTGGCAGACAGGAGAGAAAGAAAGAGCATGGGTGGGAGGTGGAGCTTTAGATTCAAATGATGACCTGTGATTTTCATGTGTTCTAAAATTCCTTTTCTATGTCTAATTCCTTCCCATTTCTTCCCTTACTGAGCCCCCTTGTGGTAAGTATCTGTAACTTGTTTCCTTTGGGATAGCTTTGTAAGGTATATAATACACTACACAACTTTTATTTCCAACAGGAATCACATTGCACTGTAAAATCTTTAACAGTATCCTTAAAGATTTAAAATGATAACTCAGTGTGAAAAAAAAAGAAAAAAAAAGTGATAAAATTTTCTTTTAGAAGTATTTAAAACATATTCATAAATATATAGCATTAAAATATATTATGCATTCTTGTTGGAATACACATTGATATTCTTTATCTTTGTGTGCACATGTTCATGCATCCATAAACACAAAACTTTTATAATTTAGTTTCAAGAATGGAAAATATCACTGGAAAACATTAGGGTCAAAAAGTTTAGTTAATGGCCAGGTATGGTGGTAGACGCCTTTAATCCTAGCAGAGGTAGGAGGGTCACTGGGAGTTTGAGGCCATCCTGAGACTACATAGTGAATTCCAGGTCAGCCTGGGCTAGAGTGAAACTCTACATTGACACCCCCCAAAAAAGTTTAGTTAAAACACAAGTAAAGTTTGCTTGGGCTAAAATTTAAAATAGGAAAATGGCTTTCATATATATATACTGTTATCAGTGGCCTCTTATCTTAAAAAGCATGGTGGCCTCAAAGTCACATTCAAAGACCTAGCTGAATCTACATCTTAGCAAACGTAAGACCACCCAGGAGGAAAAATGCAGATGGACAAGAACACCATTCACTTATCTCAACATCTATTCCAGGTCGCAACTCTTTGTTTCCTTTACCCTTTTTCTTTCTTCTGCACCTGGGGCTCCATTCACAATAACTGTGCTTACAAATTCCAGTATCTCTAAATTTATCACCTTGAGCTCAATGTAGCTAAACTATTTCCTCAAAGTTTTTCAAAACTCGAAGATATAGTTTCTATGGGAAGATGCTTGATACTTATTGGGAGGACCAGAGAAGATTGATGCATTCATTCAATGCACTTTAATGAACTGTAGAATTATCAAGGCCCTACTATACAAAAAAAAAAAAAAAAAAAAAAAAAAAAACTCTCCAAAAGGTTGCTGGATGAGAATGCAAAAGTGATGAACTCATTCTGTGAAAGTTGGAGAAGTATAAGATAAAATAGAATAGGAGGGCTGTAGAGATGGCTTCGTGGTTAACACACTTGCCTGCAAAGCCAAAGGACCCAGGTTCAGTTCTCCAGTACTCAAGTAAAGTCAGATGCACAAGGTGACACATGTATCTGGAATTGATTTGCAGTGGTAAGAGACCTTGGCCAGCCCATTCCCTCTCTCACTTTATTTGCCTCTCTCTCTCTCTCTCTCTCTCATACACACACACACACACACACACACACACAAATAAATAAATAAAAATACTAGAAAAAATAGAATATGAAAAATGAGACTCAAAAAGCCTAGTTCATAAAGTAAGTGTAAGCAATTGTTTTCTGGGATATTATTTCATTTGAATGTGGAGATGTGTGTGGGTGTATGTACGAGTGTGTGTGTATGTGTGCATGTGTGTGTTTGTGTGTGTGTGTGTGTGTGTGCGCGTACCCATGTGGTGTGTGTGTGGTGTGTGATGGTCACAATGTTTCTCTATGGTTCATGTGAAGAGCATCAGAGTAATGCAGTAACACGCCTGATTATATAGGAATCATGCTCCCTAGTAAGGAAAAAGACCAAAGTTACTTAAATTCTAACATTAGGAGTCAAGATTATAATGGTTCACCGTCATCCCTTACCAGCTGACAATTCTTATTATACCCTTCAAGGTTATTGAAAGTCTGTTGCTTTCCTTTGAATTTTAAATGCATCCTCACTTGATGGTGCATGTCCATCCTGTTGGTGGCACTGTGCACACAGGAGTTAAGGAAAGCGATGGAAAAGACCATTCTACTTGTAGATATAAATTTAGCACTTCAATGATGCTTGTCTTTCTGAAATCTCCAAAGCAGATGTTTATTCTTGTCAGAGCTACACTATTCAAACCCTTGCTAAAAAATGTTCCCATGGTATTCTTTAATAATTACTGAAACTTAAAAGTAATTGTGAATCCGGATCGACTAACTCTTATTAAGTTTTTGATAAAAATTAGTCATCACAGCCTGGTAGTTTATGCTTCTACCCATGAAATGTTCTAAAATAGCAGTTAAGTAAATAACAATAAACAATCTTTAAAAGAATCGATTGTGAGGGTTTGGGGAGGCAGCCCATGGGTAAACAGCATGCAGCACAGGCATAAACACCTGTGTTCAGATTTCCCAAAGCCTATCTGAAGCCCATGGTGTAAGGTACATCTTTAAGCCAAGCACATCTACAGTGAGATATGAGGCAGAGACAGGAGGTTTCCAGAACCTCCCACTTCAGCAACCTGACAAAGCACTGAACAATGAGATACCCTGACTCAAGCATGGTGGAAGGCTCTGATCTATACCCCAAGTTGTCCTCTGACGTCCATGTCATCACACGGAAGCACCCACATTAATCCCAGAAAACATGCACAAACATCACCCGCACAGCACCAGTCATGAGGTGGAAGCGTTGTAGATCTATTTAGATGCTTTTTCTCATCTTTTTTTTTGTTTTGTTTTGAGTTTACATTTTTATAACTAAGAAACTCTATACTGAAAAAGGTATGAAAGCCAGGAAGACTACAGGAGTGTGCTTTGTAGAATGTTGGTTAAATTTGTGAATCAATGGATAATTGCCCTCTAGTTAGCCAAGACAGTGGAAAGGGAACCATTCAGATAATGAAACTGAAGTTCAAGCAAACTATAAATGCTTATGTAACATAAGGTAACTGTGGTAGTTTGAATATATGTCCCCCAATATATTCAGTGTTTTATTACTTATAGTTTGCATCTGCAATCACCTTGCTAGAGGCAAGGTCACTGATTCTTAAGGTGTGGTGATGGTTTGAGAGTCCATTGTAAAGATATGCAAATGTGCCTAGCAGGAGTTCCTGAAGTGTGCTGTGTGACCTTTTGGCTGTAGTTTTGCTCTGTGTGCTGTGGGGGCTGGTTGGCTTTTTTGCTCTCTGCCTGGCCCTGTGGAGAGCAGGCCGCTTCTCTTGCCATTATGGAACTTCCCTGGATCTGTACTTCAATAAATAATATCCCTTCCTCCATAACTGTGCCTGGTCTGGAAGTTCATCTCAGCGAACCTGAAGCTGTCTGCAACAGTAAAGTGGTACCGAGGAGTGTGGGGTCTTTGAACCTGACCGTGTGGATATTCGTCTTTTGGAGCCTTTGTTTTGGAGGAATGGGCATGGACTTGGTGCTTGCAACTGAAGATGCCTTCTGGAAATGGGCTATTCTGATGAGAGTTTGAGAATGCTAAGTGCAGATAGTACTGAACTTCAAGGCTTGGCTTATGAGCTTTCTAAGGGAAGGAAAGACGGCAGAGGACTTTGTTAGAACTGGGCTACTGGCATAAGGGATGGCTACGTTCTGCTATCCAGGCCCAGAAAGTTTGATCAAACTTAAATTTGTAATGGACTGATGTGCTTGGCTAAAGATATTGGACTGAGAGATTTAAGATTTTAAGTTGGAAAACCTGAAGCAAGTTAAAAGTAAAGGCATTGAGAGTGGTTTAGATTCTATTGTCAACACATTAGCAATCTTAAGGAAGGTGGAAGGAAGGTGGCCAGACTTGATTTACATTAAAACAATGGAGAGGATGCCTGAGGAAAGACTGTTAAAAATGCAAATTCTTGGAAAGAGTGTTGACTGGAGAAGTAACCTGTTGTTCAAGGCTGTGGTTTATTTCATCCCTGGGTTAAGAATATGGCTGTGTCCTGCACGCCTGGTATTAGTTTTGGAAGCATGAAAAATGCATGGAGTGGTCATGAGTTGCACACGGTTCCAGGAGCCGCTGCTGAGATGCAGCATCAAGGCAGGGCATGAAGTCCCTGAGGAATAGGCTGGAAGAGCCTTTAGGAAGATGGACCGTGGTTTGCATGGAGACCTGAAGATGTTTTGGATATACCAGGACTGTGTAAAAGGGCTACCATGGAGTGCAGTGTTGGCATGGGATGAAAGTTTTCCCTGGCGACTCTGCCCAGCTGGAGGGGCGTAATTGGAAAACCTGAGACTGTCAATCTCTGGTTATATTGAACTGCAGAAGTTTGATGACGGTTGATGGTGGTTGAATTTGCATTGTTCTAGTCTCTCCTTGCTATTCCTTATACAGTTAAAATGTTTACTCTGTGCCTTTACATGTTGAAAGTATTTAACTTGTTTGATTTTACAGGACTCACTATCTTAAGTTGATCAAGATTTGAAATACTGAGTACAATTTACAATGTGTGATAGTTATAAATCTTTTGGGGGCCAGGAGCTAAATATATTGGGGCCAGGGGCGGAATGTGGTAGTTTGAATATATGTCCCCCAATATATTCAGTGTTTTATTACTTATAGTTTGCATCTGCAATCACCTTGCTAGAGGCAAGGTCACTGGGGGCCCCGGTCTTAAGGTGTGGTGATTTGAGAGTCCATTGTAAAGATATGCAAATGTGCCTAGCAGGAGTTCCTGAAGTGTGCTGTGTGACCTTTTGGCTGTAGTTTTGCTCTGTGTGCTGTGGGGGCTGGTTGGCTTTTTTGCTCTCTGCCTGGCCCTGTGGACAAGCACTGTCTCAGCCAGAAATGAAAACTCTTCAAAGTATGATTGTTATGCAGATCGCTTTCTAAGGACTCTTTGGCTCTAGCAAAATAAACTTGATGTACCTGAAGCAAGTTAAAAGTAAAGGCATTGAGAGTGGTTTAGATTCTATTGTCAACACATTAGCAATCTTAAGGAGTGGAAGGAAGGTGGCCAGACTTGATTTACATTAAAACAATGGAGAGGATGCTAAAAATGCAAATTCTTGGAAAGAGTGTTGACTGGAGAAGTAACCTGTTGTTCAAGGCTGTGGTTTATTTCATCCCTTTAAGAATAAACGCCTGGTATTAGTTTTGAAGCATGAAAAATGCATGGAGTGGTCATGAGTTGCACACACACAGCATCAAGGCAGGGCATGAAGTCCCTGAGGAATTGGAAGAGCCTTTAGGAAGATGGACCGTGGTTTGCATGGAGACCTGAAGATGTTTTTGGATATACCAGGACTGTGTAAAGGGCTAGGAGTGCAGTGTTGGCATGGGATGAAAGTTTTCCCTGGCGACTCTGCCCAGCTGGAACGTAATTGGAAAACCTGGAGACTGTCAATCTCTGGTTATGAACTGCAGAAGTTTGATGACGGCTGATGGTTTGAATTTGCATTGTTCTAGTCTCTCCTTGCTATTCCTTATACAGTTAAAATGTTTACTCTGTTGAAAGTATTTAACTTGTTTGATTTTACAGGACTCACTATCTTAAGTTGATCAAGACTGTGAGAACCTTTGAAATTGGACTGAGTACAATTTACAATGTGTGATAGTTATAAATCTTTTTGGAGCTAAATATATTGGGGGCCAGGGGAATGTGGTAGTTTGAATATATGTCCCCAATATATTCAGTGTTTTACTTGAGGCAAGGTCACTGTCTTAAGGTGTGGTGAAGAGTCCATTGTAAAGATATGCAAATGTGCCTAGCAGGAGTTCCTGAAGTGTGCTGTGTGACCTTTTGGCTGTAGTTTTGCTCTGTGTGCTGTGGGGCTGGTTGGCTTTTTGCTCTCTGCCTGGCCCTGTGGGAGAGCAGGCCGCTTCTCTTGCCATTATGGAACTTCCCTGGATCTGTTGATCCCTTCCTCCATAACTGTGCCTGGTCTGGAAGTTCATCTCAGCGAACCTGAAGCTGTCTGCAACAGTAACCTAAAATTGACATTCTAAATATAGGGTGTATGTTATCACTAGTCACTAAAGTAACGTTTATGAATATGTGCTCTTTGACCTTAAACGATACAGATATATAGGCAAAACTGTGTTGGCTACAAGCACTGAAATGGAAACTCTTCAAAGTATGATTGTTGCAATCGGACTCTTCTCTAGCAAAATATTGTACTCTTTTGGTAATCATTCCAATCCATGTACAAAACACTTGATTTTTCTTTGCCTTTTTTTTTTTTTTTTTGAGACACACACACACACACAAAGAGAGAGAGAGAGAGAGAGAGAGAGAGAGAGAGAAAGGGAGAGGAAGACAGAGATGGGCACGCCAGCAGCATCTCAGCTGCTGCGAAATCCAGATGCATGTGCCCCCTTGTGGTCAAGTGCGGCATTGCGCCCTTGTGTCACTTTGCATCTGGCTAAACGTGGGACCTGGAGATTGGAAACCTGAGTTCTTAGGCTTAGAAGACAGGCTCCTTAACCACTAAGCTATTTCTCCCGCCCTTCTTTGCCTTTTAACAAAGCCATTTGGCTTACATAAACACAATCATTTTCAACATCCATGTTGCTTTAAGTACAAAGAAATGCCCACTGAAAGCATTTTCCTTTCAGTAAAACAAATGCACACCACAGAGAACACCTAAATGATGTGCTGCCCCCCACCACCAAGCCCAAATTGGTTATTAGCATGTTCTACCAACTCTACTGTTTGCGACTCATTCACAGGAGTATACCGTTGTTTGTGTAAAGCATTGCAGTCTGTCAAGCATAAAACGTGAAAGCATCCCTACACTTTTATTATGATTTATTACATCTTCTGGAAAGTATTTCCAATGGACAGAATGTCAATGTCCTTTTTGTGTTGGTCAGATATTTTGCTGTAGTGATAAGTCCTAGTGAAGAAACAATTTAAATGAGGGAAGATGGGGCTGGAGAGATGTCTTAATGGTTAAGGCGTTTGCCTGCAAAGTCTAAGGACCCCAATTGGATTCTCTAGGTACCACATTAAGCCAGATGCACAAGGGGGCACACACATCTGGAGTTCGTTTGCAGTGGCTGGAGGCCCTGGCATGCCCATTCTCCCTCTCCCTCTCTCTCTTTCCTTCTCTCTGTCTCAAATCATAAATAAATAAACAAACAAATAAATAAATAAATAAATAAATGACAGAAGATGTATTTTGAGGCATGGTTTTAGAAATTTTAGTCCATGCTCACTCAGTGTTGTTACCTCTGGCTCTGCATATAATGAGGCTGAACATCACAGTAGGTGACTGATGGGGAACATGGTGAGATCATGGGGTGGTGGAGACTGGCTCAGCTCACAGCAAGGAGACATGACAGAGGAAGGGCCTGGCATGAGATAATAGCTCCCGGGAGTTTGCTGTAGTGACCTATTTCCTCTGACCCAGACTCCATTCTGAACATTTCTACCACTCCTCCATGTTAACTGCTTATGAATCAGGCAGTGGATTAATCTATTGACGAAGGCAAGTACGACTGCCAAGCACATCTCTGATGCATAAGGGGTTGGAAGCATGCTTCATATCTAAACCATGACATAGCTTAAATTCAAATGTTGAAAGCTAATCTCCAATTATACAGTGGTTAGAGATGAGAAGGTCATTGGGTCATGAGATTTGAGTTTTACAAATCAGCTTAGTGCCCTTATAAGAATAGCCAAAATCTATATCTTTCTCAATTCTGTGAAGATAAAATCAGTTGTAAGTCTAGAATGTCAGAGAAGTCCACCAGTTGGGGTTACAATGCTGATACCTTCTTCTCAGATTTTCACATTGTAGATCTGTGAGAAATTAATTTCTTTTAATTATAAAACACTCAGGCTCTGGCACTTCATTATAGTAGCTTAAACTAAGTGAGTAATAATGAGATGTAATTCATCTGTAATTGTATTTACTCACAATGATATACAAGAAAACAGTATTGATTCTGAAACTAACAACCATTCTAGGGATCATGGATTATGGAAGAACTTATGTAGTTCAGAACTGTAATTATATTATAATATCCATAAGAAAAATAAAGATTCCTAAGAAAAACAAAGTATAGATGATGTTTCACTTTAATATACTTCTTAATCGACATTCAAAAATCAAATTTCTACCTTCTTATTTGCCATCATTTCACTCAAGGAAATGTTATATAGTACTGTGCTTTTTTATCCTCTAGAAATCTTGTAATGGAGTTTTGGAGGTTCAGGAAAAGTCCTTAAACTCCAAATCCTGAGTTTGTATCTGTATTTTTGTTTGTAACAAAGAATTGAAATAAAACAGATTAAAAGGACAATTATTATATTATTACATTTATTCAGGGAAAGTCAGGGGAACAAAAGAAAGTGATTTCGAAGGAAAGGGGAATGGATGCACGAGGAGGTCCAAGAGGGCATGGGGCTGGGGACAAACATAAAAAAAAAAAGACACTTAGAAAGACTTTTGAGAGGAAACAGAGAAGAAAATACAGAGAGCAGCTGCCATGTGGAAGGCAGGAGGGGATAGGAATAGGTATCACCCTCCCACTTTCTCAGCTCAGCTCAACCAGGCTGAGCTGAAAGGAGCTTCCCAGGCAGGAACCTGGAAGTTCAGGAGAGGTGAAAAGCCAACAAGGGGCCTTGCATACCTCCTACGCATCTATTTGTAATCTTACTATGGGGGGCTTTACCCTCAGACATAAGGGGCGTTCTGAGACTGAGAGAGGTGATTGGTCCAAGCTCAGGGGACTGTATCAGGACGAGATCAGCACACCTGGGTAGGAGATGAGAGAGCTGATAGGACAACATTTGGATCAGACACTGAAATCCAGAGCAGGCAGACACAGGCAGGAGGGGCTACATCTTTTTCATTCCCTCTTTTGGGCCCAAACCTGACTAATTCCCTCTCAGTATGAGGACTAAATATTTTACAAAAAAGATAACACCCCTACATTTCTGTTGTTAAACTGTCATCCTGAGGGCACATTCATCCAGTTATTTAATCACAAGACTCTTATTTGATGTCATTTCCAAGCTTTCTCATTTTAGAATGATTGATTTTATTTTAAAATTTTATTATTTTTGCATGAATGTGTGTGGTGTGCATGCATGTGCAAACATGTTCATAGCTGTGGGGGGGGCTCATGTGCACATGTGTGCATATGATGTGAAGACAGAAGGTCAGCACTGAGTACCTGCTTCAATCTCCTTCCACCTTATTTATTTGTTTATTCTTTTTGAGATCTTTGAACCCAAAGTTCACCAAGTTTGGTTAGTCAGACTAGCTACTGTCCCTTGTGGATTTACCTGACCCTTTCCTGGTGAGATCTCAAATTACAGTCTCACACTTTAATGCTTCTCTAGCATTTCTATGGATTCCAGGAATGGATGTGAGCTCACTTCCACAGGAAGCACTTTACCTATTGAGTAATCACCCCAAACCCGAGGTTATTCTTTCAAAGCACATTTATTTTACAATAAAATTGAGCAAGTGTATAGAGTTCCCTTATATTCACAGCCCCCTATGCACATAGCCTGCCTCAATTATGAGCATCCCTACTGGCATGGTACATTTCTTCCAATCAGCAAAGCTTTATTGCCCCATCGTTATCACCCTGAGTCCATTTTATATCACATATTGTTATGGGCTGACTTGCTCAATGGCAGTCCCACTTTTATTCAGATAGAGATGTCTGAAAATTAAAAATTGCATTTTTTTCAGAGTCAATTTCACTTAGGATTCATTGCACAAAATTGGTCTGTCAAGAAAATATATTAGAATGATATTTTAAAAGCAAGAGTGGGCTCAGATTTAACCTTGCCGTTGTTGAAGTTGGTAGTGAGTTTGTGATTTGTGACCATTTATGTTGAGTGACCATCACTAGATTATGTCTGAAGATGTCACTGCCTTGCTTGGTGGAAAACCAAAAGGAGCTGAAGAGAGACAGAGGTCAAACCAGAAGTGCTTTTTGGCTGCTGAGTCTCAGAGATCAAGTCACATCACTTCAACCTGCACATCCAATGGCAGCCCAATGAGGACCTTCCAATAACTGCTCTTATATGTGAAACCTGGTGTTAATGATCAGACATATCTAATTTTGTTAATAGTTAGTTCTGTGTGAAATAAGTAAAGACATTTCCTCCTTTCTTACCCAAAACTTTTATTTATTTATTTTTTTTTTGGGGGGGGAGAGACACAGAGAGAGACAGAGAGAGAGAGGGAGAGGAAGACAGAGATGGGTGCACCAGCAGTCTCTCAGCTGCTGTGAACAAAATCCAGATGCGTGCTCCCCCTTGTGGTCAAGTGTGGCATTGTGCCCTATTGTCACTTTGCGTCTGGCTAACCATGGGACCTGGAGATTGCAACCGCTGGAGATTGGAACCAGCATTCTTAGGCTTAGGAGGCAGGTGCCTTAACCACTAAGCCATTTCTCCAGTCCATTATTTTTAAGAGCAGTTATAGGTTCACAGTAGCTAGCAGAGAGTTTTTTTTTTTTTTTTTTTTTTTTTTTTTTTTGTACACTCCTTACTTCTGCTACATAGGCAAAGCCTTGTCCTTTATCAGCACTCAGCAAGGTAAATATATATGCTATCACTAATGAGCCTATCAGAGCACATTATCAGTTAAGACTCATAATTTGCATAAGAATTCACTTTGGCAGTTATATATTCTGGGGTATTTATTTTGATTTTTTTTTCTTTATGAGACAGGATCTCACTTACCAAGGCTGGACTCACTATGTAGACCAAGCTGACTTCAGATGTCTGCAGCAATCTTTCTAGCTCTATGACCACAGAACTAGGATTATAGACATATGCCATCAAGCTGGCTAATCTTATTGACTGAGATAAATATATAGGTATATATCCACTATCATAGCACATACAAGAACATTTTCACTTCCCTAAAAATCCTTCTTGCTCTATCTATTCAACACTCTCTTCCAAAGTGAATTTCTTGTGATCATCTTTTTTTTTTTTATTAAAACATATACAATTGTTAAAATATTTAAATATGTGTGTGAGTCTCTGTCAACTCACATAATTTAAAGATCTGATTTTATAGGAGAAATCTTCATTTTACAGGAACAGCATTTTTGGCTGGAGAGATAATATTTAACTGTTTTGAAATAATGAAATACAATTCTAATGAGGAGACTGCAAAAATGGATCAGTGGTCAAGTGTGCTTGCCATTAAGGTATGAGAGATACTGTCCTAGTTCAATTTACCTAGAAACCATGTAAGAAGCTGGGTATGGCCACACACATTGTAAGTGCAGTCTGGTGATGGAAGAGAGACCACAGAATCACTGGGCTTGCTGACCAAAAAGTGTCAGCTCCTAACTGAGGGAGAGACCCTGTCTCAAGGAAGTCCATGGTTGATGAACAGAGAAGGCATGTGCAGCTTTCCTCTGTCTACCATGTGCATGGCATCTCACATCTGCATGCACACGCCTACAACATCTGTAACACCACACACACACACACACACACACACACACACTAAAATAAGGTATTCATATTTCATATTAGAGACATTTTTTTAAATTAATTACATAAATAGGAAGGGGTTTTCTGTTGCAAGCCTAGCTATCTTCTGCAATGGCTGTCTGCTTCTGGATTCATGGTCTCAGCTTTGGGGCAATGGAAAATATAGCATAGCAATAAACATACCAAATACAGGGCTGGAGAGATAGCTCAGCAGTTAAGACACTTGCCTGTAAAGCCTAATGACCAGAGTTGGATTCCCCAGTACCCTCTTAAAGCCAGACACACACAGTGGTCCATGCAGCTAGAGGCCTTGGTGCCTCATTCATTCTCATTCTTTCTTTCCTCTCTCCTTTAAAATATGTTAATAAAATATTTAAACAAACAAACAAACCAACAAAAAACCATGGCAAACTCTTTTTGGTGGGTACCTGCATTAGTGAAGCTCAGCTTGGGTTTTACAGTTGCTTCTGCACATCAGGGATTAAAACTGTCCTTTTGACATTCTCCATTTCAACACCCAGTTTACAATGGTTTAAATTCAGACTAGAACTATGGTAAGGTTTCTTTTAGCCTAATCCAAAAATACTTTGCTTTGTCAATACTTTAAGGATCCTTATGTATTAGGCAATTCACATTTTCATTCTTCTTCTCCTGAACACTATTGATATCCCTGGGCCAAACTGAAATGTAGAATTTACAGACATTCCACCCACTGACATAGGCCCTGAAAATAAAAGAGTAAAAGTTACTCTGTTAGAGAAAAAGATAGAGACAGAGAGAGAGAGAGGAGAGGGATTTAGATATGAGGTATTTTTTTTTTTTTGTTGTATTCACTCTAAGACTGTTTATGTTTATTTAACACACATATAAATTTAGATGTGTTGATAAATACAAGAAAAACATTTATGTCCCCTGTGCTTATGAGTTTTAAGCACTAGAGGGGAATAAAGACATTGTGTAAATAAGTGAGTAAGGAGGATGAAGAATGAAGGGTTCAGTTAAGAAACTTGTAATGGCACACCTAGGCTAGTGTGATCCATCACAGATTGACTCACTGGTAAAGTGATCATGAAGTGCAGGGCCCGTGATCACCATGCCCGTTCTGACAAACTAAAACAGCTTGTGAAGGAGGACTTGCTGTAAGATTAGCAAGTGTGAAAATAAACCATGAAGGACTTTCTTTGCCAAGTGTTGGGATTTTATTTGATATTGAGTTGTAATTAGAAATCATATGATAGTTTGAGTTAAGGCAGTAATGTGATCAAATTTGAGCTAGTTTTGGCAGTACTTCAGAGAAATGAGACACAGATGTTAATTTAAAAAAGTGAGGGGGCTGGAGGGCTGGCTTAGTGATTAAGGCGCCTGCCTGTGAAGCCTAAGAACTCCCGTTCAATTCTCCAGGTCCCATGTTTAGCCAGACACAAAGTGACACAAGGACGCAATGCCGCACTTGCCCACAAGGGAGTGCACACGTCTGGAGTTTGTTCACAGCAGCTGAGAGGCTGCTGTGGTGCCCATTCTCTATCTGTCTCCCTCTCCCTCTCTTTCTGTGTCTCTTTCCAAAAAAAAAAAAAGTGATAAAACCAGGCTGATGATGGAATGATTATAACAAAGGTAGTTATAAACAGCTATTTAAAATCATAGAGCAAAGACTGGAGAATAATTGTATTTGGTGAACGATTATATTCCTTTAGTGAGATAGAGAGAGAGAAAGGCAAAGAAACAATGCCATCCAGTACAGTTACTAGATTATATAGGCATACATGTGCATGTATATACATATATAAACGCTTAGTCATGCAAATATAAACAAACATAAAATATAAAATATTTAGTTAAATTTGAATTTCAAAAAAACCCTAATGAAAACATTTATTACACTTCTCATGTACTATTTAAAGTATATTTGCCCCAAATATTTCATTGTTTCACTAAAATTCAAATTTCATCAGACAGTCTGTTCTTTATTTGCCATCCTACATTTACATATGAACTTTTTAAGAGGATGGACATTTGGCTTTAGTTTAAAGACTTTAATACTGGCACCCTTGTGTTGGAGGAATCAAAAAGATATCACTGTGAAATTCATAGCAGATGATGTAGAAATATAGGTCTGACTTGTAGAGAAAGGAATCTTGTGACAATCTATTACAATTTTAAATAAATTTTAAAATGATAGATTATCTCCGATTATAGTAAATAATGGAGAATAAAAGAGAATGTGATAGAGCAAAAAAAAAAAAAAAAAAAGGATACAAGAAGGACAAAATAAAAGTCATTTCATGGCCTAGAGCACAGTTGTCTGAGAAAACACATGGCAAATTGCCCACAGTGAGTTGAGAAGCAGTGGTGTTAATGGAGTCCCGTGCATGCCTGTTCCCTTTGCTTAGCTAGCATCTCTTCTGTGGGTTCTTAGTTCAGAGAGAGGTCGATGCTCCTTGTTTTCTACTAGAGCCTCCCAATTTTGGTGCAAAACAGTGGGATTCCTCACAGCTGCTGTCTTACATATCTTTTCTGAAGAAAAAACATATGGGTACATGTGTATCACCTGAAAGCATTTTGGGGATGGCTTGGGCGGGGGGGGGGGGGGGGTGGGGGGGGGGAAAGGTCTGAGAAAGAACAATATAGGAAGAACATTCATTCAGAAACTGACTAAAGTTGTTTGGAAGAGAAGAGAAGGAAAGAAAGGGGAGGGAGGAGGAAGGGAGAGGGGAGAGGAAGAACAGATGGGAAGGGAAGGGATTGGTTTACAAACACTGCAGTGTTTCTAAAGCTCATACTCCTTGCTGACTCTCAAAGCTCCCCAGGTCCAACTCAGCTCCAGTGACTATCAATGGTACCTTGCTTGAAAGCACAATTATCTCCTTGCCATTCTTCTCCACCCCCTCTTTTTTCTTTTTCTCTTCTCTCCAGTTAAAATCAGAGGGATTCAGCTTGGAATTTTCTGTTGCCCATTTGTGTAGTGATTCTTCATATATTGAGACCATTCAACAAGTGTCGGCTCTCCTCATGTGGGCATGGCAGTTGGTGGCTCATAGTCAAGCTAATGTAAGAGGATTTACAAAAGAACAACCCAGGTAAATGTCAAGGCTTGATTTGACGCTGATGCCCTTTGGAAAGATTCCCACACATCTTTATACAGCTGAGTTATGGCTCTTTTCCCATGATCAGGCAATAAGAAATGGTATCTCAGGAGTGTTTTGGCATTTTAAAGATTGATGGAACTGCTCTATAATCAGGACACGTAAGTCCCTAAGGGTTTGCTACTGAAGCATCCTTTATCTTAGTTGGTTATGTTACCCTAAAAGCTGATAGAGGATAATGTTTCAATAATGGAGTGATAAATTCTGATAAATATGCCACAGAGGTTAAATAAAAAAATAAATTAACATTTTACAACATACAACATATATTTATGTAAAAGTGTCCTATGTAACAGAGGGCCATATGCCATATATATATATAAAACTTGGTTGTAGAAAGACCCTAGGATTTCCAGAGAAATAATGCCATAGCAATCTAAATGCTTCCAAAGAGAAAAGAATATAAATTCAAGAAGGAGAAGAAACAGGAGATTACAGGAGTAAAATATTTTAAGTAAACATATTCTAAATATAAATTCTATAAACAATCAAGCTTTCAATTATTCCTTTCTTAGATACCTAGACACTGAGAGTATTTATTTAATTCATATGCTTAGAAGAGTTACAAAAGCACGTTTGAAAACAAAAAAAAAAATTCTAAAAAGTCTAGTGTTGAGAAACATAAAGATGCTTTGTGGTTAACTTACAATGGAAGATACACAATTCCATCAGAAAACCGGCAGATTCCCTATATAACTATATTTTATTATACACATAAAATGTGTGCACATACACATGTGTTAATGAGGTAATAATGGTTTTCAATTAAAAAATGAGGAGACAACACTATGAATTACTGATATTTTAGGGAAGGTGATATTGATGTAGCACTTTTTCAACATTAAAACAGCTGGGCATGCTTGCACACCTTTAATCCCAGCACTTCGGAGGCAGAGGTAGAATGATCACAGTGAATTGAAGGCCACCCTGAAACTACATAGTAAATTCCAGGTCAGCCTGGGCTAAAGTGACAACCTACCTTGAAAAGCCAAAAACAAACAAACAAACAAACAAATAAATAAAGAGAGAGAGAGAGAGAACAAGGAACAAGTTGCAAGAAATCTCTGATCTTAGAAGTAGCACTGAAATGCAAATAAAAATATAATTAATGTGTTGGTGCAACTGGGAGCTATAGCTAATTAGGATATTTTCTTTCTCTGAATAGATTTTTGCATAATATAAAAATTTCAAAGCAAGCTTATAAAGTCTATAATCAATAGTAGTTTCATATTTTCATATTTATAATAACCTAATTGCCATTTACTTTTCAGTCTTTAGAATATCCTATAAATAAAGCACAGAAAATTGATTTTGCTCAGAATTTAAGTGTCATTAATCTCACAGAGTAAGAACAAAATAAAAGAAATTGAAAGGTGAAAATGTGTGGAGGGATTAAAAAAATAAAGGCAGTGCAGTCTTTCTTTAAATGTAGAATAGAAATGTAAAGATACAGATATGCTTATATCAATCACGTTTTTGAGAAAGTGAACATGGTGAAAGAAGTAAACAATGATAAGTAATTTTTCTGGAGGTGGATATGGCAGTGAAGAAGGAAAAGACAAAATAAAATTTTGGGGGCTGGAGAAATGGCTTAGCAGTTAAGGTGCTTTCCTGTGAAGCCTAAGGACCCAGGTTCAATGCCTCAGGACCCACATAAGCCAGATACATAAGGTGGCACATGTGTCTAGAGTTCGTTTGCAGTGGCTGAAGGCCCTGTAATTCCCATTCTTTCTTTCTTTTGCCCCCTTTCTCTCTCTCTGTGCTCCTTTGTCTCTCATAAATAAATAAAAAAATAAAAAATAATTTTGGTAGTACTATTTTTCTGTTTTATATCTTCAGGAATGGAGCACTAGCAACTGACATTCATGACAGAGTAAAGAGGGATCAATTAAAGGTACATGGGAAAGTAAAGTGATGAAGGGACTGTCTTTCCCCACAGAAGGTAGGAAAAGTGAAATGGAATAATTTTTAATCTTCTTATTCACGTGTAATAAAAGCCAATCAAACAAGAAATTAGAAAAATATAAACCTAATTAAATTGTCACAGCTAAAATAACTTTCCCGAATAATGCCATAGCACACAACAGGCATATTGTTCCCTAGTTCATTGCTTTTCCTTTGATTTGTGATAACTTTGTGAGGGTGCAAACACACATTCTACAAAGTGATCCATGCTGACTTCCTGAACACAGACTGGTGTGGCCTTGACATCTCTAAGAGAAGGTTTTCACAGAGTGTTCTGATGGTGTTGTTCTTATCAATTTTATATTCTCAATTAGTTATCATTATTGCTTCATTAGTCAAAATAACTCAACTGACTATAGATTTAGATTTTTCTGTAATTATGTATAAATCAGTTTTTTTTCTTGGATTAAATTTTTGTTTATCTTTCCTACAAGACTTATTATAGACCTATGTTTAGGTTCTGATTGAATAATTTTATGCCACAAAAATGATGACAGTAGGGCTGGAGAGATGGCTTAGCAGTTAAGGTGCCTGCCTGCAAAGCCTAAGAATGCTGGTTCCAATCTCCAGGTCCCACATTTAGCCAGACACAAAAGTGACACAAGGGCACAATGCCACACTTGCCCACAAGGGGGCGGATGCATCTGGAGTTCGTTCATAGCCACTGAGGCCACTGACACACCCATTCTCTCTCTCTCTCTCTCTCTCTCTGTTTCTCTCAAATTAAAAAATATAATGACCGTAGTCAATAGAATTACTTCATATTATCAACATGGTAGCCATCTACTTGTCTGCCAGCAGTAATCTGTTTTATGATAAGGAAGTGATTATATTTTCTATAATACACTGAACATTTTATTGTATAAAATACTTAAAATCCATAATATTATTTTGTACCTTTTGTAGAAACATCAAAATTAAGGCTGGATCAAAGCTCAATTTTTTTGATAGCCTTTGTTTTCAGGAAAACATGTAGTATCTCCAGAAAAGGATGAGTACATAAAACCTTCAGCAAGCATTATTCAAAAAAGGGCACACAGTACAACTTAGAAATGAACAAATAGACATATCATTAAATAACATAGGTAGAAACTGACACTGATATTGTTACATATATGATTTGACAGGTTTTCAAAAGGGCTAGTGAAAAGTGTGTGTTTAGGTTTCTGACAACTGTTAGCTTGTACACTGCTGAAAGAATACATCAATATTTAAGGGTTGCACAGCTGAGTCTCGGGAGATTTGCAGGTGAGTGGTACGTCATGGCTTCAATATCAGTTCTACGGGACCATAGACATATACTGATATGGAAGTAGTTTCACATAGCCAGCATGATTCTACTCAGAAAGTTTACGAATGCAAAGAAAAGTACTTAGAGAAACAACAGGTAAAATTTACTGATCTTAAATACTTGCCCTTCTACTCGATGTAAATTATTCACAAACTAGAAGGCTCAATAAGAACATTCCATATCACAACATAGAAAAAATATGGTTGCATTGTGATTTGAGCAAGCTATATGACATCTGTGGGACTAACTTAAACAAACAAGTCCAGAAAGAAATTTTGTAAGTGATATAATTTCTATCAATGATACATCCCACAGGCTTGTTGTTTAAAATAATTTCACTTATATATAATTCAAATCTTTGAGCAATACATCCCAGAATTAAAAGTATACAGATCAGGGCTGGAGAGATGGCTTAGTGGTTAAGGCGCCTGCCTCCTAAGCCTAAGAACGCTGGTTCCAATCTCCAGCGGTTCCAATCTCCAGGTCCCACGTTTAGCCAGATGCAAAGTGACGCAAGGGCACAATGCCGCACTTGACCACAAGGGGGCGCACGCATCTGGATTTCGTTCACAGCAGCTGAGAGACTGCTGCCATGCCCATTCTCTATCTGTCTCCCTCTCCTTCTCAGTCTGTCTCTTTCCAAAAATAAATAAAATAAAATAATTTTTTTAAAAAAAGTACACAGATCATGCCCCTAACTTCACAACTTATCACACCATAAATAACTTGTGTAATTTTCTCTTAGGACACAAAGTGGAATAGTATGAGTATGCAAGAACTTGGGTCCAAGACACTTAACTTGCACATCCAATTTCCCATTATTTTGACTTCAAATTGAATATAAGATTGTGATTGTTAAATTTATAGCAATGGAACAATATACAGATTTTTTTGTGTACCTGATTCCATTTTAATAATCATTATGTTTTTCTGAGCCTTTCCAAACTTACTGCATTCTAACAAACTTTAAAAGGATTCCATAGTATAGATATACCACAATTCATTTTTCTTTTAGAGTAGACACCTGAATGGCTTCCAGGCTCAAAGTATTATAAATAATTGTGATGTAAATGTGCTGGTCCATGCCTTTTGGCATATGTCTACACAAATATAAGTTTGAAATACATCAGGGAATTGTTTTGTCCAAAGCTCAAATGTGATAGAAAGTGTCAAATTATCGTCCAAAATGCTTTAAACAAAACCCATTATCATCAGAAATGTATCAAATATATTCTTTCTCTACATCCTACCTACTATTTGTGCTGTCATTCTATTTACTATGAGACATGGTCACAGATCATGGTAACTCCAAGTATTGCAATACTAATAGATTTGAATGTCTTTGTCTATTTGTTTATCATCTACTCAAAGTTTTAAATTATATGTTTATTCATTTTTAATGTGTGTATTTCTATGGGATATAATGTCTTTTTATTTTTAAAAGTTCCTTATGCATGCAAGTTATAAGTCACATAACTTTTCATAATGTCAAGTGAGTTTTGTAATAGTATTTCTTAAATAGTATATAATAAAGTAATTTACATAGATGAAATAACCCACTTAGTTAGGGAACATCACTTTCCACCAATATTATCAACAACTTAAGTATCAAAATTATCAATATATTTATGTGTATTTTCTCATTTAGATGTATGAGTCAATTGAAAGTTGTTTTCAATTCAGTATTTTTTATACTTTTAAGGGGGAGAGAAACTGTCTCCACTTGTCTTACAAAATATTCAGAAGTTTTTTTCTGAAAGGGATTTATGTACCACTCAGATTTCTGATGCACAGAAAGAGGAAGTAGAGAGAGCGCCACCTAGAGTCTCTCCTGTAACAGTTCAACAAATCTCTGGAACCTAAGGAAACATGCCTTAGGGAAATTACAGATACTGTCATTCTAATGTCATGTGAACTTATTTGTCAGGAAATATCCCTGATCTTTTTATACAACTTGTGTCATTACATTCTTTAAACATCAAATGGTATTCTCCAACGAGGGCGTCTGAAGCCAGGAGACTTTTATGAATTTAACCAACTTAATAGAAATGGAGCAAATAAATTTACATATGTTTTCTTCATTTTCTCTTTTGTGGCTATTTTAGTAGAAATGCAAATTTAATAAGCTAATGTATTAAATTTAATCCAGTTATATATTTCAACAATTTCTCAATTAGATTTGTCTCAAGGCTTCTCATAATATTGCTTTGATAACATTGCATGTCTTGTAAGAATAAACTCAAAATATAAACTTTTCCATTATTTAATTTATATAGTTAATTTATCTTCTCTTTTATATGTACAACTTTATTGCTTTTCTGAAAGGAAAACCTGTGCTTGTCATTGATTTTTATTTTTATTTTTTGAGAGATAGAGAGAGAGAGAGAGGGCAGAGACAGAGAAAGAAACAGAGAGAGAATGGGCACACCAGTGGCCCATCAGATGCTGTGACCAAACTCCAGATGCGTGTACCCCCTTCTGGCAAATGTGCTACATTGCACCCTTGCATCACTTTTTTTGCGTCTGGCTAAACATGGGACCTGGATGTTTGAAGGGGAGTTCTTAGGCTTTGCAGGCAGGCACCTTAACCACTAAGCCATCTCTCCAACCCCCCCTTTTTTGAGAGAGAAAGATGTAAAGAGAAAAAACAGTTGTCATTGATTTTTAACTGTTTGTTGATTTATGCATTTGTTTTATACTTTCTATTCTTTTAATTTAGTGTTAATTTCCCATTTGGGGTTTTCTATTTTTTTCTGGTCTGTGTATTTTATTTTTTGGATTCATAAAACAAAGATCTGGAAATATACCAAATTATTGGTGCATT
Source organism: Orientallactaga sibirica (assembly GCA_036365145.1). NCBI lineage: Eukaryota > Metazoa > Chordata > Mammalia > Rodentia > Dipodidae > Orientallactaga > Orientallactaga sibirica. The sequence continues at coordinate 10,101,071 of JAEOAD010000023.1, read as the reverse complement.
GGCATATTCTGGTACAATGGCAGAGGAACGCCAAAATTCCTGTATCATTTTTACCCTTAATGTTTTTTTCTGATCAACTTGTTGATTGATTCACTGTCATCAACAAAAGTCCATAGTGTATTCAGATTTCCCAAGATTTATATAATGTTCTTTAATTGTTTGAAGAACACATCTGGGTTTCCACATTACACCGAGTGTTCATGTTTTCTTAGGTTCCCCTTTATTGTGGCGGATTCTTGGGTGTCCCTTTCTGTTGGTGGCCATTTACATGTTTAAAGTCTGGTCTCCATCTCAAAACTTCCAAAGGTGATTAATTCCTTCAGTAAAGTGGTGGGATACAAAAATCAATGTCCAAAAATCAGTATCCTTTCTACATGCAAAGAACAAATATACAGAGAAAGAAATCAGTGAGGCTGTCCCATTTTCAATAGCAACAAATAATTAAATACCTTGGAATGACAATAACCAAGGATGTGAAAGACCTATATAATGGAAACATAAAAAATTCAAGAAAGAAATTGAGGAGGCCTTGAGAAGATGAAAAGATTTACCATGCCCCTGGATAGGTAGAATTAATACTGTGAAAATGGCAATTCTACCAAAAGTAGAGTTTTCTATTTTAAAATAAACTTAGATCATTGACTTTACACGGTTTCAAATGTAAGTTATATCATTCAAAGCTGTAATTCCTTTTAATGACTTTTGTGCTGTCTACTGTGATAATTGTCCTAATTCAGTTTAAAATATTTTCTATTTACTTAATAATGTATTTCTTAACCCAGAGGTTAACTAGAGAGATGCTTGTGGATTTTCTTGGTAATTCTATATTTAGTATCTAATTATCTAAAAACAGTCCTGTTATTTTCAGGCCACACACAATTTTTTCCATTCTTTCCAGTTTGTTTTATGACCTGCAATACTGTCTTTATTGGCAGTGTTCCAAGTATGTGGAAGTGATCTGGAAGCTACTGTAAATGTCAGTAGGTCCAAAAGGGCACACGTGCTTACACAGTCTCACATAACAGCTTTTCCCTAAGCTTGTTCCGTAAGTGACCAGCATCGCAATGTTCACCTCTTTAACAATCAGGTTTCATGAATTTCTGGTTGCTTTTGGTTAGCTTTTGCCTCGTCTGTGTGAAGTTTGGGTGGGTACAGTTCCATTTAGAATTGGTACAGATTTTTAAATAAATAAGCCACTTATTAGGGGGCATTGTTTTCCATCACTTTGCATTTGCTTTTTATGGAATCTAGTAAATCTGTTTTATTATAGTCATAACAAAAGTTTTAATGATAGTGCTCATGTGTCTATTTCCAGTAGTTTAATTTCACCCTTATTCTGTATTGGTATTCAAGGTGAATGTCTCATAACTTTAATATAGGTAAGTATTTTAAATCTGTATATATATATATATATATATATATAGATAGATAGATAGTCACTTATCTTTACATTCACTGAACTTTTAAGTTCTTTGTATTATTTTATGTCTTACAGGTGTCTATTAAGTTCTCTGTCCTTTTGTTCATATTTTAAACATAGTATTTATTTATGTGTGCATGTATGTGTATATGTATATGATGTGTGTGTGTGTGTGTGTGTGTGTGTGGGTTAAGAGGATCATTTCATAATGTCTCTCCTCTTCTTCCACCTTATATTTTTTCTTAGTTATGTAGAAAGTGTGTATACAGTCATGCTGGTACAATTGTTAGCATCCTCCCTGTCCTCCCACCTCTGAAGGGACTCTCTTCATTTGGGAATGAGGGTTGTGCATTGTGGGGGTAGCAATCAGTTATGGGGAAGAGGCAATGTGTGGGTAACCCACTGCTCTTGATTTGGCTAAACAACTGCACAGTGGAATGGAACTCATACCTGGAATTGGGAAACAAGTCAAAATCACCTTATTTTTTTCAGACATGGTCTCCTTTATTTTTGCCACTTCTGCTTGTGACCTTGGTAATTCTCCTAGGTCCACCTCCAATGGATATAGGCACATTGGGATTATCGGTGCATTCACTAGTTTGTGCTCAGCTTTATCTGGGTTCTAGAAAATTGAGCTTAGGCTGGAAGGCTTGCAAACAAACAAGCCTTTAACAGATGCACAATCTCCTAAACCTATAGTCCCACATTTTTTTTTTTTTCTAGTGGATTTGGGGTTGAGCATTTGTTAGTGTTCTGGAGTAATTGAACAGTTTTCCCTTTATTAGACTCACGTGATTTTTATAGTTATCATTGACTAATACCATGTTTGTACTATGCACTGTAAATGTTTGTATTCTAATTGCTTTCCAATGCTTCTAGTATACTGTGCGATTCCTGAAATGGCATAGCTCCATTTCTCCTTTACCATCTTTGTGTTCGTGCTCTTACATTGCTCACCTGCATGATTATCAGCAAAACAATGAAATACTCTCAGTTGCTTGAAGATCAGTGATCCTCTAAGGGAATTGTAGGTATGAATCCAATTTTGTATACCCACATATTCACCACTTTTGTAGAAACAAGCTTACATCTGCTTTCTTTTCTTTCTCCTGGAAAATTTTCTATTTGTCCTTTAAATACAGAAATGTCAATGAATTGTGTCACCTTATGTTACTCTAAAAATAAGTTTTTATTTAATTTTAATTTTACATGATATTTTCTTTAAAGAAGACATTTCACTGCATTCTGCTTTACAATTTCATAAGTGTCATGTTCTTTTTCTTGTATGTAGTATGCTTTCTCCCTTTATCTTATTCTAAGGTTTTTCTTTTTTTTTAAAGCACATTATTATTATTATTATTATTATTATTTTTTTGAGATAGAGAGAGGGAGCCAGTGCTTTTAGCTGCTGCAAACAAACTCCAGATGCATGTGCCACCATGCACATCTCGCTTAGATGGGACCTGGAAAATCGAACCTGGGTCCTTGGGCTTCACATCAAGTGCCTTAACAGCTAAGTCGTTTCTCTAGCCTTAAGATTTTTCTTTTATTATGCTTACAGCAGTCTATTTATGAAGTATCTGTGGAGGAGAGGGGAAGCTGTTATTCCTGTGTGGCTGTTTATCATGTTCATTATTGAGTGATTTGCAATAATACTTTCATTTTGTTCTATTTTTAAACATTTCTTCTTCCTCAATGCTTTGCTCTGGGACAAGTGTTCACGTGCTAAACCATTTATGAAGGCATCATTCTCCTTGAAGTTTATTAGATCTTTAATTTTGCAGTGATTTGCAGGTTCCCAGTAAGACAATGAATTCACTGGGCTTCCATACAGAGGACAGGAGAGGAATTTCAGGAGCCAGGTAGATTTAGAAGTAAGTATAGCACACAACTGTCTCAACCTAGCTTAGGTAAGAACCCCTCCATAGTTGCCAACATGGCTTTCTTCCTCCTTCAGTTAACATGTCAAACCATGCCAAACGCTAAATACTCTAGTGCTCCCTGAGCCCAAGAGACCACTTGCAGTGTAGGCAGAATGGCATCCAGAGGGTAAGGAGGTGCAGGAACGAGTGACCAAGATGCCAGGTGATGGTTGATGAAGCTCTCCACCTTCTATGATGCAGCATGACAGCTGTAGTCTTGAGCGTGTCTTGCCAGTAATCACAGCTGCTATGGACTTTTGCTTACAGGAAGTCATGGCAAAGAGGACACCCCTTCCTCCAACAATATTACATTATGTTTTAAATTTTTAGTTATTTATTTATTAGAGACAGAAAAAGAGAGAGAGAGAATGGGCACGCCAGGGCTTGCAGCCACTGCAAACGAACTCCAGATGCATGTGCCACCTTGTGCTTCTGGCTTACGTGGGTACTGGGGAATCGAGCCTTGACCCGGAGTCCTTAGGCTTCACAGGCAAGCACCCAACCGCTAAGCCATCTTTCCAGCCCATATTGCATTATTTTTCCCCACTCTTCTACAGTATTCCCTGAGCCTTGGAAAAGGGTGATATTCCTCCTGCTAGGGCTGAATATTAGGCTGTCATACCAAAGGAACAGTGACTCAGCCTCACAAAATATCTGCCCCTGCTTAGAAAGTGATAGCAATAGTAACTTCAGGACATAAATACAACTGTTTGAAAACAATTTGATAGGCATAGTCTCTGTAGTACACATTATATTATGAAAAATATAACTTTCCCAAGTGAAGGTTATAGCAATGGATATGAATTGGAGTAAACAAAAAAGTTTTAAAAGGTACTGGACAGGCAAATTTGCATTTATTTACCAAAATAATAAAGTTGTTTCTCTACCTGGGCTTATGACCACCCAAGCTCAAGGTTTTTCATTTATATATTTTTATTTTGAATATTTCATGCACACATTTGATATATATTTTTTTTCATATTCACTCCACATTAACCTCTTTTTCCACTAGCACTCCCACTAAACCCCATCTTCTTCACAATCTGTCTCCCTGCCTTGTTTTCCTTTTTTAAAAATCTTTTGTGATCCAGAATTAAAATTTTCAGACAGGAGCTGGACCTGAGGAGATAAATGACCCAGCTCACTCCACCCCAGCCCCAGCTGAAACCACAGAGGAATTGGGGAAATGAGCAAGAGTGCTGCTTTCTCAGTGAACCTGATACCAGCACAAGGGTGAAGGACATAGACACTGAGGACACGCAACACCTACCAAACCAGAGATCCAGAGGCTACTAAGAGCTCATCACTGAAGTAGACTTAAAATGAACCCAACATGGCTCAGGGAATTTTGAAGAAGAGGTGGTGAAAAGTTGTTACAGCCACAAGTTGGGACATTTGCAAAGAAACATTGCCTTGTCCCTATAACTGATGGCTGCCCCACAGTGCATGACCCACAATCCCCATGGGGTTGACCTGCATCCCCAAGGAGGAGGGCCTCTTCAGAAAAGGAGCAGGGAGGAGGGAAAATATGGTACTAACATGTGTTGTTTATATACTAAATATGACCATATTTAATAAAAAAAGTTTAAAAAATCCATTGAACATTCAGACAACATGAGTCCTGAGATGTCTAGACATAGTATAGCTTAATATATGACAGCTAGGACAATAATAGTGTTTATTTCACAGAGATGTATGAGATTTAAATGAGATAAGCCATAGACAGCAATGGATGTATATGAGCTCAATAAATGCAGCCATCTGTCACACACACTCACACACAGACACACACACACACACACACACACACACACACAAAATAAAGGTTTCTTGCATGTCCAAGAGTATTGGAATTTGGAGCGTGGGCAATTTTGCAGTGACTTCATTTTGAAGGTCATTGCTGTGTTCCAACTCTTAGCAACATTAAGTACTAATAGCTTCTCTGGAAGGAGTGGGTCTCACCAGCACCTTCCTCACCCATAATGGAAGTTGGTGGGTTCCATTTTACACAAGAAACCATAGCTCAAATACTATATATATATTGGAGAAAGACAGAGAGAGAGAGAGGGGGGAGGAAGACAGATAGAGATAGATAGAGATGGGCGCGCCAGCAGCCTCTCAGCTGCTGCGAATGAAATCCAGATGCGTGTGCCCCCTTGTGGTCAAGTGCAGCATTGCGCCCTTGCGTCACTTTGCATCTGGCTAAACATGGGACCTGGAGATTGGAACCAGCATTCTTAGGCTTAGGAGGCAGGCGCCTTAACCACTAAGCCATCTCTCCAGCCCTCAAATATTATATTTTTGATGGGGAATTTCCAATTCATTCATTTCTATTTTCATCTCTTTCATCTTAAATATATACACACGTATGTTCATATATACAATTATCATGGCTTTCTAATGCTCTACTGCAGTGGTTTACTTGCCTGTATTATTTCAGTGCATTTTCCTGTTGAAGACTATATTCTTTTGGTTTTCAGTTGAATTGTCCTGATTATTGGTGTGACGAGTCATTTTTATTTTATGCTATAGAAAATAGATATTGCACGACATGTGTGGAATTTTATGTCCCTTAACAATTGTTCAATTTAGTTTTGGCAGCCAAAGTCACAAGTATATGACTCTTTTGAGTCATGTTTTATGCTAGAGCAGGGGAGAATTTGGCCACTCTTTACTCAAAACTAAGGACAGATTCAACTGTGGTATATATATAGAGAGATCATATTGCATTGCTGGATTATTTATATTTTTGTAAGTGAGACACTTATGCTCTTGCGCTGGTACTAGTCTGCTTGTCTGTAGCAGCATTTTGATTATTTGCTTACAGAGATGGCTGTGAAGCATTTCAGTACAAATCTAATTTGAAACTGTTTACATAATAGGAATAATCTTTTCTAGGCTTCTAGTACTTGTGAAAAATTGTGAATGGAAACTATGAAGGAATACATTTTGATAAATATATTTTGATATTTCTTTTTTAATTGATTCAAGCTACATATTACTACAGCTATAATTTCATATTTAATAATACCAAAAATTCAGTCAACAGTTATATCTGGATATAATGATACAAAATGGTTAGGTTTGGGGGCTTTATTCTCTTCTGTTGATCTATGTGCATATCTTCTTGACAACCATAAACAACATGAATTATTATACATATTTGTCTCAGAAATTATTTTAATATTCTCATCTATTTGCTTTTGAGGTTTTTAATATATAAAGTAGAATTCTATTATTAGAAATGAGACTAATGAGAAAATTAATCTTCAAATATTAGGAGAGACACTAATTATTTTTATTTCATCTTTTATTAGGTTTATAGAAAATAACACATAAAGCAATGGGTTTCAACTTTGTCATTTTTGTTTTACATTTTTGTTTGTTAATCTTCTTCCCCATCTCCCTCTCCAATGTGCTTGTGCCCCCTTGATGTTCCCGTTTCTCTCATAAGTAGCCTGCATTCTGCTTTCTTGTCACATGAAATTTATTTTCCCTACCTCTCACCTGTTCCCTTAAGTCCCCCATTTTCCCATAACAGTCTCCTTTGTCGTTTCATAACCAATACCAACACTGCTATGTACATATATGCACATATATAAAAAATAAAATCCATGGTTTTGCATATGAGGAGAAGATGTGGTATTTGAATTTCTGAACCTGGGTTTCTTTGTGTATATAATCATTTCCAGTTCTATCCATTTTTTTTCTTGCAAGAATCATGATTATATTTTACTCTATGCCAGAATAAAATTTTATTTTATAGTATACATACTTATATAAAAATTATATATACGTGTGTGTGTGTGTGTGTGTGTGTGTGTGTGTGCATGCACATGTGCAAAACTATGTCTTTGGTCAAATCCACATAATTCACTTTCCTCTACAAAATGATGAAAATCCTAACCCTTTCTACTTCACACTTACAGTCCTTTGGGGTTTTTGTTTGTTTGTTTATTTTTAGGGCAGGATCTTCTTTTATCCAAGGCTGTTCTGGAACTCACTCTGTATCCCAGGCTGGCCTTGAGCTCATGATTATCCTGGAAGTGATGTGCAGTCTTGAAGATGTAATTATTTAAAGTAAGATCTTCCTGGTGTGAAGTGGGCCCTCAACATAACATGAAAATCTGACATCCAGAGATGCACTGTAAAAACATCTGTGACAAAGATGACAGAGATCAGGGGGTGGGATTTGCAAGGTAAATGAATATCAAGATGTCTGACAGCCACTGGATGCTAGGCAGGGGCAGGGGAAGATTCTCCTGTAGACTCACAGAATGCAAGACCTTGACAATGCCCTGATTTCAGACTTTGACCTCTGAAGACTAGAGACTAGATTTCCATTTATATAGCAGCCCTAAAAATTAACACACTGGGCTTCCCCATTTTCCTAGTGCACTATTGGTATATCCTGATAAATGTGAAGATCTGTTTAGGATTAGTGTAATGTGTTAATGTGTTCCTGTTTACCATATTCATATAAATGTTCTATTCATTTCACGTTTTTATTTTTTATTTTTTGGTTTTTCAAGAGAGTTCCACTTTAGCCCAGGCTTACCTGGAATTCACTAAGTAGTCTCAGGATGGCCTTGAACTTAAGGGAATTCTCCTACCTGTGCCTCCCAAATGCTAGGATTAAAAGCACGTGCCACCACACTGGTTTATTTCACTTTTTCTACTTATTCTATTATGAGTTTGATAACTATTTCAAGACATTCCAAACCTGAAGCCTTTTATGGCTTGAAAATATTGTTTTAAACTCATCTATACCTACAATGTCCTCCACGTTGATATTTTTATTTAAAGTTTTAGCTTCGGATATTTATTTTAGTAGTTTTTAAAAGGATACAATGCTTACATATCTGAGAAAGATATTGTCTTCTCATAAATTATTGAACTACTGCAACTATCTCTGAGATAGGTACATTTTACTTCATTTTTTTCAGGCATTTATTATTATAAATAAATCCAAAGCAAACAACTTTGTATGTATCCATTAATCTTCCCAATTAAGCTTTATGAATATGCAAGTTTAGAAATGTATTTAATGCAGAAAATGACCATTTCTATCAAATATTATATTTATTAATTTATTTCACTCTTCAGAAATAACAAAAAAGTCACAATTTGAATTTATATTACTTCTACATATGAATAATTTCCTTTCCTTTTATCTTGTTTCTGACCTTATCTTTGTAATCTGAAGGTCTTCCTGTATTTGGTCTTTTACATAAGAATAGAACTTTTCAAAGTGACTAAATGCTTTTGAATCTAAAGACTTGAAGTAGTTCATTGTTTTCCTTTCTTATCATTGCTTGAGTCATAAAATATCTCATTATTGCTGCTTCTTCTTATGTTCCTCTTTTTATAACTGTTTGGATGCCATCATTCCTTTTGTGTACCTGTTTTATACTTTGGCTTTACATATTTCAAGACTTCTTGAATACAATATTAAATTTAGAGTTCATACTTCCTAACCAGGTCTGTACTGTTTTCTTCAAAGATACTTTGTTCTTTCTTCCTCACCAAGGCTATGTTCTCATTAGTTGTGAATATTTACTTATCCTTGAACAGTAGGTGTATGTTCAGTACTGATAGTGTCTGCATGCATAATGCCTTAATCTTTATCTCTTCAACATCCAATTCTTTTTACATATTATGCTATCCTGGGAGTTTTTATTTATTTGGAAAGAAGTACTAGACACATTTATATAGCTAGTTTAACATTCCACATATTTCACATCATTCTCTTAAAATGATATTTAATGGTTTACTAATCACATAGCTGTAAAAATAAATGTTTAAACTGTTTATAAATTGATTTTATAAAATATAAAAATACTAATCACCAACATATGTGATGAAACTATTATAAAATCTGACCAAAGTATAGATTTTAGTATCAAATCATAATTGAATGTCAAAATACTTTAAAAATAAAGAAGTAGGGTGGGAGAGATGGCTTAGCAGTTAAGGCACTTGCCTGCAAAGCCAAAGGATGTTGGTTCGATTCCCCAGAACCCACGTAAGCCAGATGCACAAGGCGGGGCATGCGTCTAGAGTTCATTTGCAGTGGCTGGAGGTCCTGGCATACCCATTCTTTCTCTCTCCCTCTCTTTCTCTTTGCCTCTTTCATGCTCACAAATAAATAAATAAATATAAAGAAGTATAAAAGCATACACACATCATTCTAGGGCAAAAAGGTTTTATCTACAAAGATATTATTTTTTTAAGATTTAGAGAGATTTATTAGATTAAGAGAAAAATGTAGAAAGTGCTCCTGCAATGTGGAGGGTGGGAGGAGCTAGAGAGAGCATGTGAGAGTAGGGGTTGGGGGGGGTCTCCTCTCATCTTGCTGCAGCTGAGCTGAGATGAGGGGAGGTTTACCAGAACCTGCAAGCTCAGAATAGATGAACAGCCAGCAAAAAGTTACAAAAATATTCTTAAATAAAAACATCAAGGATTTGTTTCATTTTTTTTTTCATTAGTCCTATTCTATTTCTCATGCCTTTTAGGCATTAAATTAATGTTATTAGGGTGGACATTTATCTCAGTGGTGGAACAATTATCTAGTATGCACAGGGCTTTGGGTTTAATCATCATTAACACACACACACACACACACACACACACACACAGAAACACAAAGTAATGTTATTCAACCAAAAAGAATATTGTTGTAGGCTATTAGAGCTTGCAGAACCGTCTCTGTACACTAGACTTGGTTATGCTTTCAGTGCGACTAAAATCAAAGGACAATTCTCAGGTTGATATCATTTTCACATATTACCTTAATATAATATCCCTCACATTTTTAAACTTACCAGCTCAGTTTGAAAGCTTTTTTTATTGACTAGAGTGAATATAGTACATTTCTGTGCTTGTTTCAGTTCTGTTTCATTATTCAAACCCAAACCCATGGTCGTGGTTGACCCACAATCATGATATGATCTCATTTCAGATAGAATAGCATGTCCTAACCATAGGTCATTTTAACCCTACTATCATAGTCCAACCACATAAAATCCTCACATGTGTCCACATCATTACATACTCTTATTTTATTTATACCATATGGTCCATGTTTTTTGCCTCAAAAAATTAGCAAGTGATACACTGTTTAATTATGACATAAAGAATCTTTACCAACCAAAATATTATGTGCTTATCTTTAAGCTATGTAGAAGTATAGGATACCTTTTCATTCTTTTTTCCTCACTTAAAATCATTTTTAAGAAAACATGTAGAATAAGTCACAAGATTATTAGAATATAAAAGATTTAATTAAGCATTCTCCAAAATTATAATAATGTTTTAAGTATATTTTAGTTTTCTTTATTGAGGCTATGCATGCAAATACAATATTAATAAAGCTAAATGATGTTAGTTAACTAAATATTATTCATATTTGAGGAATAGTATATTAACAAAAGTCAAAAATCCATTTCATTTGTGAATATTTCTCTGACTGTGTATGAGTTAACTTCTAACATTCATGTAGTGAAAATTTGTTTTGAGGGGGCTAGAGAGATGACTTAGCAGTTAAAGCATTTATCTGCAAAGCCAAAGGACCCAGGTTCAATTCCCCAGGACCCACATAAGCCATATATACAAGGTGGCCCATCTGTTTGGAGTTTGTTTGTAGTGGCTAGAGGCCCTGGAATTGCCCATTATCTTTCTCTCTCTCTCCATCAGAACCTGGAACCTCTGGCATTCAGCCCCTTGGCAGCACATCCAGCACAGCTGAACAGAACTCTTGCTCCACAGCACAACACAGAGGGATCGAGGTGGGCATTTAGCATTGGTGAGATTGCAAGCCACACGAAAAGGTAACAAAGCCGAGTGAAAAAAAAAAAAAAAAAAAAAAAAAAAAAAAGGAAAGGTACATAGGCCTGCATTGGAAGGGCTAATCTCTCTTTTCTATGTCAGGGAAGGTGATGGGTTACATGTTTTTAGTTGGCTTTACCATTTTCAGTTAAGGAGTATTTGGGGGTTGTTGCCTATGATGCTTTCAGATTTTTAGAGCCTTTTTCTTTTGCTTCTGTCATTATTGGGGGCAGAGTCTGCTTCAGATCCAGGCTGACTTGGAACCCAATTTAGAACAGAATTCTCTACCTCCCAGTTGACAGGATTAAGGGTGTAGAGCAACAAACACCCTTAGGGATTTTGGCTTTAAAAGACTATCTGTCTTAATCCCCACACTTGTATACTCTGTGATGGTTTTTCTTGAATGTGTATATTGCTCAGTTGAACTTTAGAATTTTCCAGTAAATTGTTCTACCCAGTCCAGTAGAATACTTGCTAAGCAAGCAAACTCAACACCTAGGATTACTTCTGTGATTGGATTGGGGTACAAGAGCTATACTTGGCACCTTAAACTCATATCCTGAAAGCATATAAGAATTCAGGGTATAGTAGAAGAATTTCAATCCAAAGGCTTAGTAGGCATTTTCAACAAAATCATAGAAGAAAAATTTCCCCAAATTAGGAAAGAAATGCCAATGCATAGAAGAAAATTTTCCCCAAATTAGTAAAGCAATGCCAATGCAGATACAAGAAACTTTTAGAACACCAAACAACCAAACCTGGAAAGAACCTCTCTTTGCCATGTTATAATTAAACTGCTAAATACTCAAAAGAAGAAAATATATTGGAAGTAGTTAGAGAGTAAAAGCATGTAACCTACAAAGGCAAGCCCTTCAGAATAAGAGCAGATTACTCAACACAAACTTTAAAAGCCAGAAGGGCTTCCAAGTTCTGAAAGATAACAACTGTCAACCAAGATTACTTTATCCTGCAAAGCTATCTATCCAAATTGATGGAAAAATAAGGACATTCCACAACAAAAACAGGCTAAAGGAATTTATGACAACTAAACCAGCTCTACCGAGAATAATTGAAGGAATCCTTCATGCTGAAGAGAAAGCAAAACACACACAGGAGGAAATAGGAAAAAATAAACCATACTCAAATAACAGAATAGTCATCAAACTCACTCATGCAAGGTATCAGCTAAAACAAAACAGATATTCAATTAAAATATAAAATTATACATTATATAAATAAAATTAAAATTAAATAGGAAATAAAATGAAATTAAAAATATGATATCAACCATTATTTATTTATATTTTGGGTTAATATATTTTCTCTCACCCTTTCTAATTTTTATAGCTAGCTCAGAATGCTGAAACAGTTGGTAATGTCAGTATTTCAACAAATTAGGTAAGTATGTCCACGTTTGAGTTTGTGCAGGTTCAGCACACTTCTCCTGTTCCCATTGTGCCTGTCACATAGCACTTAAATGAGTAGTGCCTTTCTGATTCCCTTCTGGCTACACATTCTGGGGTGCTCATGTAGCACTTCTGCTTCAGGCTCCAATACCCCACTGAGAGGTTCCCTCGTCTATGAGCATGCCCACTATCTCGGTTCCCATTGCTAACCCAGTTCCCGGTCACCATGGGCAATATGGTAAGCGTGTGTACCGTTGGTGGTTCCACCTGGTTGCTTTTCCCCAGCATTTGGGTTTTTTCCCTTATTTTTGCTACTGTAAGGATGTTACTATGCATCAATATATGTTTTCATTTGGGCATTGTGGGCCATTCTTTTAGATATATACTAGTAACATGTTGTTGAAGTCAGGTTCGTTTGCTGGGACACATCCAACCAGACACAGTTTGTGGGAGGGAGGGGCTTATTTCAGTCTTACCTAATCAGTGGCAGAAGTTACCTATTTTCATAGGTCCAAACAGAGAGAAACAAGTAAGCAAGAACCACCAGAGATCCAACTGCTCTTTCCACAACTTGAACTGGAGTTCCGAATGGCCTCCAAATACACCTTAGGACTGGATGTAGTCCTCTCTTTTTATGTAATATTTGTTCTATTTTTAGCTGAAACATTTAGTTTTATGTTTCATTTTGAGTTGTTTTTATATATGTAATGAGGTGGGCATTCAAAATCATTCTTCTCCATGTTGATACCAAATTAACTGAGCATTATTTGCTGAAAAGACTATTTTGTCAATTGAGCTGTCTTTATACCTTTTTCAAAATTTAATTTATTATTGATGTAAGGATCCTTTGCTTAACCTTAAATGATATATTGTTCTATTGACCTGTACATATTTTTATGCCAGCACAATAATAGTATTTTATTAATAGCTGTCATTATTTTATTTGGATTTTGAGGGAAACGTGTTTTTCTTCAAAAATAATATTCTTATTATTCAAAAAATTGTCTCCCAGTTCAGTCACTTCACCATAAGTTCTATACTTTGTGTGATACAAAAGGGTAGAATTCATTTTTCACCTTTTTAAATACACTAGGAATATGAAACATTGTTTTCTACTCACTATCAAATTTGCATGAAATTTCAATATTACATTAGCTACTAATGTGAACTCTGTTTATTTTCAATAGTCCAGAAATTTTACTGTTTTATATTAAAATAATATGATGTGTAAATCATATATATATATATATGTTCTGTACATATTTTTATAATATTTTATTTATTTATTTTCAAGCAGAGAGAGATAGAGAATGACAGACACAGAGACAATGGGCATGCCAGGGCCTCCAGTCACTACAAAGAAACTCCAGATCCATGTGCCACTGTGTACATCTGGCCTTAAATGGGTACTGGGGAACTGAACCCAGGTCATTATGCTTTGCAGGCAAGCACCTGAACCACTGAGCCATCTTTCCAGCCCTTTTGTATATAGTATATTGTTTGAAAATATGATAATCCTTGTGAAAGTATGAATTACTAGCACTTAAATTTCCAATTACATTTTTTGCCCTATAAATGAGACCGAATGTTACAAATTAATCTAGGGAATGTATGGAATAAAGTCAACATAGTGTACAAAATGTGCATTAATGTCCACTATGCAATATTGAAGGAATAATTACTCTTTGATTTCAAAAGATCTTTCTGGATTACATTTTTCAATTATGGAAAAATGCTTACCTCTGTAACTAAGTATATCCATCATGCAATCCATTCAAATCAAAAAGATATGAATAAGCATTTTTCTACATAAGGAATGTATATATACTATATCTGGCCTGAAAGGGTATATAATCTGGTACTGACATACATAATTAAATAGCACCATTTATGATAATAAGAACTGAGACAGATAAGCAAAGAGAAGAAATTCTATATCAAATAAGCATCAATAGATGTGAGATGTAAAGCTTATGGAACTTCATGAAACACAATTAGAACTACCATGATGAAGCCTTCTGTTGCAAATCCAACTTCAGGTTTTCTCTCTTGCAGCAATAAAAATAATTCTATTCCTGAATCTCATTGAAGCTGTTTCTATGCCATCCTGTATTCAAAATCCTATGCTAATAGTTGGGAAGAGTGGAATTAGATGCTTGCTTCTCCAATCCCCTGCCTAGTAACTCAACTTTTGAGGAAAACACACACACACACACACACACACACACACACACACACACACAGCTTAGTAACTTCTTAGGATTGTAGACCTTCTAAGTTCTATTTATCTACTCACCTAGGGAAGCATTAGGAAGAAGGGCAGGTTTTACTTTCAGCCTACAGTAGGTAGAAAGGGGTTAGGAGTGGGAGACCAGAGTCACATCAGCATGCAGTGAGAAGACAAAAGGCAAATGAGGCCAGGCTATAAGACCTCAATACCCATTCCTAGTGACTTACTCTAACAAGCTTCCAGCTCTTAAAAGTTCCTTAACTGGGCTGGAGAGATGGCTTAGCAGTTAAGGTGCCTGCTTGCAAAGCCTAGGAACGCGAGGTCCATTCTCCAGGTCCCACGTTTAGCCAGGTGCAAAAAGTGAAGCAATGGTGCAATGCCGCACTTGCTCACAAGGGGGTGCACAGATCTGGAGCTCGTTCACAGTGGCGAAGAGACCACTGGTGGGCCCATTCTGTATCTGTCTCTCTCTCTCTAAAAAAAAAAAAAAAAATCCTTAACCTTCCAAAACAGAACCACCAGATGGGAAAAAAGTGTTCCAGCACAAAAACAAAGAGACACATTTTATATACAAAGAACTTCTGCATTATAACTTCTGATGCCTGCTTATAAAAACCAGTTCATACTAATTCTATAAAATATTAGCCCAGATAAACTGCAAACAAACCTCCACTATGTGAGTTCAGTCAGTCTTATACATGTTTTAAAGGAAAATTATAACCTTGAAATCTGATATTTTCAATTAAAATATCCAATCAGAATATTGTTTGCTACAAAATGAAGTTGCACTATTAGAAAACAACATAATAATATTTAATTAGGCATGTGTGGTGGCTCATGTTTGTAATTCCAGCATTTAGGAGACCGAGGTATAAGTATGACAAATTCAAGGCCATCCTTGGCTCCACAGAGAGTTTGAGGTGAGTCTGGGGTATATAATCACATCCTGCCTCAATAAAGCACCCCAGTATGCAAAGCTAGCTCTTAATTCCATATTTTTTTCTTTTACAACATAACTAATTTAGAGAAAATCATCTATCATCAGGAAAGAAAATATTTTCTAAAAACATTCCTGTATTGAGTCTAAGTTAAATGTTATATTTCAGAAGATTAGCATACATTAGATAACAATGGAGAAAAACACCAGAAGCAATACTCTGCCCCTCTCCAGCTCTGCATCCTAATGCTATCTGCTCCAGGTATCAGAAAAAGGCTGTCAATCAGCTCCATTTCTGGAGAGAAGGAGTAGATGGTACAGTTTAATTTTATTATGGAAATTGATTTGCATCTTTTATATTTCTTGATTGAAATCTTTCCAGGTAATGGCATTGAAGAATACTCATAAAACTGCCATGACTATGGTAATAACTATTATTATGATCAAATTTAATAAAAAAATCCTTGCCTGCAATATGGGAGCTATGAATAATTCATGTAAATTGTTGCTTAAAATGTGATAGAGAGGAAAAGACTTGTAGAAAAATCTTAATGTATCCAGACAGGCTTGATAATTGGCTTTTGCAAATAATGAATACTTCATGTACAAGCCAAGACTAACAAGGATAAGGGAGAGAGAGCTCCACACACATAAGACAATTCCACAAACCTGATTTTGGCAGAGTGAGTAGGAGAGATGATTTTTTAAAAAAGAACTGTCATGAAATACATATCCTAAAAATTATATTTAGAACATTGTATGACTTCTTTTAAATAAGACTTGAAAATATTTAAAATCAGTCAATATTCATATGTGTGCAGATAATCCATGAAAGTTGACTTTGAATTCTCAAGCTTAGTATTTTCTTGTCTATATTATTTAACAATTTTTGAGGCAATGACATTCATGTTAACCCTTAAGAATTTGCAAAAATTCAATACCAGGTCAATATTTTTCTAAAGACATTTTAAAGGAATATTAGTTTTTCAATAGTTTTCTCTATAGCTATGATCAAATTTAGTGAGGGTTTGGTTCCAATTTTGTTTTATTTCTTTTAACTATTAATCTCTTCCTGCTTTTATTGGCTACCATCTGGTGGAAAAAAATGCAATAGCAGAGGGAGGTTGAAATATATGCAATAAGACAAAGATTCTAATTAGGAATATAATAATCACACAATTTATATGCTGATATAGGTATCAAGCTTGAGACTCACTTTCTTTCTTTAGAGCACTGAAGTCTACTATGATTATATCTGGATCTTAAGCAATTTATAATGTATATTTAATTGTTTATGTGTAAAATAGATTTTGTACTGCAAGAATTTCAATGAGTTAATGACTGTTGCTACTCTTACTTTTGTTTTTCTTTCATAATTTCAATATAATCAGTAAAGCTAATTGTTCTTAAAGGCTTATTTTATATACATTGTCTCAGCAGAATTTTAATAGTGCTTCATTTTGCAGTTAAACTGTATTAGATTAGAAAACAAATTATATGATCATTTTCTCTATAATCAGGAATTACCAGGGTTTCTGTATATCCACGAAGCATTAAATACTTATAATTCTTTCACCACATCTGTTGTCATTTAACACTTATTGATGTTACATAATTGGCCATAGATTCTCATATTTGGGGTTTTGTCTTGAAGGTACCACATAGAATATGACTCTTTATGAACTAAGAAGTAATAGATGAAAATAGAGCAAAAATAAACATGGATGTGCAAATATGTCTGTAGTAGAGTGTTGAATCCTTGGAGTATACACCCAGGTGTTGTGCAGCTGCATTGTATGAGAGTTCTATATCTAATTTTTGGTGATACCTCCACACTGATTTGCATGATGGCTATACTAGTTTAGGTTTTCAGCAGCAGTGGAGAGCTAAGAATTGGAATAAACTTAAATATCCCACAATAGATGAATAAATAATGTTAAAAGTGTGGTGCATATGCAAAATGATAATCTTTTTAGCAGTACATAAAAATGAAATTAGGAAATTTGTAGGGAAGTGGATGTATCTGGAAAGCATTGTGTTAAGTGACCCAAAGCCAGAAAGTCCCACTTTCTGCAGGTTCTCTCTGATATGCATATCCTAGCTTTATAATATTTATATTGAGTATATGTAAGGTGGTGGTGGTGGTTGTGGGTAAAACCTATAAAGATAGAATGGTAACCAAGGGTGAGTATAAAGAGATGAGCAGGGAGAAAAATGAAGGCTAAAAGGACTCATGTGAACAAGAAACAGATTGAGGGAAGATACTGGGGAGATAGTGAATGAGGAAAAAAGGAATATGGGTGACAGTATGTGGAATATGAATCAACTAAAATAAATAGTATGTGACAATGACAGAATGAATATAAGCAACCTTTTAATGACAAAATATTTTACTCGTAGGATATCTAATATTTGCCAGTTTACTCTCCTTAGTTGCTTCAAGGCTTAAATGATGTCCCTAGTTTGTTCAGAAATTACATTTTGAAACCTGCAATTCAGTAAATTTCAATGTTGTAATTTGAAAATCATTTAATTCTCCACATTATTATAGTGAGATAATGAAGAAAACTGTCCAGAACCTGAAGCAAGATCAACTTAACTGCTTGGGCAAGTCCTGATGATAGATGGTTTAATCTGGGATGACATGTGAGGAAGGAATTGTTCAGTGCTGGAAGAACTACTGAGTATTATCTCTAACAATATCCTTTACCTACTATAATAATATATTAATATGTGTGTTTTGGTTCTTTAAGTAAAAATGTTATATTAGACACAGTATAGATCAAGAGCAAAAGTTGTTGTAAGCTTGTTTTATAAGTATGCTTCTTCCCAAACTTTAGTATATTAATCATTTATGCATGAAGCATGCTTGCTATAATCAGTTTCTATGACAACCAGGAAGCAGGAAGATTACATTGATTCATGCAGGATGGTTTCCAAGGTTATGACCAATTTATTAGACCTAATTATTGTATCAAAATGACTGGCAACAGTAGCTATAAAAGAAGTGATACTTCACCATTTTAAATGTCCCTGCATTTCAAAGGTAAGGTATTAACATATTTTAAAAATTGTGCTAATAATTGAAGAAGGCGAAATTTAAGAGTGTATCTGAAGTACATAGTAAGCTAACAAAACTAAAGATTATGCAATAATTATGACTTAGTTTAAGGAAGCAGAGTTATTCTCACCGGTTATTAGGAAGATTGGAATATATATCTGTCCATGGTACTATATTAAAATTCATCCCCAACATTTTCAGATAGCATAAAAGCTTAAGATTAATAATTCATGTTACTAAGATCTTTATTACTTTCTCAAAATATGTTCTTTCTGACTAAGATTGCTTTTTAAACATGTATTTAGTGTATCTTGAGGTCACAAGGAAACAATTTTGGTAGATAATTCAACAACTATTGTATGTAAGGTTCTAAAAAGTGTAGGTAGCTTTCTTATTTTGAGGTTATGGATTGGGTTGAAAACTGTTGTACGGCCTATAGAAATACAAAATCAAATTGTGCACTGGTATGCCTTTGGCATCAGAGCCACATCCTGGTGGTTTATGAGGGATAGGCTTTGAAACAAGCAGCAAAAGGGAATAGAATGTGGTTGATCATATCATCAGAAGGTTTGTAATGAGAGACTACAGCTATCTTCAATATAAGAACTATTGGAAAGACAAGGACAATCAAATTTGTATTCAGATAGTAACAGTAATGTTTTTTTTTTTTTTTCTTAATGGAGAACAAATTTAATTCTAAAAATAGATCTCAGTAGCAATGAAATACCCAAAGCTGGACATTATAACAGAAAAAAAATGAGAGGAGTTTGCTTTAATTTTTCTTTCATGAAGTTACAAAACTAATCTGCAATTCACTGGATGATGTTTTTTGAAATAAATCTTGCTGATCTGCATAGTGATGAAGTTTGTATTAGAAAATTCAGGCTCATTTTTATGAAAGTTCTAGGCCCATGCCACCCAACCAACTTACATTATTAGACACTTACCCATGAAAAAATGAGCTCCATTTAAAATCTTCATTGACTGTGGTGATAGGGGGCAACATTATCTTGAAGGAAACCATTTTAATGTGCTATTAGTGTTTATTTATAGCTCACCATAGTAAATATATTCAGTAAACATAGTATTTTAAGAAAATATCTTTCTATTCATAGTTTTCTAGGAGAGTTAGTTTGAGTATATGTTATATTTCATGGAATAATAAATTTACTTCTACTAAAATGAGTGTCTGATTTGTTGTTTTAGTTAAGTCAGTTTTATTATTTTTGTAATATTTTATGAACTGGAGATTCTTGAAGTAAACTCACCCAGGTCATAGTAAAATTACCAAGCATTTTTGGCCACTGTTTGTAACTGTTGACTTAGATTTTACCTTGTTGACATGAGTGACACAAGGTTGTCACTTTCATATGCATGGCGGCTTTATATTTATTTTAGGTGTACCTAACAACATTATTTGATGATAACTTAATGTTTTGTCAGCTGGAAGAGTTTAAAAGAATACAATTATTTTATTTTTTGTACTTAGTTAAAATTTGTGAATGACCCAGTTAGGTATTGCTGCTGTTTACACCAGGAAATTTCAAACATTGAATTTTACAAATTTTAAGTGTGTATGTGTATGGTATGCATGCTTGTGAGTGGTGCCCATGACTGTGTGTATGCATTTTTGTGTGTGTGCATATGTGCATGGGTTTGTATTTTCACATGTGTATTGAGGTAAAGGGTATACATATGGTGTCTTCCATAGTCACTCCACATCCTTATTTTGTGAGACAAGGTATTGTTTTTAGTAGCTATTGAATTCTAATAGTGCAATGCTTCCAGCTTTTTTCTTATTTCTTCTTTCTCCACATTGCTTTGGTTATGTTGGGTATTTTTGGTTTCTTGAGGATTTATCTACTGTTTTCCTCTATTTCAGTCAGTTATGATGATTGTTATTTTGATAGGAAGTTCATTGGCTTGGTTTGGGAAGCATGGACCCATTAATTACCTTAAGTTTTAAAATACAGGAACACTGGATGTCTTTCAAGTTATTTATAATGTACAATCTTTTATCTTCTTTTTATTTTTGCAAAATAATTTAAGATACTATAATAAAGTACTATTCATTTTCTTCAGAATAATTTATTGTAAGTGTACAGAAATAAGATAGATTAAACTTAGATTTTACATCACTGAAATTTACAGAAATTATTAGTTGCAATAAATTTTCATCATGTTTGTATAGTCATTAGGGTTTTACACATATATGGTCATGTCAGAAAACCTGTCTCTATCACTTTTTTCATTCTGCTCCTGTTCTCTTGCTCTTTCTTTCTTGTTTTCTAACTCTTTCACTTTTTATCACTCTTTCTTCACACCTTTTCTTAATTTTTTTCCTTCATTTGCCTCTTTAGCCTTGTACTCTAGCTATGCTAAATAGAAATATTTAGAATAGGCATGCTTCTTTTGTTCCTGATCTTAGTGGAAATTTTTCAGCTTTTCATTGTTGAGTATGATATTAAATATGGGTTTCCATATATGCTATTCTATTAGAACACATTAATGCTACATGTTTTTAAATAGGTTTAATATTGAAAATTTTTCTTTCCGCCAACATTTGAGATGTTCACATTATTTTCATCCTTCATCTTGTTAATGGTGTGCATTGGTTTAATTATTGTGTGTGTGTGTGTGTGTGTGTGTGTGTGTGTGTGTGTGTGTTGAACCATCCTTGCATGCTAAGGACATATCTGTATTCATCAGAGGTATTTACCTGAGTTTTCATTTGTTTGCCCTGTGGTATCATACTAGACAGTTCCATGATTCTGGGATGAGCCATGCAAACAAACACAGTTTTATGGGAGTAAGAGATTTATGTCAAGCTTATATAATTGAGGGGAAGAGCCATCAATGACAGAAACTGACTTCCATTCATAAACCCAAGCAGAGAAAGAAACCACCACCAGACCACAAACACCAAAAAAAAAAAAAAAAAAAAAAAAAAAAAAAAAAAACACAAACTAGCTACAAGCAAGAACCACAGAGCTCAGACATTTCTGCATACTTTTTTGGCCTGGAGTTGTGAACCAACCCAGTGATACACAACTGCAAACTCAATTAAAATAAAACATTTGAATCTATGAGAGACACACATTCAAGCTACCACAGGTACCTTTGCCTATGTTTGGTACCAAGGTACCAAAGTAATTTGGACTCATTAAATGGATTTATAAATGCCTCTTTTTAAAGCTTGTTTTTGAAAGTTAATTATTTTAATGTTTAATAGAGTTAATCAACCCAGCTATCTGGTCTTGGATTTTTTTGTTCTTGGGAGAGTTTGGTTAGTGATTCAATTTTTTATTTGATATTGGCCTATGCAAATTTTCTATTTCTTTCTCATTGAGTTTTGGTGTATTTGCTAAGAATTTAACTATTTCTTACAGTTTATTTAATTTGTTGTTTAATAATTATTTATCACAGTTTCTTCTGGTTCCTATTATATTTAATATTTTTATGTATTTACTTAAGCAACAGAAAGAAAGAAGCAGATATATAGAGAGAAAGAATGGGCATGCCAGGGACTCTAGCCACTGCAAACAAACTGCAGACACATGTACCACCTTGTGCATACAAATTGGAAAGGAAGAAGTTAAATTAGCCCTATTTGCAGATGGCATGATTCCATACATAAGTGACCTGAGAACCTCCATCTCAAAACTCTTAAAAGTTATTAACTCATTCAGTAAAGTATCAGGATACAAAATCAATGCACAAAATCAGTAGCCTTTCTATATGCAAAAGACAAATATATAGAGAAAGAAATAAGCTGTCTGGGGACTGACACTCTTTCAGATTCCAGACAGTTTACTCCATGTTATATACCAATAGCATATGGTGTCTTTGACAGTAGGTTTTTACTATTAACCTTCAGTGGGTCATCAAGTACTCTGACAGAAATCTGTCTTCTTTTTGGAATCCTTGTAGGTCTCTCTGATCAACAGCTCATTGTGGAAGTTAACTGCATGCTGGTACTGGGATTTACAGGCCAGCACCAAGGAAAAAACTTGAAGAAAATGATAGGTAATATAAAACAGAAAGAGGGAAGAAAGACAGAGAAAGAAATAGGAGAAGATTAAGGTTATTCTTTATCATACATTCTCCAGGGCCCTGTAATTCAGGAGTTCCCTCTAAGGACTTGATGAAGGTTCAACCTTATAGTCTGTCTTACAGGATACAGGATTTTTTTTTTTTTTTTTTTTTTTTTTTTTTTTTTCAAGGTAGGGTCTCACTCTGGTCCAGGCTGACCTGAAATTAACTATGTAGTCTCAGGGTGGCCTTGAACTCACAGCAATCCTCCTACCTCTGCCTCACGAGTGCTGGGATTAAAGGCGTGTGCCACCACGCCCAGCTAGGATACAGGATTTTATGGTACCATTTCCACTTGGGTCCCATTTTGTGATATCCCCACCTTTACCCTCCCCTCCCATTGAACCTTCCCTATTGTCTGGTCCTTAAGATGCTTATTAGGTATGTCATCATCTTGAGCAGATTCAGGTTAGGAGCCACAGATTAGTGAAACCATGCAACAATTATCTTTCTGTGATTGGGTGAATACTCTGAGAATGATCTATTCCAAGTTTGACCGTTTTTCTTCAAATTTCATGGTGTCATTTTCCCTTACTGCTGTGTAGAATTCCATCATGTAGATATACCACATCTTGGTTATCCATTTGTATAATGATGGGCATCTGAGTTCATTCCAGCTCTTAGCTATTATGAATTGAGCAGCTATAAACACAGTTGAGCAAAACTCTCTGAACTGAGGCTTGGGGCTTTTAGGGTAAATGCCCAGTAAGCGAATAACTGGCACTGTTGGTAACTCTATAGTCATCCTTTTTAGAAATCTCTATATTGCAAAAAAAAAAAAATCCATATTGCTTCCTATATGGGTTATATCATCTTACATTCCCACCAACAGTGAATGAGGGTTCCTATTTCTCTACAGCCTCTCCAGCATTTGTTTTCATTAGAATTTTTTAAATGTTATCTATCCTTACTGGGGCAAGGTGGCATCTCATAGTTGTTTTAATTTGCATTTCCCTGATGATTAGGGATGTTGAAAATTTTCTTAAGTGTATGTTTTCCATTTGTATTTCTTCCTCTGAGAACTCCCTGTACAGTTCTCTGCCCCATTTTGTGAGTGGGTTTTTTGACTTTATTGTTTAGGTTTTTGAGTTCTTTGTAGATTCTAGAAATTAGGCCTCTGTCAGTTTTATAGATGGCAAAAATTTTTTCTCACTCTCTGGGTAATCTGTTGGCTCTGCTTATTGTATGTTTGTCTATGAAAAACTTTTCAGCTTCATGAGATCCCAATGGTTGATTGTTTAATTTCCCGAGCCACTGGAGTTTTGTTCAGGAAGTCTTTTCCCACTCCTATATCATGGAAAATTCCTCCTATTTTTTTTTTATTCCAGTAGTAGCAGCATTTCCGGTCTTATATTGAGGTCTTTAATCCATTTGGACTTGATTTTTGTGCATGGTAATATGTGTGGATCGAGTTTCATTTTCATACATATGGTTGTCCAGCACCGTTGGTTGAAGATGCTGTCTTTTTTCCATCTACATTGTCAGGGCCTTTGTAAAATATCAAGTAACTATAGTTACTTGACCCAAAGTCCGGGTCCTCAATTCTGTTCCATTGGTCTATATTCCTGTTTTTATGCCAGTACCATGTTGTTTTTATTACTATGGCTTTGTAGTATAATTTATATCATGTATAGTGATGCCTCCCGAGGTGTTTCATTTGCTGAGGATATGCTTAGATATTAATTTTGAGACCAATTTTTCTTTTTTTTTCTTTTGTTTTAAGATATCATTTTTCTATCTCTGTGAAGAAAGAAGTTTGGGTTTTTATTGCTATTGCATTAAATCTGTATATTGCTTTTGATAAGATTGCCATTTTCACAATGTTAATTCTGCTTATCTTGGAGCATGGGAGGTCTTCCATTTTCTCAAGTCCTCCTTAATTTCTTTCCTGAGTACTTTTATGTTTTCATTGTATAGGTCTTTCACTTCCTTGGTTAATGTTATTATAAGGTATTTAATTTTTATTTTTTTCTTGCCATTGATAATGGGACAATATTGCTTATTTCTTTCTCTGAATTTTTGTCTTTTGCATAGAGAAAGGCTATTGATTTTTGTGCATTGATTTTTACTCCTGCTACTTTGCTGAAAGTGTTAATCACCTTGAAGTGTTTTGAGATGGAGGTTCTCGGATCACTTATGTACAGAATCATGTCGTCTGCAAATAGGGCTAACTTACCTTCTTCCTTTCCAATTTGTACCCCTTTTCTTTCTGTCTCCTGTCTAATTGCTTGAGCTAGGACTTCTAGTACTATGTTGAAGAACAGAGGAGAGAGTGGACACCCTTGTTTTCCTGATCTAAATGGGAATTCCTTCAATCTCTCCCCATTAAGTGTTATTTGGGCTTTAGGAGTTTCATATACAGCCTTTATTGTGTTGAGATATAAACTATGCATGCCTATTTTTTCCAATGTTTTGATCATGAAGTGATGTTGTATTGTGTCAAAGGCCTTTTCTGCATCTATAGAAATGATCATGTGTTTTTTTGTGTTTAAGCTTATTTATTTGATGTATTACATTGACAGATTTCTATATGTTGAACCGCTCTTGCATTCCTGGGATGAAGCCTACTTGATCAAGGTGGATAATGCTTTTGATGTGTTGTTGAATTTGGTTTGTGAGGATTTTGTTCAGGATCTTTGCATCTAAGTTCATCACAGAAATAGTCCTATAGTTTTGTTTTCTTGTGGCATGTCTGCCTGGTTTTGGTAATAGGGTGATACTAGCTTCATAGAAGGAGTTAGGGAGTTTTCCCTGTTCTCCAGTTATGTGGCACAGTTTGAGAAAGATTGGTTTCAGTTCTTTCATGAAGGTTTGATAGAATTCAGCTGAGAAGCCACCTGGTCCTGGACTCTTCTTTTTGAGGAGGTGTTGATTACCTTTTCAATCTTGGTGGGTGTGATAGGTTTGTTTAGGAGATTAATCTGTTCAGAGTTTAGCTTTGGCAGGTGGTGTGTGTCTAGGAATTCATCCATTTCCTCCATATTGTCCAGTTTTGTGGAGTAGATGATGATTCTCCCAATTTCACTTATGTCTGTTGTGATCTCTCTTTTTTCATTTCTAATTTTGTTAACTTGAAGTGTCTCTTTTTTTCACTTGATCAAATTGGCCAGGGGTTTAACAATCTTGTTTATGTTTTCAAAGAACCAGCTCTTTGTTTCATCAATTTACTTAATTGTCTTCTTAGTTCCAATTCATTAATTTCTGTTCTGCTATTAATTATTTCTTTCCATCTGGAGCTTTTCAGACTGTATTCTTCTTGTTTTGTCCAATGCCTCTAGGTGGATTGTTAGATTATTGATTTGGGATCTCTCTATCTTTGTTATGTAGGCATTTGGTGCTATGAATGTTCCCCTAAGGACTGCCTTCATTGTGTACCATAAGTTTTGGTACAATGTGTTTTCATTGTCATTCAATTCTAGAAATTTTTCAAGTTTATTTTTTATTTCATCCACTACCCAATTATTGTTTAAGAATGTGTTCTTCAGTTTTCAGGAGCTGTTTGAATTCCTGGTGCATCTTTTGTTGTTAATTTCTAATTACAGCATTGTGGTCTGATATCATACAGGAAATTTTGTGGATTTTCCTAAAAAATATGGAGGCAGGCTTTATGGACCAGTATATGGTCTATTTTAGGAAAGGATTCATGGGCTGCTGAGAAGTATGTGTAATCTGTGGATTTGGGGTAGAATGTTCTGTAGATGTCCACTTGGTCTAATTTCTCTGTGGTGTTGTTGAGCTCTCTTACTTCCCTGTTTATTTTGTGTTTGGATGATCTATCTATTGCTGATAGTGTACTACTGAAGTCCCCAACTATGATAGTGTCATTGGTTATTTCTGCTTTGTTGTCAAGTAGGTTTTGTTTTATGAATTGTGGTGCACCTGTGTTTGGGGCATAAAGACTGATGACTGTGATATACTCTTGTTGGATCATTCCCTTGATAAGTAAGAAGTAGCCTTCTTTGTCTTTTTGATTACTTTTGGTTTGAAGTCTATTTTATCCAATATTAGTATAGCAATGCTAGCTTGTTTCTTATTTCCATTTGCTTGGAATATCATTTTCCACCCTTTCACCCTGAGAAGGTGTCTGTCTTTAGTGGTGCAGTGGGTTTCTTGAATACAGCAGATTGAAGAGTCTAATTTTCCAATTCACCCTGTTAGCTTATGTCTCTTGATGGGTGAATTAAGGGCATTATAGACAATAACTGTGAGGTTTGATTTAATCCCTGCCATATTGTAGAGGTTTATGTGGTTTGTTTTTTTCTTGGACTTTGAAGTTTTTTTTTGCCTTCTCTGAGTTTGGTTATTGCGATCTGCTTCTTGTAGGCTCTTGAGGTTGGTTATTTGATGCTTCTGTATGGAGAATTCCCTGAAGTACTCTCTGTAGTTTTGGCTTTGTGTTCATATAGTTGTACAGCTGAGTTTTATCATGGAAAGTTTTTTCTTTTACCATCTATTATTAGGGATACTTTTGCTGGGTAGAGTAGTTTGGGTTGGAAGCCATACATTCTTAGACATTGCAGGCCCATTCCATTCCAGGCCCTTCTGGCTTTCAGTGTTTCCACTGAGAAGTCTGAAGTAATTCTGATAGAGTTACTGTTATATGTAATGTGTTGTTTCTCCCTAGCTGCTTTCAGGAATTTCTCCTTGTTATTGATATTTAGAGTGTTAATGATAATATGTCTTGGAGAATTTCTCCTTTGGTCCAGTCTGTTTCAAGTTCTGTTAACTTCTTGTAACTTGATGGGACTCTCTTTTGAGAGAGTGGGAAAGTTTCCTTTGATAATTTGGTTGATTAAGTTTTCCATGCCTTTGGTCTGAATTTCTTTCTCTTGTGGTATCCCCATGAGCCAAAAGTTTGGATGTTTAAGCATATCCCACATTTCTCTCATGTTCTTTTCACAAAAAAAAAAATAATAATAATAATAAAATAAAATAAAATAAATTGAACTTATTGAAACTTTTGGATTCACTAACTGTTTCCTCTGTTTTGTTTTCCAGTTCTGAGTTTCTGTCCTCCACATGGCTGACTATATTCTTGAATGCTTCTATAGAGTTTTGGACTTGTTTAATTTGGTTTGTATTTTCTACTGTTTTTTTATGTCTAGTTTCCATCCCTCTGTTGTGTTCCTTTTTCACATCATTTTCTGATTTTCTTAATGCTTCTTGGAATTCATCTTTGCATTTATTTATGTCTTCTTTGAGCTTAGCTAGCTGGTTATTGAGGTCCTCTCTTTTTTCGCTCTCCTTCAGGTCTTTGTCTTTGGAGCCATTCCTGGTTCTTTTCTATGAGGTCTAATCCAGCAAGAACAGCATTCATACAATTAATGGTCCTTTGTTGATTTTCTAAAAGTTCTGCTATTTTCTTGGCCAGGCTTGCATTGCTTATGTCTTCATTTTTTGGGTTCTGATCTTATTATTTCTTCTGTGTTTGCATTAGAGACGTTCGTTGTGGGACTTGGTAATCTTGTTGTATTTACTTGCATTTGAATTTTCCTGTTATTCCTTTTGCACTGTGGTCTGCCTATCACAGTGAAGAAATCTTGTTAAATTTAGGAGGAAGCTGCAGTTTACCCTTGAAGTGTCTTCAGTAATTATTCCCTTTTATGTTTGCTTTGATTAGTCTTCTGATGGCAGTGGTGCCTGCCTGCTCAAAGAGCAGGAGCCTGTGAGGGTCTGATGAAGGGGTTTGTTCTTCAGTGGTTCAGTTATGGGAGTGCATGGGCAGGTGGCTCAAGGGGCAGGGGGTGGGGGGCAATGGACAAAGCAGACCAGTGTTGTGGCTAGGCTGTGGAGGGGGGAGGAGTATTGGAATGCGTGTTGCTTCTGTGATGCTGTGGGTTGAGGGGATGGGACAGTGGGTCCATTGGGAGTATGTTGCAGGGAATGACTGGGACTGCAGGGTCCTGTAACATGGGAGGGTGGGGATATGGGACTGCTAAGGGTCAGATGAAGTGCAGGGGGTGATTGGTCTTGGTTCAGAAGAGGTGAAGGGAAAGGGGAAGGAGGCATGAATAATAGCCTGTTGGCCTGGGTCCAGGTCACAGGTGGGGTGAGGGGGGTGGGGCAGTGAGGGGGTTGGCGTTTGCATTAGTAGTTCCTGCACCTGCGGTGATGGTAGGGTCGCAGCAAGGGTATGGAGGAGTTCACGTATGGATGCAGGCAGTGGTGAGGGAGAGGGAGTTTGTGCATGGAGTTACCACACCTGGGGGTGGAGGCAGGGTACCAGCGAGGGGGATGGATGGGAAGAGTTCACAAGTGGAGTTCCCATGCATGCATGGTGGGGTTGCAAGGGGGATGGAGCTTGTATGTGGAGTTCCCAAGTCTGGGGATGGGGGTGGGGGTGGGCAGCATTGAGGGGGATGGAGCTGGTCTGTGGGGTTCCTGTGCCTAAGGTTGGGGGCAGGCGGTCGTGAGGGGGACAGTCCTGTGACATGGCCGGGCAGGGATATGGGACTGGTAAGGGTCAGTTGAAGTGCAGGGGGCTATTGGTGTTGCTCTGGGTAGGGTGGCGGGAAAGGGGAAGGAGGTGTGAAAAACAGTCTGTTGGCCTGGGTCCAGGTCATGTCATGCATTGGGTGAGGGGTGTGAGGTGGTGAGGGGTTGGTGTTCGCACCCTGTGTGGGGCTTAGGGGTGGGGTGGCAGCAAGGGGTATGGAGGAGTTTGCAGGTGTGGTTTCCACACCCAAGGGTGTGGGCGGGCAGTGGTGAGGCGAGGGGGATGGAGCTGGCATGTGTGGGTTCTCACACCCAGCGGTGGGGGCAAGGGGTGGTGAGGGGAATGGGGGAGTTTGAGAGTGTATTATGGTTGGGGTGGGGCAGCCAGGATGATGGAGCTTGCTTGCAAAGTTCTGTGGCAGAGTCTACAGTGGGGAGAATGCTAGCCTGCTGGTCTGGGTCCACTTAATCTAGTGCAGGAGGAACCTGCAGCTGGGACTGCAGCTAGGACAGCTGCTTGATGGGATTGGGACACTGGTGGGCTATGCGAGAGGGTGGGAATCAGTGGATGCCTTACTTTGCTCCTCCGTGCCCTCCCACTGACCCCTAAAGGTCTTGCCTTTCCTTCCCTGCCAGGTGAGGTGTGTTTAGATGGGCGCCATCTTGACTGGAAGTCCTAGGGATGTATATAATTTGATGTTTTTTGTTGTTGTTGTTGTTGTTGCATAGTGATTCCCTTTCTTTAGGTATGTGGTTACTATTAGAATTTTATTAAATATGTACACTAAAAATAGCATTATAATCTACTAGTAACTTAGTTTCAATTGCGTATAAAAGCTCTGTTTTACTACACATTCAACTTTACATTATTATTGTCATCACATTTTGTATTTTGTAAGAATTAAAATTTCTAAAATTATAGTTATTGTTAATACTCTTGTGTTTTAAGCTTATATTAGATTTAAATCTAATTTACAGACATATCTGCATTTTTACCAGCAACTTTGTAATTTCATTTATTTTGCACTTCTATTTATCACCCTTTTCTTTTAACTTGAAGAACTTTAGTGTAAGGAACTGTCTACCTGTTTCCCCGGGTGTGCATTATCTCCCTTGATTCATGTAGGATACTTTGGTTGGATTTGTGTGTGTGTGTGTGTGTGTGTGTGTGTGTGTGTGTGTTTTCCCTACACAACATTTCTACTTATCTGTAATAGGCCAGTATTTGATCAAAGATTTTTCTGGTTGCAAAGTAGCTTTCAGAATGTAATACAGTTAGTTATATAATTTCTCAAATGTTCAATTTTAAAGAAAATTGGAAAAAAAAAGATACTTTTGATAACTGGATTCTTTTGTCTTATCTACCTAGGATTCAGGGAAGATATTAATGGAAAATGTGATCTGGAAACCAAATTAAAAGTTAAGTAAGAGAGGCTAATTTCTTTAGAGAAATGACCAAATTGTATTCGTTTTTCACTGATTGGCTTTGTGGTCATTTATGATAAAGGGAAGAGTCTGAAAGTACCATTTCTTAGGCAAAAGTTAAAATATCTGCACTTCACCACTGTAACACTGGATGTGTTTGGAATGGTTCTGTTCTTACTCATGAATATCAAGGTAAGAATATTCTGGTCTGTAAGAACACCCGTGTTCATATGAGCTATGGTGTTGTGGTCAGAGCATGTATTAACATGAGAACTATAGGCCATGGCATGCCATACTGGTTCTGTTTTGTTAAGATGAGAGTTCCATCCAGCTAGACCAATAAAAATTATCTTACGGCAAATTATCACTTAATCTACCAAGAACTATGCGAATGATATATTATCTAATTATTACTTTCGTTAATCCTTTATGGTAATGCCATCACCTTTTTCTGCCAATTTTAAAGTTGAGGTTTAGAGAAACTATTTAATTTTAATGTCAACACAATTATTTTGTGGCAAATTTGTGATCCATAACCATTTCTGTCTGACATCAAAGCCATTATGTTACGATGAACCCTAATTATATATGAAAGAAGGCAATTAAGAGAGATTCTCTTAAAAATCAGACAATTGGAAGTAAATCAGAGTTCCTGAGAGACACATGTCATGATTTTTCACTCTGTTCCTGACATATTTTTAAAAGGCAATCAAGTAAAATAGGAATGTGTATCCCAGAGAAGGTCTTAGGGGAGAATAAACTGTCTTTAATCATTTAATACTCTGTAATATTGATATGGTAATATTCTCTATTCCGTGTGAGTTCAAGCATAGAACTTGTAGAAAAATGTCAATGAATTTATGTCTCAAAGGTTTTGCTTATTTATTTGCTCTATTTATGACATATTGATATAACTATAAATGTTCTAAGGTATGAATTTCTAAACGCAACCTAAGAATTTAAGTGAGTAACTTGGGCTTTCTCAGTCATAGTAATAAATGGTTGGTCTAGTTGTATGTAAATGACCCCACAGGAGTCTTGATAGTGGCTCCTATGAAGCTATGGAGCAACCCTACCATTTCTTTCTGAGAGTCACCTATGTAAAAGCAGCACCTTTGCAGACATGATCAGTTCAGTGTGAGGGAATGTGAGGATGAACCTTCAATCAACAGTTGCTCTCTTGCCTAAAGGAGAAAGATGGGACAAAAACAGAGAGATGGTGGCCATGGGAAGAAAGAGAAATCCATTGAAGCAACTGCTGAAGGGGACTCAGACTTCTCAGTGAGTAGAAGTTGAGCAGAGTCAAGGAAGGACTTTTCCCTGGAGCCATGGCAGGGATTATCGCTGAGCTGAGGTGGATTTCAGACTTCTTGCTTCCAGGAATGAAAACTCATGTTTTTTTTTTTTTTTTTTTTGTGATCCACCTGGTTTGTTCTATAGTGTTACAATGTTATATCAACACTGAAAAACTAATACTGAGCATTCCAAATTTAAAAACATCTACTTTCATGAAACTATACAATTCAAAGAAAACAGCATTGAAATACAGAAGTTTCCATGAAGGCAGCAATCTTAGATTGACTCATAAAATACATGATTCAGAGAAAATAAAAGCTAAACAGAAATTAAAGAGAGAAAAACTATGTGACCCTCTGTCTGGAGATTGGCACAGAATGTGTAATAAAAAGAATCAGGAGCCAAGTCTGAGAACTTGAGGGACCAGTAAAAGGACAATTTCCATTTTCTGTTTTTTTTTTTTAATTCCAATATTGAAATAACATTTCATGTCAATCTACTGTCATATTATTTAGCAAGTGATAAACAATATATTTTAAGAGTTATTTAGATTTTAGTATAGACAGTAGGAGGGAGAGATTTGTGTACTAAGGTTAGCATGTTTTTTTTCTTTGTTTTTTTGCAAGGTAGGGTCTCACTCTGGTCCAAACTGACCTGGAATTAACTATGTAATCTCAGGGTGGTCTCGAACTCTCGACGATCCTCCTACCTTTGCCTCCCAAGTGCTGGGATTAAAGGCGTGCGCCACCACGCCCGGCTAGCATGGTTTTAAGAATGGAAGAATATAGAATATGTATATGCGGATGGTGTGTAGTTCACCACTCTAAGAAACCAAACTGTAAGGGAGTTTCTATAAGAATAAAGAATCAGAAAAAAATATGTTGGAAGATTAGTCAGGAAGCACCTCAAAGATTATTTAAGGAATAATGATTAGGTTACTTCTATAAAAGTTCCAGGTTTAGTAAGATGTGGGAGAAGATTCTGGAAGGATTCATGAAGAGGAAGGTGAAGGCACCATGGACAGAAAATGACAGCAGCAGAAA
Organism: Orientallactaga sibirica; assembly: GCA_036365145.1. Taxonomy (NCBI): domain Eukaryota; kingdom Metazoa; phylum Chordata; class Mammalia; order Rodentia; family Dipodidae; genus Orientallactaga; species Orientallactaga sibirica. The sequence goes on along the minus strand of JAEOAD010000023.1, from coordinate 10,067,977 downwards.
AGACAATGGAAGAGAAACAGAGATGAGAAAGAAGTAGGAAAAGTCACATGGAGATACATAGAATAAAATATGAAGAAGGATGACAAGGAAGAAGAGACAGCAAGAGACAAAGAAAGAAAACATTATTGCATGATTTGAATCTCTTGAACAAGGAAAATGGTGAATTTCTGTATGGATACATTATCTTTAGGAAAGGGTTGATGTCTAAATATTCTGGCTTGGCAGAACTCAGGGTCTCTGTCACACGTACTTAATTCTGATGTTATTTAAAATGGCAAAGCAGGTCTGGAGGGATGGCTTAGCAGTTAAGGCATTTGCCTGCAAAGCCAAAGGACCCAAGTTCAATTCCCCAGGACCCACGTTAGCCTGATGCACAAGGGGACACACATGTCTGGAGTTTGCTGTGGTGTGCCCATTCTCTCTCTCTCTCTCTCCCTCTTTCTCTGTCAAATAATAAATAAATAAAAATAAAATATTTTAAAATGGCAAAGGAAGTTATTTCAGCTTTAATTTATTTTATCTGGGCCATTATAACGTCATTTTCTTAAAATATTTTATTCATTTATTTATTTGACAGAGAGAGAGAGAGAGAGAGAGAAGAGAGAAAAGAGGCAGATGAAGAGAGAATGGGCATGCCAGGCCCTCTAGCCACTGCAAACAAACTCCAGATGCATGTGCCACCTTGTACATCTGGCTTTATGTCAGTACTGGAACATCAAACCTGAGTCATTTGGCTTTTCTGGCAAGTGGCTTGACCATGAAGCCATTTTTCCAACCCCAATGTCCATTGCTTAATAAAAGTGCATTTTACAGATCCCCATCTGATGTCCAAGAATCTTGAGATAAATATTGCTGAATCTATTATAAGAGAGAAAACATGCTTTTGTTTTTCCCCTTAGGATTCCTTCAAACAATCTTAATACTATCATAAAATTTCTTTTAATTTCACCATGTCATTGCATTTCTTAGGCAAGATGTAAAATAATTTTAGATATATACGATATTAGGGAGTCATGTTCTCTCTCTACTAGAGAGGTGGCAAATCTCTCAGTCATTTTTCAAAGGAAACGTAACAATTTCCATGGAACAGAGTATCAAACTGCACAAAAGAGAACTTATCTTTTTTTTTTTCCATTCAATGAAAGTCTGCATTTTAACATCTTTCATGATTCAGTGTCTTTTCATTTCAGATGAATGCATATGTGTAAGCTATTCTGATTGAATCCAGATCATTTCTGATTCAGGTCATTCTCAAGGACATAATTGAGAATGGAAATGTGATGTTGTACCTTCACATTACCTACACAGAATTTAAACCTGGATGCATAAGTACCTGCCATGTTCATAGCTTAAAAGTATCTTTGTTCAATGAGCTCTTTTTGTCAGAATAACACGTAAGGTTTCTCATACGATATCATTATATGATTTCTCCATCTACTTTTATTTATACAAATCATTAGAAAATTATTTCCTTAGTTTAACACATGATATTTAGTATATTGAGTATGATATTTAAAAAATGCTTCAGACTTTAATAACTTTACCTTTATAGAAAGAGTCATGTTTGGTAATTTAAAATTAACTAGCTATGAATCATCGGTTAATCAAGTTTTGTATAAAACAAAGGCTGAATATGATTCACCATTGAATTACTATATTTGTATTTAAATTCAAAATCTCCCTGGATAATAACAAGAGGCTCATGGTATTGTGAGGTTAAAAAATTGTCTAGATCTCTTACATCATTATATGTATTTGACAAAACATTTGGAAACTTCATTAATTTATGTCAAATTTGTAGAGAAGCTTTAACTGGATTAGTGTACACTTCAATTCGAGGTAGAATTCAAGTGTATCAAGTTGATGGTCCTGGTAAGAAATTGCAATGCTAATGAATCTGGGCAGGAAGGAGTCTATTTTATTCTCTGCTACAAAATGTGGAAAAGGGGGTTTTGAAATTAATGATGTATATGAATTATTTGCAATACTGTAGCAGGGGATGTAATTAGATTAAAATATTCATTATCTGGTTAAATATTATCTTTTCTTCTCAAGTTGAAAATGGTGCATCTAAAATATTTTGTTCATTTATCTTGGACTAGTAGGGTTTTTCACTTAGTTGCTTTCTCTAAACTCCCTACAATTCTGTATAAATATCACCAAAATTATGATTCTGTTTCTGTGAAGAGGAAGCTACTGGAGCAAGTTAGTCAAATATTTATCACTATAACAAAAATGCCAGAAGCAAGAGTTAGAACAATAACAGGTTTATGCTGTGTGCAGTTCTTGAGTTTCTACTTTATGATTGGTTGAAAGCTTTGCTTTGGTCTGTTCAGACTTTACATAACAGTGGGGCTGTGCAGGGAAGATCATTCATTTGCATCAGGACCAGGAAACACAGAGGAATGGGAGAGGATAGGGTCACAGGTCCCCTTCAAAAACTGACCTTCTTGGACCAAAACACCTACAAGGCCTTACTTACCTCCTTTAAAATTTTTCCAAACCGCTTATTAGCACCACCTTGTGGACCAATCCACTTACACATGGGTCTTTGTAGGAAATTCAAATCCTTATCATAGCATGATATTAAATAACGGAACACAATTAAAAGTGGAGAGATACACTGTTTTATAAAATGAAATAAAATAATTGGCACACAAGTGAAACTATTCATTGCACCTCAAAAATTATTTTGTACACTTCATACCTGGCATGCATGTGATGTTGTTCACTAGAACAAGAGAACTCTGATTTCCTAGACAATTTCTGTCATCTACAATATGAACTATAGAAATTTAAATTTCAAAATAAGAAGTGAAATGAGGGACTGTTATCTGTTAAGGTGTTTGCCTGCAAAACCTAATGACCCAGGTTCCATTTCCCAGTACCCACATAAAACCTGATTCACAATGGCACAATCATCTGGAGTTTGTTTGCAGTGGCTAGAGGCCCAGGCAAGGCCATTCTTTCCCTCTTTCTTTCTCTTTCTCATTCTCTCAAATCTTTCTGCTTGCAAATAAATAAATAAAATATTTTTAAAAAACTAATGAGAAATATTTGAAAAAGTGACATGGGGCCTTTATTTTTCCTTAATTCAAAGAGGCAAGAAGCATTAACCCAATCAAATACATATGGAGTGATTAATATGTGCTGTTAATTGCCCAAGGTATAATTTACAAATGCATTAATAATTCTAAATAGCATGCAGCCATGGATGAAGGGTTGAATAATTATAAAATAATGTGGTATAGGCAGTGAAAGAAAAAATTCAAAAGACATTGCACCCTAGAATTGAACCTGTCTTAAAAGCATTGACATTTAACCATTTTAATAATTGTCTTTTCAAGACAAAGACAGGTAACTCTGTTTCCTGTCTGTCATAGCATTCCCAGATTGCATATTTTCCACCATTAATCTTTAATTCTGCTCTGAAATTCAAAGCTGTAGTGTTTTAGAAATTTACAGTAAGAGATAGAGAAGCCAAGAATATTAGGGTGCTTTCTCTACAGAACCTTGTATTAGTCAGCTGGAGCTGGTATAACAGAACACTATGGACTGAATGACCAATCTGGGTTAAAAAAAAAAAAAAAATCAAACTTTTATTTCTCATAGTTTTTGACTCTGAGATGCCCTTGTCCATGTCCTGGTGTATTTTGTGTTGGGAAACCTCTCTTTCTGGTTTTTCTTCTCTTTAAGTCTTCATATGGCCTTTCCATGATATCCATACTGTGAGAGAGGAAGAGGGGAGGGGAAGGGAGTAAGAAAAGGGAAGGGAAAGAGAAATTGATTTAGTTCCCATCATATGATAAAGGAACAATATTCAGTTAGGTTAAAGGCACTGGCTTGCAAAGCCTTACAGTCTGGGTTCGATTCCCTGGTTACCCACGTGGAGCCAGATGTACAAAGTGGTGTGTGCATCTAGAATTCCATTTGCAGTGGCAGAAGGCCCTGGCATACTCATTCTCTCTCTCTCTCTCTTTCTCTCTCTCTCTCTCTCCTTTCTCTCCCCTTAAGAAACATGTTTTTCCAGGACCCTTTCCTTGGGATGCCTAAATTACAAGAACAAGGTACTTTTAACTTCCTTAATATGGACAATGGCTCATTGTTTCAATTTTCTTCAACCCCCACTTCCAGAGTGTGAATGTAATGAGATAGTGTTCAAGAGTCATTGCAGGTATTTACTTATTTATATTTATTTATTTATATCTATTATTTACTTATTTATGTATTTACTTATGAGTCTTGTTTGCTCAGTCTGCCTTAGCATAATTCAATACGTAGCTCAGGCAGTCCTTATACTCTCAGTTAACTGCTTCCTAAGTGCTGAGATTACAGGCATGGGCCACCATCTCCAGCTGTGAAGTGTTATTTTATAGTCCTTTCTATCAGTCTCTCCTTTTAAACACTGCCATGTTTACTCCCTGTTAAATCCCTCATCAGAACACCAAGAAAATGAAAGTAATAATAGGTAATGAAGACTTACACATTAGTTTAAATGTATTAGAAAGCCACCCATGATTAATTAATTATGTTTGGACAGAACAAGAATGTACAACCATTTGTAAATGTTCCTACATCAGGTTGCTGTAATAATGGCACTCTACCTTAATCAATCCTAAATTGGATCATTAGTTAATTAAGGTAGCCACTAATTAAATACTCTTGGTTTTTATTTGTATTATGAGATGAAATTTCCACAGGAAATTTAGTTTGGAGATTAGCTGTATTTAAAGATTTCTGCTTTCTAATTTCACTTCTATAGACAGAGAACATTGTTCAAGGAAAACTTTATAGGAAGTCGGTACCATAGTTCCATGACTATGGACTGGTTTTGCACTATTGGATCAGACAACTTTGGGAAATCAGAATGGCATTTTAAATGGTATCACGTTGTTTTGAGATTTTAAGGAGAACATCAGGGGGGCTGTCTTGCCACTTCTTATTTAGGAGACACAACTTTGAGAACATGGAGTCCTGTAGATCCCCATAGAATCACAACTGTGAATGCTAAGGTGTCTATGTACTGTAGTTAGTCTGAGATCCAAAAGCATTTGGGGCTGGAGACATGGCTCAGTGGTTATAGGTGCTTGCTTGCAAAGTCTGATGGTTTGATTTCCCAGTACCTACATAAAGCCACGTGTCTAGAAATCATTTGCAGCTGTGGAAGGCTCTGGTACACCCATACTCAGACATGCACTCTTTATCTCTGTCAGTCTTCCTATTTCTATCTCTCCCTCTCAAGTAAATAAAATATATTTCTTTTAAAAAAAAAAACAGCATTTGAGTTTAGTCAAGAATCATAATTAAATCCTAATTTCCAATTTAGGCTTTTATAGTACATCCATCAACTGCATTTACATCATGACATTGCAGTGGTGTGTTTGGAGGTCACCCCTAATATCCTTTGGCATGGCTAAGTAATGCTGTCACATTGGGTTTTACTATTGTCTGATATAAAGTCACAGTTCTTACTTCCTACATACCACTGTGAAGGATAACAATTCCATCCAATCTACATGACACCTTGAATAGTCAAGGTCTGGAACAGCTGAGCTCTTTTGTTCTTACTGATAAATAGTTTTAAGGAAGTATGAAACCCTAAGAAAAAAACTCAGCTTCTAAGAGTGTTTTAGTAAATCATTAAGAAATGAATGTTTGAGGAACAGGTATTCAATGTGGGAAAAAGTACACACTCAGAAAGGGAAAGAAGAATTTGCAGGTGGAAAAGCAAAGGAAAATTCACTTATTATTGCAAATACCTGGGGTGATCCAAGGCTTCACAATATTTTTTAATCATTATAATTGCATGTAAACATCACCTACTCTTACATGTATTTAATTTTATATAGTTTTACATGATCTATACAGCTTTATTTTACATGGAATATAGGAATCTGCTAATGAGACAGGAAATATACATAATTACCATTCTCACTCAGCATTTCAAACAATTCATCAGTTTAGACAGATGTGATAAATTTCAATGGCATTGCAAAGAAAACATCTGTGATGGACAATCATCTTCTGACAAACAGTGAAAGGGTTAAATGCCCTTTAATTTCTTGAGTTTGGCACAACTCCCAAGGCTTTTACTAAGAAACTGTTTCGGTTTTCTGCCAGGTGGATGGAAATTCACCCGACAAAAAAGGAATTAATTTACCAAGGTATGATGCATCTTCTCTCTTTTCTATTCTGGTAATTGAATATTCATCACATAACAAGTGCTGCTAATTAGCCGATTATTCCATTTACTGGCGAAAAATGAACTTGCTATTCCCATCAAATAAAGCAAGAGTTTCAAAAAAAAATCTAATTTTATTTAGTTAGTACTGCTCAGATAATTTAAAAAGCCTTCAAAACATACAATGCATCTGTTTGCAATGAATCTTTCTTTGGTAACTGTAAGATTTCAGCTTTAATGTCTTTAGGGAATAGAAGTTCTAGGCTCATAATTAGTTGGTGTAACATAATCACTGATTCTAGTAAGTCTGTATGTTTGCCTGAATTTAGCAGTTCTATGTGCATTTTCTCAAACTTAAGGAAGTTGCCTTTTTTAATTTTGGGAATTATTTTAGCAGTTTGATTTAGGAATGTTAATTTTTTATGTTGATATTCAACAATGAAGGCACTTAACCTTTCTTTCTAAAGGTTATATGCTAGAAGTGACCTACATAGGAAGAATATCTCTTTTGATTATGTATCACTTGATCAATTTTCTACTCTATTAAATATTGTTACTGTCCAAAATTATGACATGGTTAAAAATACAGAAACTCCTTTCTGACCATCCTTTAGACACAATTTGCTGTGTACAGAAATCTGAATCCCAACCTGCCATCCACACAAATATTGGTTAGGAAACTTTACTGAGAACAGATGAATGAAGTAAAATTTAGGAAGCTAAAGCATGAGAAAATCTGTTCCATTGCTCCACTGGGTGAAGACTTCTTTCCTTCAGCAAGAAATTAGGAAGTATGAAGGTTTTACAGTCACAAGTATAAGTGACAAGAAGCAGAGAGGGGATGGTTACCAAAGTCATCAACATAATATCAACTCAACTGTGAAGGTCACACTAGTAAGAAATATGAATAATACTGTCAAAAAGTAGAAATCATCCCCAAATGGGGAAGGGTTGATCATAGAGTAAAAGTAGTACTTTTTTATGTGTTTTTGGTTGGATATGAAAAACTTAGAGAAGATCAAAGTTTGAGGATGTTCCCTTCTTATTTTTTATAAGACAATATAAATTATGGAAATCTAAACATTAAAATCTCAAGTCTCAAGTAAACTTTGTAAATATATTCTTCAGAAATGCCAAAAGGAAAATAAATAAGTGAATAATATATGCATTTAGCCAGACAAGAGCAGGCTTCATGCCTCTAAGGCTCATTACCTCCCATGCTGTAAGCTTTTGATTAGGTTTTCAGTACCAAGCATGTATTCCCTCCCATAGAGCAGGCCTCCAGTCCAATTAGAGAGCAGTTAGTTTCCCCCAGAACAGACATGCCACTATTGCACCTGTTCAGTCATTTGGCCTGTCTGGCAAAACTTGACGCTTCCAGTGTCCACCTTTTTCACCACTGATGACTTCTGTCTTCCATAGGGCTGCATGCAGTGCAGCTTTTTAAAATCAGCTTTCAGTTGGCTGGTCTACAGGGAGTTTTTCTGCTCAGCACCAGCTTGACTTCTCAGTGACCTTGCCACCCAGGCATGTGAAGTCTTCAGCAATAGGGTCTTACCATCTGTTACTCCTGGGAAACTAAGGGCTGTGGCAATAGCCTGTAATGTTTTGGAGGCAACAAGGACCTCCCTGGCCAACAACTCACTGGAAGGTATCCCACCCCTGGCACTGAAAAAATTCTACTAACACTCAATGGCTTCTGGATGTGCCATTATCCTAAAAAGTAGTTTTTCATAAATCTTATTCAGAATATCTTGAATTTTGATTGACCCTCCCCCCACCCTTCTCTTACTCAACCTCTTCTCCTGACCTCACTTAGGCCATTCCACTCCCTGTAATCTGTTCTTCTGCTTACATATATACAATACCATCCCCTTAAGTCCTTCCCTCTCCTCCCTCACTTATCGCGTTTTTGTAGCTTACTGGCCTTTGCTACCAATTTTTGGTTTCAGCTCACACACAATTCTAAATATTTGTAGCTAGGATCCACATATGAGAGAGAATATGTGACATTTGGCTTTCTGGGTCTGGGTTACCTCACTTAGTATAATCCTTTCCTGATCCATAAATTTCCCTGTAACTTTCATAATTTCATTTTTCTTGTGTAAATGTCCCATATCTTTATTATCCATTCATCTGTTGAGGGACATCTTGGCTAGTTTCATCCCCTAGCTATTGTGAATAGAGCAGAAATAAACATGGTTGTGCAAGTATCGCTAAGGTAGTGAGGAGAGTCCTTAGGATATATGCCTAGGAATACAATAGCTGGATCATATGATAAGTCTATTTTTAGCTGTCCCAAGAACCTCCACACTGATTTCTACAATGGCTGTACCAGACTATATCCCACCAACAGTGTAGAAGGGTTCCCCCTTTTCTGCATCCTCGCCAATATTTATTGTCATTTGTTTTCTTGATGATAGCCATTCTGACAGGAGTGAAATGGAATCTCAAAGTAGTTTTAATTTGCATATTCCTGATGGCTAAGGATATAGAACACTTTTTTAGATGTTTATATGCCGTCTCTATTTTTTCTTTTGAGAACTTTCTATTTAGTACCATAGCCCATTTTTTTTAATTGGGTTGTTTGATTTTCTAATGCTTTGTTTCTTGAGTTCTTCTTTTTTTAATTATTAATTTTTTTATTGACACCTTCTATACTTACATACAAAAAACATATGATATTTCCCTCCCCTCCCTCCCCCCATTCCACTTTAGAACACCAATCTCCATCATATCCCCTCACTCTCTCCATTAGTCTTTCTTTTAATTTGATGTCATCATCTTTTTCTTCTATTTTGAGGGTCTTGAGAAGGTATTGCTAGGCACTGCAAGGTCATGGTTATCGAGGCCAATTTCTGTCTGGGCAGTTGCATTGTAAGAAGTCATACCCTTCCTTTGGCTCTTCCATTCTATCCGCCCCCTCTTCCGCAATGGTTCCTGAGCCTTGGAGGGTGTGACATAGGTGTTTCAGTGCTGGGCACGCCTCTATCCCTTCTTCTCAGCACTATGTTGCCTTTTGGGTGATCCCAGTGGTCATCACCATCTGAAAAGAGAAGCTTCTCTAACCAGAAGTGAGAGTAGCATTAATATGTGAACATGAACATTAAGTGTAGTGCCACCAGGGCAGCTTGGTGGGAATAATATATACATTTAGTCAGACAAGAGCAGGCTTTATACCCCTAAGGCTCATGACCTCACCTGCCATAGACTTTTGCTTAGGGTTTTCAGTACCAGGCATGTATTCCCTCCCATAGAGAGGACCTTCAGTCCAATTATGGAATAGTTGGTTACCCCAAGAGTAGACATGCCACTATTGCACCTGTTCAGTCATTGGGCCTGTATGGCCAAACTTGAATATTCAGTGTCCACTGTTTTCACTGCTGATGACTTCAGTTTCCTATACGGCTGCATGCAGTGCAGCTTTTTCCAGCTTTCAGTTGGCTGGTCTATAGGAAGAATGTTTTCTGCTCCACACCAGCTTGCTTTCTCAGTGACCTTGCCTCTCAGGCAAGAGATGTCTTCAGCAATAGGGTCTTACTATCTGTTTCTCAAGAGAAACCATCCTGGATATTAATCCTCTGTCAGATATATACCTGACAAAGATTTTCTCCCATTCTGTAGGTTTTCTGTTTGTAAATGAATAAGCTAAAAGAATTGAGAGTGTTCCTGTCAGATGGACCATCCATGAGCTATAGTATTTTATGTATAATTTATTTTGTGCAATATTAATAATGTAAAGACACTTAAATGTAATTAAATTGTTTAAAAACTCTGTACTGGAGAATCCTACATAAGTCCCATCAGAGGTCTAGATAAGGGTTTTGTTGCTGTAGATGCATTCTGATCACTTTTTATCTTCTTTGAGGAAGATAAGCAGTGGTGGGAAATTGTATGACAACTCCTTCCCCCTCTGTGGAAGGAAGGAACTGAAAAGGAAGACGTCTTAACCACTTTGTTAAGCATCTTACAGCAGTTCCTAGTGTCTCAGAGAGCAGAAAACTTCTTTTGTAAAGAGCAATTGCTTCTGGAAAGATGAGAATCTAAAAAATAAATGATGAGGGCAAAGACCTGGTCCATTAAAGTTTTCTTCAGGAGCTAGTTCTGGAGCTGATCCTATAAGAGTATGTGCCTGAAAACTGGCAGTTCACAATATCAAGAATTCTGGCTTTGTCTTTTTTTTTTTTTCAAGAAGATGGGCAGCCTCCATCTGAACTTTAATGAGACCCTCATTCCCGTGCACCAGGAACCAGAAGCACTCCATGACATGCACCTTGGGTGCTCTGTAATCTTAGGGCAGGATCCACCACTCATAACTGAAGCCACCACTATTAAGATGAATGGATTCATGGATGATAGGTATAAGTTAATCAGCATTCACTGTCTGAGGCTGGGGTGGGGGGGAAACTGTCTGTTTCAAGGACATTGATGTTTGGAAAGAAAGAGGCATGGTACAGCCGCTTTATGTAGCTCTCCCATTTGTTAGTAATTACTCATTTGTCTTCTTTGTAGGTCTCTGTAGACCTTATTTCCTTTCCAGGTCTTAAGTGAAATGGACCTGAACTATTTAGGAAGGCCTTATAAAATAGTAGAGAGGGTGCAGTGTTTCTATTTTCTAGTTTTAAAGATGAAATATCTGCTTGAAGTCAATCTATTTTCCCACTTAAAATTTTTTATGCTTTTAAGACTGTTTTCAAAAATTAAAAATTAATACCAACTTTTTAACCTACTAAATAATTATTCATATATATATATATATATATATATATATATATATATATATATATACCGTATAATTTACTTTTAATCCCTTGGTCTAAAAATATTTTTATTGTTTGAGACAGTCTGCTAAACCAATAGGTATTAACTTTCATACATTAATTCATAAACTTCAATTGCTATCGTTTTATAGTTAAGATTTGAAATTTATGTTAATATGAAAAATGGCAGGTGGGTGTTTTTTGATGTTTTAAGGTATATTGGTATATTTATATTTATTTATTTATTCATTTATTTATTTATTTATTATTTGGTTTTTCAAGGTATGCTATTGCTCTAGCACAGGCTGACCTGGATGAATTCACTATGTAGTCTCAGGGTAGACTCGAACACACAGCAATCCTCCTATATCTGCCTCCCAAGTGCTGAGATTAAAGGCACGTGCCACCATGCCTGGCCTTTTTTTTTATATGTCATCCTAGTATTTTGCATTTATAAAATGATGTCTGGAATAATGTGTGGAAAGCCTTTAAAGACCAAAACAAAATCAAAAATTTACTACTCTCTTCAAAAGTGAAAAGACCTGCCCATTATAAGCTATGAGTCTGAGGCTTTATGAGAGTACATCTTTAAACATTTTAATCATGACCTAGAGAGATTGCTCAGGAGTTAAGTTCCTTGCCTGCCAAGCCTAATGACCCAGGCTCAATTCCTAGTAACCACATAACACATAAACGCAGATGCACAAAGTGGAGTTCATTTGCAGTGGCTAGATGCCCTGGTGTGCCCGTTTCTCTTTCTCTCTCTCTCCCCCCACCATATATCTTCTCTCTGTTTCTCTCTGTGTGCAAATAAAATGCTTTTAAATTTTTTATCAGTTTCTCCCATGATTATTACTCTTTCATGTTACTTAATGAACTTGTATTGATAGTCAGTTTATGTAGATAATATTAATGTAAGGTTTTTTTTTTTTTTGGATACACTTCAGCATTTCTGTGTAGGTTATGGCCTTATTCAATAAATTTACACATGTGTAAAATAAAACTTACTTGAAGAAATAGCTAGAAAAGTAAGTTCTATTGATAATATTATTCACCTAGTATACTTTAAAATATATTTTATTTATTTGAGAGAGAGAAAGAGGCAGAGAGAGAGAGAGAGAGAGAGAGAGAGAGAAAGGATGGGTACACCAGGGCCTCCACCCACTGCAAACAAACTCCAGATGCATGTGCCCCCTTGTGCATCTGGCTTACGTGGGTCCTGGAGAATCGAACTGGGATCCTTTGGCTTTGCAGGCAAATGCCTTAACCGCTAAGCCATCTCTCCAGCCCCACACCTAGTATACTTTATATTAGATATTGTTTTGTTGATTATAATTTTTAGCTAATCTACATGGTCATTTTGAAATGTGTGTTTGGTATGTGAGGTGTGAGTGTGTTTATGTATGGTGTATTCATGGATAGTTTGATTCAGATGGGTGGTTTGATTTAGATGTCCCCCATAAACTTACATGTTTTGAATGCTAGGTCCCAGCTGGTGGCAATTTGGGAATTGGGTTCCCTTGGATGCTGTATGTTGTTGGGGGCAGGCTTATGGGTGTTATTTCCCTTTTCAGTTGTTGTCCACCTGATGTTGGCCAGGAGGTGATGTCCACCCTCTGCTCATGCCATTATTTTTCCCTGCCATCATAGAGCTTCTCTTCAAGTCTGTAAGCCAAAATAAATCCTTTACTCTCAAAAGCTGATCTTGGTTTTGAAAGCAACACAAGTGTGGTCATTGCTGCTAGAAACCTCAATTGGAACTTATTTGAGGCAGGGATGTGGGCGAATTTGAAACCTTGGTCTAAGAAATGTCTTACAGTGCTGTAAGTACAGTTTGATGGAATGTTCTGGTCAGAGTCAAAATACCTGAATGCAGTAAGAAACATGAACTGTAAGGTTTGGCTTATGAGGGTGAGAAAGAACTTTGTTGGGACTGGTCTAGAAGCAATTTGTATGACAGACTTGCATCATTCTGCCTGCCTGTGTCCTGAGAACTTATGCAGGATTTCACTGCATAGAAATGGACAGGTGTGAGCAGAGGGATATCACACAGAAAAAAATGAAATCTTTTGGCCATAACTGCTGCCTGTTTAGCTGCAATTATTTAAGAGATTACAACCATTAACTTGAGCTAGCTGATCTTCATTGGGACAAGAAGAAGAATGCATACTCTTTTGAAGCTGTAGGACAGTCCTGTTCTTCAAAGTCTGCTTTATTCCCACCTGGATTAACAAATTGGGAACTTTTCCAGTACCATAGTGTATAACAAATTCAGGAAATGGAGGGTTATTGAATTTGCAAAATGTTTTTGTTTTTATGGATATGGCCATGGGCAATGTGAAGCTTGTTGGATTACCTGCATGGAGACCCAATGGACCCATGTAGATGAAACATGAGTTGGAGGTGGAGACCCAATGGAGATGCCAGGACTATGGGATGGCTGCCAAAGAGAGCTGTTGGGATTGAATGAAATTTTCCAGGACGATGAGTAGCCTAGCTGGAGGAGCTGAACTGGCACTCCAGAGACAAGTCACTGGTCACAATTACTTGACTTGGAGACTTGTTACTGGTTAGAGTTGTCAGAGTAGGAGATACAGAGTTTGATGTTTGTCCTGTTTGTTTTAAATCTTTTTTGGCTCAATGTTTCTTTGATACACCAATGCCATCTTTTGTACCATTATTATTATTATTATTATTATTGGAATTACAGCTAAGAGTCCTTGGATGATGGGGATGTTTGAACATCATTATGATTAATAAAAACTATGGACACTTTCAAAGTTGGACTGAATGCTTTGCATTTTACATAACGGATGGTTGTCAGTTTATAGAGGCCAGAGGCAGACTGTGGTGGTTTGATTCAGGTGTCCCATATAAACTTATGTGTTCTGAATGCTAGGTCCCCAGATGGTGGCAATTTGGGAATTGGATACTCCTAGAGGCTGTCTATTTCTGGGGGTAAGCTTATGGGTATTACCTCCACATTCACTTGGCTAGTGTTTGGCACACTCTCCTGCTTCTGGTGTCCACATAATGTTGGGCAGGAGGTGATGTCCATTCTCTGCTCAGGCCATAGTGTTTCTCTTCTCATCATGGAGCTTCTCTTTGAGTCTGTAAGCCAAAATCAACCCTTCCCTCCCACAACCTGTGCTTGGTTAGTCATGTTCAGAAGAATCCATCACATGTGAGTATGTGCAGAGACCATCAAGACTTTTTTCTTCTGCCTTATTTACCTCGTTTCCCTGTGATGGTTTCTCACTGGGGTTACAAGATTCCAGGAGTTCTCAATGCCAGGAATGTGAGAAATCCAGAGTAGAAACCTAATGATGAATAGTGGAGTCTATGCAGGAGAAGGACACATGTTCTGCAAATGATATGGCTAATGGGATAGAGCTGCTCAATCCCATTGAGAATCATACTATGTCATGAGATTGTACAGGGTTTAATGTCTGTCTTTCAGGGTTTTGGTCTCATGTTAGTCCAATTATTCCTTGCTGTGAATCTTTTAATCCCTTTTATAGTGGAAATTTACTTTGAACTACTTTATATTACAAGTAAGTAGCTTCCTTTTTGATCGTACATTGATGCACAGGTAAGAATTTATCTTGAGTCTCAGAGGCTACTACGGACTATGAAAAATATTGGGAATGTAAAAATTATTGGGACTTTTTGAATTAAAAGTATTTTGCCTTATGAAATGACCTTGAACTTTTGTGAATTGGATGGGATGGTATGGCTCAAGTGTGCCAACAACTCATGTTTTGAATTCTTACTCCCCAGCTGGTAGTACTTTTGGCACTGTTTTGAGAGGCTGTGGAAGCTGCAGGAGATGAGGTCTGATGGTCAGAAATAGGTCACTATGGCCAGAATGTTAACAAATATATTCTATACCATGGTATGGACTTACTGTTTGCTTCTACCATAATGTAAATAACTTCCACTGCAACTTCACACTGACTGCTAACATCATGCTTTCATCCTGCTTTAATGCCTTGGGTTGTTTCTGTACAATATTGTGGTCAGTGTGAAATAAAAGCAATAGTGCTTGTTTCTTAGTCATGGATTTCTAGTCTTCCAACTACTATGGGCTTTCCATCCTGAGTACACTGCTATATAAACTTCTCAGCATGCATACAGTCAATCCACTACCACTTGGGGCCACTCCACACCCATTGGCAGAGTGTTCTCAGCCTAATTTACTTGCAACTGATACCTGTTCTCATGTGGTAGATCTTCTCTGAATATGGCTTCTGGCTCTAGCACTATTAGATATGGGGAATGACAAAACCCAAAATGTATATCTGCTCAAATGCAGTATTTCAAGTAGGAGTGGGTCATTGTCCCTGTCAAATCCCCCATTGGATTTAAGGCTTGGGAGACTTGTTGACTTATCTTTTAGCTGGGACTACTAGGCTGATTTCACCAGAGATGCATTTATGGTTGTAATTTTGTGTCCTTTTTTTTTTTTTTTTCTAGTTTTCTCTATGTAATCTTTCTGTTTCTCTAGATTTTGAGAGGGTTCTATCACCACTCTTGGGATTCCTTATCATATTTTTTATATTCCTCTTTTTGGAGTAATGTTTCCACTTTGTTTCACTGACTCTTTTCATTCATGGAATTGCATGAAGCCTGCTATTAAGCCTCCATCAATTCCTTAAGTTTGCTTCTAACTACTTGCATGTGAATTTTATTGAAAACAGGACATTGGTTGAGCTTTCCTTGATGCTATGATGCTCTGATAAGAACTAGACACTATCTCCATTATTAACAGTTAATGTTTGTCTTGGAGCATAACCATTCTAATTTGTATAGGATTGTGATGTCCAAGAGAAGGACAATCACCAAGGTGAACACATGATGTATGCACGGTTCTGACAGTAGATGATTTCTTTTCCTCAGGTTCCCTAAAATGGGTCCACACTGAGCACTAGGGCTTCACTGAATTAAGAAATGCAGAATAGAGAAATCTATGTAGATAAAATTCGGCATATCTTTGATTACTCTCAATAGATTGCTGCTGGTATATAAAGAAAATATCAAATAATTTCAGTGAACTCCTGAAAAACTCAATTCTCAAAGTCCACAATGTGGAGAGGACATTGGAATGCGAATTAGCCAGAATATACCTCTATAACCACCTAGTTGAATAGAGGCTCCAGTGAGGTCAGACCTTTCAAGTAGAGCTTCAGTATTCCTTGAGTGGAGACTGCTCCAGGCCTTCCTAGAAATGCTTGTAAAATAGACCAGAAAAGGATTAAACACATGTTCTAACTACTGCTTTGCAAAAAAAAAATATAACATTCTCTATTGAAAGCCATTGGAAAGAAAACAAAATCAACAATACAATTTTCACAAAATTCAGTATACAACCAAAATCGCTAAGCAGACTGAAGCAAGAAATTGTGACTCAAAACAAGTTATTTTTTAAAAGTCAATAGAAACTACTCACAACAATGTCAAAAGCCATGATGAAACTAGCAAATAAGAATTTTCAAATAAATATGTCACATCGGTACAGATGATTAAATGAAGAAAAATGAACATAGGAAACTGAGAAAGGGAATATACAAAAAATAACTATATTTCTTCATCCCAATTGTCAAAAAAAGGTGAAGGTTTTTTATTCTTATTTATTTCTATTCACTGTTTAACTGAGTGTTCTAGCAAGTAAAATAGAAAGCTGAGCATGGAGTTGAAAAGAAAAGAAAATATTGCATTTATTTTCAAAATACATAATTGCTTTTATTGACATTCTAAAGAATATAATACAAAATTCAAAATTGACTTCAGTAAGACCACAGAACACAGTGTCAATTCAAAAGAATGACTTGTATGACTATATATCTGCAATAGACAAACATTAAAAAATAAAAATGCTTCAGGAGCTTCTAAACATGTTTTATGATACATTTAACAAGATATGTTAAACAACTTTATGATAGAAACTATATAGCATTGTTGAGAACAAGTCAGGAAGGTCTCAATTTAACATTTATTAACTGGATACCATGCCCCTGTGTTTGAATAATCAATACTTACAAAACTACAATGTGACTACAGTTAGCCTATAGATGCAAAAATTCATATTCATAGCTCAATAGGTCTTTTGATTCTTTGTATAAACAGATTATAAAACATAGATGTAATAATGTAGGCATTTTAAAAGGACAAAATAAATTTTGAAAAAAATAGAAAGACAGAGTTATAGTAAACAAGCAGGCTGGTTAAAAATATATTTGGAGACGAGGTTTAAAGTTAAAGGTGCTTGCTTGCAAAATTTATTATTAGTAGTAGTATTTATTATTTTGGTATAGTAATTAAGATACAGCAATCTCAATCAACATTTGATCAAGGTAAAGGGCAATTTTAAATGAGAAAATTCATTTTTCTCATACTGTATGTATACATAACTAGATATTTATATGTATTTTTGAAAATTATTTATTTATTTAAATATTTATTGGACAGAGAAAGAGAGAGATAGAATGGGTACCCCAAGTTTTCTAGCTATTACAAATGAACTCCAGACACGTGTCACCTTGTATATCTGGCTTATGTGGGTACTAGGGAATTGAACCTGGGTCCTTCCACCTCACAGGCTAGTGTCTTAACAGCTAAGCCACTTATCCATCCCCTTATAAGTATTTTTGAAGTGATTCATTTAAAAGTATCTCAGCAAATGGAAATAGGGAGCAATTTCTTGAACAGAATATGGAATTGCTAGCAAAAAATTTTTAAAAAGATTCTTGTCTTATATTGTACAAAATAATTTGATTTGATATGGATAATAAATATAAACATGGAAGTTAAAATTGTATAACTTCCATGAAACAATGCATAAACTTTTCAAGAAAATTTGGTCATAATTGATCTTGAGTCTTAAAAACAGCAAAGCAATCATGAGTCCAAAAGTAAATAGTTAAAAACTTCATTTCATCAAAATTAGTTTTCTATATTGAAATTCCCAAGGAAGAAATTGAAATGCGAAGCCACATAGTTGGCTAAAATCTTGTAATACGTGTATCTGAAGATACCATTTGTCCAAAGTGGAAAAAATAGGACTGAAATATTCTCATATATAAGAAAGAAAAAAAATGAAGAACATTTTACAACTTTTTAAATGGACTTTTGGTGACGTTCAATCCAGAAAATCATGTAATATTGCAATAAAGACACATAGTTTTTTTTTTTCCCCTTTCAAACCTTATGTATTTTATTTACTTTACCCCTGAATTTCACTAACTAGGATTTTCAGCATAATTTTGAATGGAATTTCTGATCATGAGCTATTCAGAACACAATGAAAAAAGAACCTTTACCTTCTTCACAGGTTAAGTTTAAACAATTTTTATTTAACAATTTATCAAAATGCAATTGTGATGTTAGGTTTCAGTTAACACTTATCTCATTTAAAATAAAAACTATCTTATTTTTCCTACTTGAAATGCCTGTAAAATAATAGTGAATTTAGTTCAATGTTTTTCCTGTGTCGTTTGAAATAACAACGGGATAATTTTCTTTGTTTATATTCTTGATTTTAATTAATTTATTTTTAAATTTTAAATGTTTTTTTCTTCTTAAAATACTTTGTTGACAAAACATTTGTCTTATATAGTCTGCTAATAAGGATGAATAACATTGATTGATATTCAAATTCTCGCCCAATCCTGTGAACCTAAGATGAACCTCAAATGGACATGATTTACAAGCCGTCTGTGTTATTAGATTCACTTTTGTAATGGTAAATTGAACATTTTTTCCATTAGTTCTCTCAACAACTGTGCTGGGCAATATTCCTTTCTTCACTATTTTCCTAATTTGTCATTTGTATTTGTAAAGAGTGTCCTGTTTTTATTTTCTTAAATTTTATTTGTTCATATTTGTTTGTTTGCATGCAATGAGAGACAGAGGGAAAGAAAGAGATAGAGAAAGAAGAGAGAGAGAGGGAGAAAATGGGCATGAAAGGACCTCTTAGCCACCGCAAACACACTCCAGATACACATGCCACTTTGTGCATCTGGCTGGATTCATGTGGCTACGAGGGAATTGAACCCAGCTTGTTAGGCTTTGCCGGCTTTAACCTCTGAGAAATCTCTCCATCCCAATTACTTGTTTTAATATTTGATCTATCATATTACCTTGCAGGTCATGAGTTTTCTTTTTACTTTTTAATAGAACATCAAATACAAAGTGATACATTTTTACCTAATATATGCCAATTCTCTAGTATTACATACATTCTTATTTAATATTATTATGTCTTTTGTAAGAATTGACCCCCTTTTCACTATTCTGTTTTCACATTAACATTATTCCTTGTTATGGAGTCTTGTTGATACATGGTTGAGAGCTATGTAGATTATTTTTGTTTTACATTTTCCTGGTAACCATTTCTCTTTTACTTATAACCTGTTTCTTTATCTCTACAGTGGATCACTGTAGCATGGAGATGATCTTGCTTTTGAATGTGGGAATCTGGTTTGTAAATATCATTTTATTTCTTTATTTGCAAGCACAGAGAGGGCGAAGAGAGACAGAAAGATAGAGAATGGGTGCACCAGGGCCTCCAGCCACTGCAAACGAGCTCCAGATGCTTGCACCACATGGTGCATCTGGTTTGACATCAGTACTGGGGAATCAAAGTCAGGCTATTAGGCTTTCCAGAAAAATACCTTACCCATTGAACCATCTCTCCATCCCAGCAATCTGATTTTTTTTTTTTTTTTTTTTTTTGGTTTTGCAAGGTAGGGTCTCACTCTGGTCCAGGCTGACCTGGAATTAACTATGTAGTCTCAAGGTGGCCTCAACTCTCGGTGATCCTCCTACCTCTGCCTCCCGAGTGCTGGGATTAAAGGCGTGCGCCACCACGCCCGGCTGATTTTTTATCTTGTTTATGTAGACCACTGATATATAAAGTTATTGTTGCAATAGATAGATTAAAACCTATGATTATATTTGATCTTTCTGGATTTTTTTCTCCACTGGCCATTTGTTCCCTTTGTAATGATATTTATATCTGATTTTTATACTGCATTCATTTATCATACCTGAGCTAGTTCTAACTAATGCTTTATTTCTTTTGAGTAATCTTTTTTTTTTTTTTGAAATTTTCTTTTAATGTAACGGTGGGCACTCACAAAAGACAGAGCACACTACCATAAACATCTTCCATGCTGGAGAGGAATGCATGCATGCACCATCCTTCTATAAGGCCTTTAAATAGTTGAGCCATGTTCAGCATGCTGATCCTAAAAATAGCCTCAGGGAACCACAGGTTTCAATTTCCTTTAGTGATACTTTGTGTTTTGGTCAGGGCCTAGTTATCAAACTCATTTTCATTTTCACTTTTGACAAGTATTTATTTTTTGTGATTTATTGGTTTAGTAAGAGTTTGTTGTATGATCATCAGAGGCATAGCCACTAATCAGTTGCCCATAATTTATACATAACCTCCCACAGATGCTCGTGTGTCCCCTGCCCTTGAAGCAATCGCCAGTAATTCCTAAGGAAGGTAGGTATAGAGTCCCTACTGCAATCCATGAGAGAATGGTAATGGGCTCAATCTTATACATTTTTTAAATTTCAGCGATCTGCAGCTGCTGTGAATTCATGAGCTGGTACTTCATGAGTACGGAGGCCATGTCATGTCCAACAGACAACTCCACAAGTTCTCTTACATTCTTTGTGCCTGCATTTTCATAATGTTCCTTGAGCCATGGAGGGGAGTGACATAATTGTTTAGGACTAAATACTTGACAGTCTTAAAGGTCATGTTCTCAATGGCCAGCAACATCCTGGGTTGAGGGTTTTCATTTTCCCTTGAGAAAATGATCTTTTTTCAACTCAGCACTTGTTAACCTTGGTGGCGAGGGCCTCATTTTTAGGCATGGGTTCTCTGGATCTGAGGATATACACACAAATGCTCCTCTTTCATCTGTCCTACTAGGGGTATAAAAAAAAATCCCTCCCTGTCTTCTAGACAGATTCTTCTTCTTCTTTTTTTTTTTTCAAAAATTCCTTTCCCTGTGATAATTGGTTTCTACCTGCTCCTTAATGGGAGATAAATAAATAGATGTTGATTAGATGGGTGAATGGAGGATACTGGTAGATAGATAACAGTGAGGCAACTCTCTCTGTATATATACATAGAAACATATACATATCTGTGTATGTGTGTGCATAGAAGCATATATATTGAATTTACTTTCCTCTGTACATAAACAGTGGTCTGTGGAAGAAACCATGGGGAAAGGACCTTGATACTGGTATTAAGTTCTTTTCCATCCTTCAACTAACATGACAGTAAATATTCCCATGAAATTATTCTTGCAAGATTTTTTTTTTGGGGGGGGGCATATACCAGTTATCCTAGCACTGAGGATGTGGAGGCTACAGATCAGAAGATCCATGTCATCCTCAGGTACATAGTGAGACAGAGGTCACCAGAGATTTCATGAGACCCTGTCTCACCTCCCTTCCCCACCACACAAATGCAAGCACTGCCTCACATTTGCTGTATTTGGCAGGACTCACAGGGAAAGGGCTGGCTGGAACCAGCAGTCCTTCCTCCTATCTGTGTTCTCTAGAGGCGTTAAAGTCAGTGATTATGGAACTAAAAATAAAATCAGTTATATATCCTTAGCATCTCATAAGAAGTCCAGTGATGTATGCATCTTTAAGTAAATGTTTAAGTTCTATTTCTCACTGCAAGTTGCAGTTTCCTTAGATTTATGGACACCTGGTTGACCAGAGACCTCAATTCTCTGGTGGGTTTGAAAGACCATTCATTTGCAATTCCTTTGAGGTTTTCTTGTTTTGTAAGAATAGAACAAATGCTCTACAATCTTTACATTTCCGAGCTTCACTGCCTTTTTTTTTTTTTTTTTTAAATTTTGGTTGTGTCCATGAATTAGAGATCTAAAAATGCAGTGTTGCATAAGTTGGTAGATTAGTGATATTAACAACGATTGCACAGCCAAATGAATAAGGAAACATACGTTAAAATGTCGCTTCCTAGAATCTGACAAGAGAAACTAAAGATGAAAATATAACCTTTAAGTTGAATACAATTGTTGAATGTATACAATTTCACCTAGTGTCTATGTAATGATTTGTTCCTGTCCAAGTTATTTTGGATGAGAATAATTGATTGTGCTGTGAATATTTATTAACCTTGCCTTGCCAGTAAAGGTTAACTGATGCTTGTTGTTTGCTGTGAAGCTGAGAAAGGAGCAGAGTGAGTCATAAGCATGAGGGATAAATCCCTCGCCCACACAGCTCACTTAACATCATTCCCTCTCATAGCATCCTGTACTTAGAAACTGAGACCCTGGTCACCTTGAGAGACAATGTTGGATACATTTATTATTGTCCTAAGGCAGTTTCTATTTTTACCAGTTACCCAGCATTCATCTGACATTAAACTGGGACACTAGCTCTCTGATTGTCTTGTTCAGCATCCAGATTTCCCTTTCCTGAGTGCCAAAGGACAACTGAAGATTGAACTACCCACTGCTAATGCATTAGCCTCGGACAAAATAATCAAGTAAGCAGGTCCTTATAGTGTTTATACTGTAGCTCAGTTTAATCTCTAATGATATGAATCTGTCAACAAGACAAGCTATGATATAATCCATGTCCACTTTCTTGTGAATTATTTTTTAAATAAAATTTGGAAACAGGTGCGAGAGTATTATTTATATACACGGAATGAACACACAGGTTAAAGACCTTTTTTATAGATTTTCATCTCTGAATAAAGCATTTCCAGCACTTCTGTTTGGTTCTCTTGGCCGTTTTCAAATTTTCTGGACTTTTGTATTTTGGTTTTGCTTTTTGATAAAATCTCTGTATTTAGCCTCTGCTGGCCTTGGATTCACCATATAGCACAGGATGGCCTCAAGATAGGGTCTTTTTCTTTTAGCTTTTGGAGTACTAGGATGTTTGGCAGGGCCACCGCATGCCCAGCATCCGACAAAACCATAACCTAAGTTCCATCATGGTAAAATTACTTCTGTAATAAAAATCAGTAGGAATTTTGTAAGTTTGTTGGATTTGTGGTCATAAAGCTAAGACATGCCTCTGGTGTCGATCCACAATTTTGAGTGTGTTGTAGCTCACTTAGACTCATGATCAAGTAGACAATATTTTTAATTGCAGATAAGTTTTAGATCCAAAAGCACATCAAGCATTAGCATTACTGAGTTTATACATTTATTTAGACAGATTTCTAGGCAAGCTTCCCTAAATGGGTTGATGTAGTAAACTGCCTCTGCTGAAGGCTTATATCTGAGCACTTTAACATCTTTATATCTTTGTCATTAAATTTTTATGGTCACATGAAAATTATCATGCCAGTTGGGATTAGCATTTCTCATCCTCACATATTTCAGTTTTAGTTTTCCTGTTGAATTTTTATTTTGAGATCATGGATTGTTCAACCATTTCTTAGGCCTGCATACTTCTTTACATCCCTATCTTTTCCAAAACAGTGAATCTTGATGATTTAATAAAGCTAAGCTAATTAAAGTCTTACATTTTATGAGTACATAAAATTTATATTTAAAGCAATTTCATTTACTATAATATTTATATCACAATTGATATGTTACTACCAAATCTAATCATATATTTAAATGTTTTAAACCCAAATCTATAAAGGTGTTTCTATGGTACAAATGATAATAAGATAAACATAATACAAGATGTAATATCATAATGTTTTAAGCCTAAATCTATAAAGGTGTTTCTGTGATACAAATGATAATAAGATAAACATAAAATAAGATATAGTATCAGAAGCTTTGGCTGTAAGTATGAACTTCATTTTTTTTTTTTTTTTTTTTTTTTTTTGGAGAGAGAGACAGAGAGCAGAGAGAGAGGGGAGAGGAAGACAGATAGAGATGGGGGGTGCCAGCAGCCTCTCAGCTGCTGCGAACGTCAGATGCATGCGCCCCTTTGTGGTCAAGTGTGGCATTGCACCCTTGTGTCACTTTGCATCTGGCTAACCGTGGGACCTGGAGATTGGAACCAGCATTCATAAGCTTAGGAGGCAGGCACCTTAACTGCTAAGCCATCTCTCCAGCCCAAGTATGAACTTCTTATATTACCTTTTATATCTATGTGAAATTGATAATCATACACCATGAGTTATGGTTTGCCCATCTGCAAAATAATTAGTAACAGCATTGCCCTCCTTCTTAAAATTGTGTCCCAATTACCTTATATGATGCATATGAAAGAATTTAATTGCATATTAACTCTTTATATTTTATTAATTAACTGGTGTACACAGAAGCATAGTTACATACATATTTAGGTAGAAAAGTTGATATATACTATACTTTTTTTTAACTCAAAACAAAGCTTTAATGAATAGCCCTTTCTAGAAAAGTGATGCAAGAGAATGGGAGCTAGTACTATACTCATAAAATTTAATGCATCTCCAGGTAGTAAAAAATGTATTTTGAAAATTGTAACTGATCTGAAAAAAATAAAGATGAGTGAATGAAAGCTAATAAATTAGATGGGTAGATATTGTTTAGTTTGGGTAACAGGAAGCTTTTTCACAGAGTGGGACATTTGATTAAATAACTAGGTGTCCGGGGGGATAGTGTGGACAGAAGTTGGGAAAGCTTAACTTTAAAATCATGGACTCTGGTCAGTAAATTCCAGGCCCAGAATGGGGTTACCCCCCAACAGTGAGTTGTATAGGGATACCCAAAACAATGTAGTCCATTGCCAAGTACTTGACTACCTGCCAGAGCTAACAGATAAGACCCTATTGCTGAAGACACCACCGTCTGTGATCTCAAGACATCAAATTACCATGCTGGAACTGAAAGGGAAACTAGCTCCCACCCGGCTAGCCCTCATAGTGCTAGAAAACAGTATGGGAGCTGCTGGAGAGAAACTGTTACCAATAGCATGAATAATCAGGGGACCCTACAGATTATGAAATGAAACAGCCAATCCAGACGTACACACTTGTGTAATAGTGGCTCACCTCTGAGGCTAACAAACTGTTCCCTGGTTGGACCTGAGGCCCTCTCAGTGGGAGAGAACTTACACCTGTTACTGAAAACCAAGTCATAATCCTACTGTCAGGAAACTCATGACTCGAAAGAGTAGCCCCCACTTCTCTCTGGAAAAGAAGAGTGGGTTTGCGTGCGTGCACACATACACACACCTCTCAAATTTTCATACCCACTTTAATTCAAGCTGTTCTCACTCTTGTTTGGAGATTCTGCCTTATTTTACAGGCGGCAGAGAAAACGGAGGAGAACCATCATTCACTGATAAGACCAGAAGTAGCCAACTGCCCACTAATAAGTTGTGCCACCTCTACCACATCTGCCATGGCCCAGGAGAAATTGCAGGGAATGTAATGACATGGACAGTGCTCTTACTGCCAGCCGACAACCAGCCCCAGGTTGATGGTGAAAAAACATAAGGCCAATCAAAACATATCCAAAACAGAAATCCAGAGGCTACAGAGAACTCAACTATAAATTAGACTGCCAACTGCTGTGCTGTGGCTCAGGGAACATTGTGGAAGACAGGGCAGAAAGAGTGTAAGAGCCACAGAGGAGGAAGGGATATCCTGAGGCTTCGTCCCTTGCTAATCTACAGAGACTGGCTGAGGCCTTCATGACCCTGCAATGAATACCATAACCCCACTGAGGAGGGTTTCCAGGGTAATAGGAGATAGGGCAAGGGGATAACCTGTTATAATTAATATAAAGTCAAAAATCAATATAAAAAGAATTATATGTGAACTAAATAACTAAATGACAGATGCCAACTGAGATAGCATTAAAATTAAGATAGCATTAAGAGTTAATATTGCATAGGAATATGAATGGCAATGTGGTAGAATAGTGACAATGAAGTATGAAGGATAAAGAAACTGGTAGCCAGGCAGGGTTAGCAGTGGGCAATTAATTGGACAATGGATATTTCTACATGCTTACAGACAATTTGTAGATTCGAAATTTTACCTTGAATGTTGTAGCAAACCATTTAAAAGATTTAGCAGACAAGAAATACTCAGAAGCCTATTGTAAAAGTCCATATAAAATAATATTAATTTAAAAGAACTTGAGTAATGAACAGATTATAGATCTTGATCAGTGACAGACAAATCAGAAATCATTCATTGGTTTTAGGTTTCAGATATCTAATCTGATTTTTTTGGTAATGTAACATTTATATTAAAAAATTATCAGAGCTGGTCTGGCAGTTAAAGGAACTTGTTTCAAAGCCTGCTAGCCTAGGTTTGATTCCCCAATACCCAGGCAAAACCAGATGCACAAAGTGGCACATGTGTCTGGAGTTTCTTTTCAGTAGCTAGAGGCACTGGCATGGCCTTCACTCCTTCTCCTTCTCATAAATAAATCAATTACTAAAAGTTAATTAGTGTTGAAATTAGGTTCTCATTGCTGGCAGAAATCATACGACCAAGAGCAGCATGTGGGAAAAAAAAAGTTTATTTTGGCTTACAGACTCGAGGGGAAGCTCCATGACGGCAGGGGAAAATGAAGGCATGAGCAGAGGGTGGACAGCACCTCCTCGCCAACATCAGGTGAACAATAGCAATAGGAGAGTTTGCCACACACTGGCAAGGTGAAACTGGCTATAATACCCATAAGCCCAGTCCAACAATGCACTGCCTCCAGGAGGCGTTAATTCCCAAATCTCCATCATCTGGGAACCTAATGTTCAGAACACCTAAATTTATGGGGGACACTTGAATCAAACCACCACATTTAGTAATAAACTTATCTTATATTAAGTTAATATATTGATGTTTTATTCATGAAATATTATACACTATATTATATAGACACAGGCATGGACATATTTCTTTTATTTGTGATTTTTTTGTTTTGTGTTTCAAGAAGCATTCATGTTTGAAACCATTTTGCCCACTAAATGATTGAAGCTCATGGCTTTGAAGTTATTTTGCTTGTGAGACAAGCCTACAGAGCATAGTTTATAAGAATCATTAAGGTTGAGTACTCAGAGAAGTAATAATGCCTTACATTATAACTATAGTATTTTATGGGTAACATTAGTATATTCATACAAACCATGTAGCAGTGTAAGTAAATATTGTTAAAAACAAGATTAGTAAAGCATTATTTTATTTAAAATAATTTAAATACCAATAGTCTTAAGTGTAAGTATGATCATTTTACAAGCTTATTTGATATAATATATCAGTAAGCTGAAAATAACATGTTTTAAACTAATACTGATAGATTTATACATAATCAGGAAATGATACTACGTTTTGTAAGTCATTAAAAACCCCAAGTAAAAGGCTAACTTTTTAGACTGGACTAATAAATGAATAATTACTGCTCAAAAGTTAAAGAAAATATAGACACAAATAAAGTTTCTTTAAATGAAAAATTTGTATACCACTAACAGTGATGCATTAACAATAGAGATAGAGTGGCTCTGGAAATATAAGAATAAGTAAATCAGAGAACAAAGATATATATCATTTGAATTCCTTTCATAATGAGTTGGATTTATCTACAAGACATCTTAATATTCTATTCACTGAATAACAACTTGAGAAATATGAGGTAAAACTAATAGAACTGAAAATAGGATTAGAAAAGTTTGCCATTATAATTCACAAGCTTCCTTGTGACAGAAAATATTGTTATCCACTTGTACTGATTATTTTAGAAGTTTCTAAATAACAACAGAAGAGTATATATCATTTTTTGTATTCATGCAGGACATTTATAAATATATTCTTAGTAATATGAAATACCTTGACTAAGTGTAAAATGAATGACATTATGCAAAATATATTCTCCGATAAAAATAGAACTAGAAACCAATAAAATAAGCCTAGCAAAGTGGCTCATAATATGGGATGTGGAGGCAGAAAGGTCAAGAGTTCAAGATCATGCTCAGTTACATAGTGAGTTAGCTGCCTGCCTAGACTGCATAAGATACTGTCTCAGATTATTTATTTATTTATTTATTTATTTATTTGAGAAAGTGAGGGAGGAAGAGAGAGAGAGAAAGAAAGAAAGAAAGAGAGAGAGAGAGAGAGAGAGAGAGAGAATGGATGCATCAGGGCCTCCAGCCGCTGCAAATGAACTACAGATGCATGTGACACTTTGTGCATCTGGCTTAAGTGGGTCCTGGGGAGTTGAACCTGGGTCCTTTGGCTTTGCAGTCAAGCTCCTTAACTGCTAAACCATTTCTCTAGCCCAAGACACTGTCTCAAAACAAAATAAAACAAACAAGAAGTCAATGAAGAAAATGAAATCAAGTAAACATCATATCCTATAAAACATTAAATAATGAATTTCTAAATAATCTGTTATAAAAATAACTATAAAATTATGTTATATCAAATAAAAACAAAACTCTTGATCAGTTTCTTATAAACTTTCATATTCTCTTATCTTGTGATTTTTTGGCATTTGTCCAAATAAGTTAAAAGTTGCAATCTAGGCTGGGCATGGTGGTGCACACCTTTAATCCCAGCATTCGGGAGGCAAAGGTAGGAAGATCGCCATGAGTTCAAGGCCATCCTGAGATTATTAGTGGATTCCAGGTCAGCCTGGGCTAGAGTGAGACCCTACCTTGAAAAACTGAAAAATGAAAAACAAACAAACAAACAAAAAAGTTGCAATCTACACAACAAACCATATACATTAATAGTAATAAAATTTGTATTCATAATTGTCACATTTTTGAAATAATCAAGATTTACTTCATGTGACAAGATAGGCTGTGAAACATGCATAGAATTGAATATTATTCATTGCTAAAATCAATGTCAACAAACCATGGCGACATAAAGGATTATGTGAAGGAGGGCCACTTGGACAGACTCTGTGTTGTGTGAATCAGTTATAGAACATTCTGAAAATTCCAGTAAAAAATAACATTTTCCAAGGGTTCTTCGATGGAGGGAGGGTGAATTGGTAGTGCACAGAATTTTAGGGCAGTATAATAATTGGGAATGATACACTATTTGTGGACACATACCATTTATTTTTGTTAGCTTCATACTATGTAAGACACAAGAGTGACTTCTAATGTAAGCTAAACAACTGTAGTAATGATAATCTAATGATGTTTACTTGTCAGCTGTAACAAGTGTTTCATGCTCTGAAATATAATGATTAAGGTTGAGGGGCAAACAAGATGTCCAGGAACTTTGTTCTTCCCTTCTGTTCTTTTACACAGTCCTAATCCTGGTCTATTAATTAAAAAAAAAAAAAAAAAAAAAAAAACGAGTAGGAAAACCAAAACTCTTCCACAAAAAAATTACCTAATAGGATTAGTCTCCAGCCAGCCTTATAGACAATGCTGAAGTTATTTTGAGGTTGATTAGAAAAGATGCAATATCAAATCTTCAAGAAAGTTTCAAAATTAGTAGTACATGACAGGAATTGAACCTAAGGAAGACCATCATTAGCAGAGATGGAAATCAATGACATAAACATTTTTTGCATGTAAGCAAACTTGATATTTTCTGTGATTAATATATGGATTATATCATTTTAAGTGATTCTAAATCATAATTATATATAGTCATGGATAAAACAGTAATGTATAAGTTATAATTTTATAAATTATATAAATTCACCGGCAGAATGTTCATGATGTCAAAAGTTTAAAATACAAAAGATTCTACAGAAATTCAAAAAAGATAGAAGGTTACTAGAAGCATGGGACCTACTACTGATATAAATCTGAAAAAGCATTGTGCTCAGTGAAAGAAGTCGCGATAACAGAATGCTAACCATGAGATTGCCTCTAAACAAACTCTAGTAATAGGCAGTGCTACTGTGTGGATAAAGTCAAGAAAAACGTCACCTATAAATGAGAAATACACTGAATGCTGGCACAGAGGACTTACTGAAGCAATTTAAACATCTTCCATATCTTTAGGTGGTAGATATATGTATAATTCAAGTACTAAACCTCTTTGACACTGGAGATTGGAATTCTATTTCATGCAAATTATATTTCAGTTGAAATAAAGCAATTTTCCGTCACTTTGTACAGTTGTATACCATAAAGTATTAGTCTCATAGTAATATCTTTAAGCCCTATGTCTCCTCCAGTATTTCTCAATTGTGGGTTTCACTGTGTAAGTATGTTCTTGTGTGTCACTGTTGATGTATAATTGTATGTGTGGTTGTTGTCATTTTTTCAATGGTGTTGAAATGGCTTTAGCCATGGAGGAAGAGCATTTCTAGCCTGAAAAATCCAAAATGGCTTAAATCTCTGCTTTACTCAAACTGAGTTGACAGGGTCTTCATTAGACACTCAATGTGAATAACTTGTATATATTCATATTTATTTACAAAGGTATGTCTTGTAAGCCATTTTCAGTATTAGAATTCACGTCTGCTTGAGGTTTTGATTTCTTCATTAAAATTACCCCAGTGTTTCGATAATATTAGATGGCATATTAATGAAATTAGAATTAATTGTAAATGCACATAGACATCTAACCCTCCAGTTGGCTAATGACTTTTTTTTTATCACTAAGTATAGAGAAAATGGTGATGAAATGTTTGGAGCCCTGTTGCTAGCAGTGACAAAGGTCCTGTTTTCCTATACTTATGATAATGATCCTACAGAATAGAATGACTATTGTTCCCATTCTCCTCACAGCTGGTGCATGTTGTCTTAGAGGCAGTCTTCATTACCTGATGGTCTATGAATAAGCAAGGGGAAGACCCATCTTTGGTGATTTAATCACTGAATATTATTAGTGTGAGCTCCATTAATTTCCTTTTATATACAACCACCATAAAAGGCTCTTTAAACTCATTTCAGCATTATTACTACTATTTAGAGATTTTAAATAATATTATCTCATTGCATTTTTCTCCCTAATTCCAAAACTATTAAACACTTTCTCTGCTGGAAATGTTATTGAGATGCTTTTGAAATTACGAGAGCATTTAAAAGATCAACTTAATGGAAGTATAATGCACCCTTTTTAGTATGCATTCTGATGAACATTGATACATTTGTACATCTGTGTTAGAGAAATAAATAGAATCAAGAATATATGTATTATCCTCATGTACTTCTCTGTCATTTCCACTCTCCTTGACTCCAGAGCCAGGCAGACACTGATTTAATTTCTGTTCTCACAGATTCTGGTTCTATTCATTAATTTGCTATCTGTCCATCTTACTTTCTTTCACCTAGTGAAATTCCTTCCTGTGGATAAAATCAATCAAAATTACATTTGTGATGCATCTAGACTAAGCTACCACTAAACATAGAAATCATTGTATGATTTACTACCAGTCACCAAACAGGTTTGAATAACTCTGTATTGGAATTGTCATTGAATAACATACACTTACACATCAGTTCTCTGTATAGTCATTAACCACTGTCTATTGAGAGTATTGTGTTTTAGGCACTGTAGCAGAATCTGGTGTACAAAGTTAGGACTCAAAGCACGGTGGCCATCAGAACATAGGGAAGTGAATGGGCATAAGGATTGGTATACATGACGTGTGACTACTCAGCACTAAGCTGAGGTTCATAGACTTTAGGAAGGAATGCCATATCACCTACCACCTGATGAAATAATAGAAATTTGCAAGAGAAGATGGTAGGAAAATAATCTCAATTAAAACACAAAAAGGAATAGCCAAAAACAATTATTCAGCTGAGGCCTAAAGTTGAGATGAGAAACGACGGTCTTGAAGTTTCTCTGAAGGGATTTGTACTTGGTAGAGAAGACTATCAGTCATGGTATTTGCAGTTTGGTGACATCATCTTGTTTGATAATTTGACAAAACTACTTTGGCTTTTGTTAGGGAAATAGACCATAGTTGACAAGATTTCATATTTTTCAAAGAAAATACTCTTATAATGTATTGGATAGATATGGAGTGCACCAGCCATGTTAGCATATGTTTGAGATCTAAATATCAGCCATAACTAAAACACTGAACCAGTGTGTGGAGGGTCAAAGCATTGTTTCTCACATAATAAATGTGTGAAAGAATAAATCATTTATGGGCTACAAAATTCAATAGCTATGCCCACATTGAAATGATGACAGAATTTGAGTTTAAAGAATCTCTATACGCTTTGCAAGAGATTTACCTTTTGCTAGTTTCATTTTTCATCTTTCTACACACACACACACACACACACACACACACACACACACACACTTCAACTCTAAATATTTCAGCATGTATTTCACAAGACAGATTTCAATATAGAAATATAACTGTCAACTCTTTCAAGAAATATAGCAGATTTCATTTCCATAATATCAAATGTATCCAGTTATTCCAAATTTTCTCAGATAGCCATTAAGTTGCTTTCCATTCTAAAGATATGGACAAACACAATAATGTATTTGTCAATATTTAGAATATAAATTGAGGCTATAAAGTAAAAAATATCAAAACTTAATATCCTACTACAAAGTAGCATCAGGTATCACAAAACTGAACATGGAGGCTGGGGCAACAGCTCAGTGGAGATTGAAGCAGGAAAATCAGGAGTTCCGGGCTCATCATCATTGGCTGTAATAGTGAGTTTGAGACCAAAATGGACTAGATGAGAATCTGTCTCAAAAGCAAACAAACAAATAAAAATAAAAGTAAAAGAGCAAAATAAATAAAAATAAATGAGTATGATGGGAGGCAGAGAAAAGAGCATCCAAGGGCTGCTGTGTAGCCATTCTAGCCTAGTTGCTGAGCTCTTGTTTCAGTGAGAGAACCTGTCTATAAAGATCAGCTACCACAGCCTTCAACCTTGGGCCTCCACACAATCACACATACACATGCAAAACACCTATGAAAGCATGTGCACACACACACATGTACCCACACACATATGTATGGACAGCAGTATGTATACACAACAACACACCTGCACACACACAACACACATGCATACATGCATGAACATACAGAGGAACTGATGAATTTATGTGAAAAAAACAATCCATTTATAATTATGAGACATTTTGGTAAATGTTCTTTGCTGGTTCATGTGCCTGGGCATGTAGCTGCATAGAAAATTAACCAACATATAACTGGGGTGTCATTAATATATCTTTAGAGGATTAATTGCAAACATTTCCCAATTTCTTTTATGAAAACTATAAACCCAGACTCCATACAGTTAGAATCTCAATCAACCCTACTCTAAATACAGAAAATTATACTGGGCACATCAAACTCTAATTTCTAAAAACCAAACAGAAAATGATAAATATATGACCATAAAAATATTAAAAGAATAAAATGTGGAGCTGCAGAAATGGGTTAATGGTTAAGATGCTTGCCTGCAAAGCCAAAAGACCCAGGTTCAATTCTCTAGGACCCACATAAGCCAGATGTTCTAGGTGGTACATGCATCTGGAGTTTGTTTGCAGTGACTGAAGGCCTTAGCATGGCAGGCTCATTCTCTCTTTCTCTCTATTTTCCTCTCTCTCTCTCTCTCAAATAAATTAAATAAAATAAATATTTTTTAAAAAGAATAAAATATGTGCTACAAAAGAGTAATCACACACACACAAAGGAATAATCTCATAAATTTCTTCAGAAATGATAAAGATAAGAAGGCAAGGAAAGTACATTTACAATGTTAAAAGATAATTAGCTACCCACCTAAAGTATTATATCCAGTGAACAGAGCATAGGAGTGCAGATGGATAGGAATTACTTCTCATAATATACAGTTCAATAGAGGAATGTGGTAGGCCACCATTCTTTGTATTTTTAATTATTTTATTTATTTAGTTAGTTAGTTAGGTATTTCATTATTTATTTGTTTTTTATGAGAGAAAGAGGCAGAGAGAGAGAGACAGAGAGAGAGAGAGAGAGAGAGAGAGAGAGAGAGCACTCCAGGTTCTCCAGCCACTGGAAATGAACTCTAGAACTCCAGACACACGTGCCACCTTGTGCATCTGGCTAATGTGTGGGCACAGGGAATCAAACATGGGTCCTTAGGCTTTGCAGGCAAGCACCTTAATTGCTAAGCTATCACTCCAGCCCTTTCTTTGTATTTTTCACTACTAGTACAAAACATTTTTTAATAATAGCAACATTATGAAATCATAAATATTTGAAGTGCTGGATGTCAGTTACCCTAAACAGTATTAATCCATGTGGACATATTTCTACCTGGGCATGTCCAGTGCATCCTGCTATTCTGGTTGAGTATAGTGAACAGGGATTCATGGGCCAGGATGCTCTCCTTTAACATCTGTAGCTTTCCACTTTAGGCTAGTTTGTCCACAGTTGGGTTAGATGCATACCCTTTGCTTTTTTGGTGATCTTCCTCATCATGGCCTGAGGTGATGTGATGTATCCCCTGGAAATGTCACCTAGAACAAACCCTTTCCTCCCATGATGTGCTTCTTGTCAGGTAGTTATTATAGCAACAAGAAACTAATTAATGAAAATATATTTCTTTAAAGGGGTTTGAGTAATTTTCACTTTGCCAAAGAATATTTTCTTTATTTATGAGCACAGAGAGAAAGGGAGAGAGTGAGAGAAAGGGTATGGGCATGCCAACACTTCAAACAAATTCTACATACATGTGCCATATTGCATGTCTGGTTTTATTTGCATGCTGAGGAATGGAACCCTTGGCTGGTAGGTTTTGCATGCAGTTGCCTTTAACCACTCAGCAATCTCCCCAGCTTTTGTTTTCAGTTTTGTGATATCTAATGCTATAGTGCATTGACTCACAAATACTTTATTTCTAAACTTGCCTTTTAGCAGGATATCAGTTTTGACACCTTTTAACTTATAGCCTAAATTTATATTCTAAACATTTTTTTACTAAAGACAAAAAGGTAAGAATAGCCCAATATTAATTTGCATTTTTACTAATTATTATGAGGTTAATTATATATATATATATATATATTTCTTTTACAACTTTATGTATTCATTTATATTGTGTCTTATGATTGTCTGTCTTTATTTATTTGTTTGTTTATTTATTTTTGAGACCAGGCCTCGTGTAGCGCAGCATGGCTGCTCTGTACCTGAGGATGATCTTCAACTCCTTATCATCCTGCCTTCCAAGTGCTGAAGTTACAGGCGTGCACCACCACACCCAGCTGTATCGTGCCATTTTCTTAAAAAAATATTATTTACTTATTCATTTATTTGTAAGCAGACAGAAAATAAGAGAAACAGAGAGGGGGGAGGGAAAGAATATGGATGCACCAGGGCATCTAACCACTGCAAACAAACTCCAGACGCATGTGCCACTTTGTGTATATAGCTTTACGTGGGTACTGGGGAATTGAACCCAGTCATTATTCTTTGCATAAAAGTGTCTTAACTACTGAGCTATTTCTACATCCCTTTTATGGACATTTAAAATATAAGACATTAAATCAATGTTTAGTAGCTTCTTATATATTAAATAATTTGAAATGAATATTTTTCTATAAATATTGTAACTACTCCTGTTTAACTTAATTGCACATATTTTTCTTTTTTAAAATTATTTTTATTTATTCATTTGGATGAGAAAGTGCACCAGGGCACTTGGCACTGCAGAGAACTTCAGATGCAAGTGCCTCTTTGTGCATCTGGCTATATGTGGATAATGTGGAATGGACCATTGACCAGCAGGTGTTGCAACCAAGCCCTGTTAACCACAGAACCATCTCTCTAGCTCTATTCTTTTTTCTTTTAATAAAGAAATTTTCACATTTGACTATTTTATAAAAATTTCTTTTGATACATGAAGGTGATGAATTTTTAACATCTATTTAATCCTGGCCAAGTGTACTCTGGCTAAATTCCTAGTTCAAAGTTATTATGAAATGTAAAATACTACATATCTGTATACATTTTACAGAAATCTTCAACCTGAACATTTAAATAATAACTGTGTAATACAGTGTAGATCATTAGTGAAGTTGAATAAAATATCAGTAGTGGTCTGCGACCACCTAAAAAATAACTAAAAGTTCAACAATTATTATGAATAATAGAGTTATTATCTGCGATTGAAGGGAAATATAGTTACTGTTCATCTCTGTTAAAACTCACCTATTTCTATAGGAAGATCAAACCAACCAATTCAGTAACACATAAGCCAAAACCAGTAGTTACTCTTGTCAAGGAATTTAGTAGAACCAACCATTCTCTGAGTTTATTTAACTTTTTTTCTTCAAAACTTAAATCTGCCTCTCTCTAATGACTCCTTATTTTAAAACAAAATACTTTCTATCTAGTAGCTTAATCCCCCACTTCATTACTTATACATTTCTGGTAGTTCACTGGGCTGGTACTTGCTGAAGACCCTCATAAAAATGTAGCCACCAGGAGATCTCATCCATCATGATCCATGGTGGCTAGAGAAGTTGGTTGTCACCTGGGAACTCATACATAGTCCCTTGATTTTATATGTCACCATTGGGATGGAAGTCATCTGTTCCAAATTGAAAACAGTTGAGCATAACAGAAGACTCAGGGCCACATTTACCTTGCCACAGTGTGCCCCAAATCTTCATCACAGAGGAGCTTCCTGTGTAAGCACTGTTTTAAATCCACCTGGACAGATTGGACTTAGAGTTCTCCAAGAGTATGTTTTCTCTGTTGTCCCTGATATACTTCATTGTTTAACTCACTCTTTCACCAGTGCTACACATTTAAAATTATGCAGTTATATTACATATGTTAGTATCATGCAGTTTTGTGTGTATGTTTTCTTGTCATATACACATGTAATACTGTAAACTGGTTATGAACTACATCTGTATCTTATTATGAGAGTATGTTGTTGATTACAGATTGTTAGAGATTAACCACTGAGTTGTTTGCCAACCCAGCAAACTCTACGTTCTGTAAGCTGTCAAAACTCTGCTTAGGTAGGTCACTTTTGAGGTCATTTTTTTACATTTACTTTTATTTTCTAGAACTAAAAGGAAAAATCCTTGGGTGTCAACATTTTATTTTACTGGAAGTTATAATGGACTGGTTTCAAAAGGTTTTTTGATTTGTGGATTACAGGGTTTTATCAGTGTTAAATGAACTAATGTATGCAAAATACTTGCAATAGTGTTTGTATATAATAAGTACTAAGTTATGCAAATGTCACCCTAAGGAGGTGATACTGCAATCTGTTTGAATGATATAAACATACCACCTAAGGAGAGACGTGCAAGAATATTCTAGAGAGGTGATGCAGTATTAAAGGACCTGAATTGAAAAGATCTTTTGACATCCTTAAGGAACAAGCAAACATTCAGAATATTTTGTATTCATCCAGGTATGTAGGCCAATCTTTTCTTCAATGTGAATTAAAAAAAAAAATGATTCATTACAAATTGACATTTTAACATGTAAAAAGAAAAGTGTACTTTTACTGTATTCCTCCAAGTCACATCATTTGTAGAAACTGGCCACCATCATAGTTCCCTTTCCATGTTACCTTCTTCCCATTCCAATCAAAACAGAGATATACCTCAGGTCCCCTGTGGCTTCAGATGGTCCAGGCAGCTGTAGTAAATATCTGCAGACTGTAGATGGGTATACAGCAGAACTTTAATACTCATTGTTCTGATTTAGGCATGATTTAGAAGTCCATGATTTAGTGAATGACTATGTTGCTGTTTGGTGAGGGCTTAGTCTTTGCTTCATAGACACTGCCTTTAATGGTTTACATGGTAGAAGAGGCAAGCCAGCACACTTGGGCCTCTTATGCATAAGGGCATTTATCACTGCCATGAAACAGCCTCGTTACTTAATTGCCTCTCAAAACCACCCCATCCCTATACCATCACATTGGAGAGTACATTTCAATATGTAATTTTCATGGAGACACAAATATTTGCATCTACCTGCAAAGATATTTCTTGGAGTTTCTTTGCCTTCTCAGAATACTTACCTAGTTTACTCCATCAACCATCAGGTCTTATACATTTTCTTTTTATGAGGTGTCTAACATAACCTTATTTCCCTAGGTCTTTTCATTTACCACAATAATCCAGCCATGGTTTTATTTATACTTTGCTTGTCATTTTGACTCCTTTTAGTTAATGTCTAAGCAGGTATTAAAATACAAGTAAATATTACTATTATCATCACTTCTCCTTCTTTTCTTTTAACATGGTGTGCCCATCAATTCCATGAGATGATATACTGTAGTGTGACTCACAGCAAGGCAACAGGAGTCTTAATTCTTCTATTCACCATTAAACAAGTTAAGATTAAATCTTCCCATTTTTAAATGATGGAGGAAGAAATATCTTATTCATTAACTCCTTTATGCATTCATTCATTTCAAGGCCTTTATCCATCCTATCACACATATACTTAAGTATTAATTGATCTTTAAGTTCCAAGGACTCAAGCAACCATGAATTAAGATATCAAAATTGAAACTATATAAGAGTCTCAGCTTCAAGGAATGTGTATTGCCACTATGTTTTGTGTTTCTAGTTATATGAAATTAAAATAGAAGGCCAATGAATGGAAATATAGTGTTTTGAGTAATGTTCAATAAGATGTGGCACCTACACAGAATTATGTAAAATAATTGTCCTTGCATAAGCATTCAGAATTTATTTGTCATCCATCTAAACACCGAACATTTTCAGAAGTTGTTAGTTTAGCATTTCTACTTATTAAATTACACAATTAAAAGTTACACTAGTTAGGGAAGTCTTCCTAATTTATTTCCATGCAATGTTCTTGTAGAAAACTAAAGAAAGGATCCTTTTGGTGCTTAGTTGTTAAGTTTTGCAATGATTAAGTAAAGCTTTGTTTTAAGTAATTAAGTTATTTGGTCCTTGCCAATGCATACTTTAATTAAATTTATATCAATGATGATAATACAACATAAAACAATATTACAGTGGATTTAATGTTCACTACCTTCTATACAATTTAGTTTGGTATAATTAAGCTTGGCATATTTATTAAGGGAAAAACACATCAATTTCATATTATTCTTTAATGAATCCATTTGGTAGTAAAATCTTTTGCATTAAATATTTAAAACAGCTTATGAATATATTTTATTCCCCCAAATATTCCAATGAAATTTTAATACAACACAAATGTTCTATTTTATTCTTTTTTTAATGTACTTTTATGTTTGTGCATGTGTTCAAATGTTTTATTCAGCCTGCAAAACTGTCCTAACATTTACAATGTAATCAAATAAATTTCTTGAAAGATAGATGGTGGACATCAACAATTTTAGTTTTGATATTTTCCATATAGATAAAATATGAAATCTTGAATTTGTTAAGTACGACTAAATAAAGGGAAAAAAATAAAGGTTCTAATACCTTTATAAGATAAAGATTAAAAAAAAAAAAAAAAACTTACATCTTCAGAGCTCTCCTTCTATAGTGGAAATCCTTCTTGTTTAAGTATTAAAACTACTGTGTGGAATTGCTTCTCCTGGCTCAAATAGCATTGACTTTAAGAGTCTTTCAGGTATATGACCAAAATCTAAATGGTATTTTAGAATAACAACATAAATTAATCTGTCTTGAGGCCAACTTGTTTAGAAAACATAAAGTGGGCTCTTCCATTTCACCTTATTTAGAGACACACCCAGATATCATCGCTCCCCTTTTCATTAAGGCATTCTATGTAATTATATCAACTGCTTTTTCTTGTTTGACCCTTTGTATTACAGATCAAGTATAGTTTAAGACACGAGTTGTGTTTCTTTTATTTATGTTTATTCTATGTAAATTGCTTCTAAGATTGCATATTTGTTTTCTTGGAAAAATATTCTCCTTTTCTTCATTAGGGGTTGTGTTCTGTTTTGTTAAGTAGAGACACTGAAGACAAAGACTTCCAAGGACACATGATATTTGTAGAATAACTCAGATAAAAGATAAATAAAGCTCTAAATTTCTTTGTTTTATGTTGCATTGGACAAAATGTTTTATAAAATATCTATGAACTTGTCACATGAAAGAATATTCAATCGTGTGTCCTAAGTTACTTTTGAGGGATTGGGAAGGTGGTGCAGTGGATAGAGATGGTGAAGTGAGCAGCAGGCACCCCTAACATACACATATAGTGCCAGATGTGATGGTTATTCCAAAAGCTGGGGAGATGTAGGCATGGAATTCCTGGGGCTCAATAGCTAGCCAGTTTATCTGCATTGGTGAGCTCTAGTTTCTGTGAGAGACACTGTCCCAAACAAGAGAGTAGGGACAGATTTAGGTCACTGGGATGAGCCTCCAGACCAAACACAGTTATGGGAGGGAACTTATTCAAGCTTACAGACAGAAGTTCCATAATGGCAGATGAAGCTGTCCCACTTTCAAAGATCTTTGCCAAGAGAGAAAAGCCACCACCAAAAGCAAGAGCAAAAATAAATAAAAAAATAAAATAAAATGAAGGAAAGAAAGGAAGGAAGGAAGGAAGGAAGGAAGAAAGAAAGAGAGAGAGAGAGAAAGAAAGAAAGAAAGAAAGAAAGAAAGAAAGAAAGAAAGAAAGAAAGAAAGAAAGAAAGAAAAGAGAAAGAAAGACAGTAGCCAAACTACAGGAAATGGAACAGAACTCAGGCACTTTGCATATCTTAGGCTGGAATTCAGCTCTACCCCCAGTGACACCTCCTCTAGACAGGTAGGTGGCTGGAGATCTAAATTAATCTAAATTAATCTAAATTATAAGCTTTAATGAACTCTTGAATCAATTAAAGGACATCTATTCAAACTACCACAAGAGTGTACACACACACCTACACACACACATGAACTGAAACTACCCATACATATACGTGCACATCACATCTACATAAATATGTAAAAGTGTAAAAAACCACAATTGTTTTATTACTTATTTGTGCATTTACTCATTTGGGAGATGGGTGAGAGAGAAGAACAGAGAAAGAGAAGAGAGAGGTTGAGAATGGGCATGCCAGAACCTCCTACCACTGCAAACTAAAGATGCATGTGCAACTTTGTGCATTTGG
Organism: Orientallactaga sibirica; assembly: GCA_036365145.1. Taxonomy (NCBI): domain Eukaryota; kingdom Metazoa; phylum Chordata; class Mammalia; order Rodentia; family Dipodidae; genus Orientallactaga; species Orientallactaga sibirica. The sequence continues at coordinate 10,027,081 of JAEOAD010000023.1, read as the reverse complement.
CTTTGAATGGATACCAGAGAATCAAACCTGGGCCGTCAGCCTTTGCAATCAAGCACCTTTAGTTGCTGAGCTATGTCCTCACCCTATTGCTTTCTTTAGGAAGGAAAACATGTAGTCCTTTTTTTTTTTTTTTTTTTTAACCTCATTTTATAGTGCTTTTCTAGCAAATTACAAGATACTGTATACGTGTTCCATTCTCTTTTGACTTCCACATAAAGGATTAGCTTTGACAAGTAATAACACACACATGCTGTTGCTTTCAAATGTAAGAAGAAAGAACTGGGGCTTCCTCTACAGGAGTACATTCACAGTTGTATAATGAGGGGTTCACTGACCACAGGTCTTAGACTTAACATTGACTTTATCTGAGCATACAGAACTTTGTTGTTTTCATCACCAATAATGCATTCTTTCTTAGGAAGAGATATTTTGCATCCTTTCAAATTCTGTTAATTCAGTCTCTGACTCATTTGTGGAACACTCCCTTTCTCCCCACTTTTCAGAACAAGGTTTCCTAGCCTCAAGAGCTTAAATCCAAAGAAGCTCAGGAATGACTTAGAGCTTGTCTTGAGTTTGGTAGTATTCATGATTGATTTGTTAAACACATGCAACTCCATGATCACAAAGAATTACGCACGCTCCGTACTGTTGTGTTGTTCACAGTATCTAAAGGTTTTCTTTACTTCTTTACATCCATTTCCTTCTTGAGCCCATTCCAATCATGTTCTCCACATTCCCTTGTCAAAACCATCAGTGACTTGGTGTTGATAATCCAATGGACAGTTATGAATATCCATCATGTGTAATTTATAAGAAAAAATAACTTATTTTTTTTCCTGACTGCTATGGTAACTTGCAGTGATTTTCCAAAAACAATTTTCTCTCAATTCTTACCTAACTCAGTTTTTACTTAGTTTTTTAGTTCCTTTCCTTGCTTTCCATTCTTCTTTACTATTTTTAGTAATAGGGACCAAAGAAGTGAAGCTATCTATGCCCATTGTTCTCTGTGTTTTGTGAGTTTGGATAATGCTGACCTGAGATTCTGACTCCAGAATAAAACAAACAAACAAACAAACAACAAAAAAGCTATGAAATGTATTTTCATGACTTCTATAGCATAGAGTCCAATACACTAATAGCCTATATGAAAACATTCTATATGACTTAAAATCTCATTCTATCTTTGGGTATAAAAACATTTTGTTTGGTGGATCCCTAAAACTATTGTGAGTCTCATGCTTTACCATTTAACAGAAGAGCCCATTCTCATCCAGAAACCTTGCACGGCCTTTCTAGACCTTCCAAACCCTTGTTCTTCCCACTGTGATCCCTGATCATAATCCTCCCGATCTTGCTTGAATTTAAAAACATAAATATCAACCCTGAGACAGGAGAGTCACACCTAAGATTCTCTATGTATAACTCGATTTCTAAGGGTAGCTACAAGGTCCCTCATTCACTTCAGCGCCTTCCTAAAGACTATATTTAAGATGACACTCCACTGTTACCACTCTCACTTCTCAGTACTCCCTCAGTCCCTTGGATCCAACTGTTTTACCATCCAGTTTTATGAGGTCAATTTTTTTTTATATTATACAAACAGGACAGGAGAAAATAAAGTTTTTATGTTCTATGATACAGTGAAAATATTAAAAAAGCAGTAATGCATTATTTATCTACAATAGTGACTTTTTAGTGTGCATGTGTGTAGGCTGAGTGTATGTGTACACATGGGAGTGTGGTTGCATACACATCACAGCATATGTGTGGAAGTCAGAGGACACCTTTAGGTATTGGTTATCTCTTTAAAACTTCTTTGAAATCAGGCATGGTGGTGTATACCTTTAATCCATGTACTCAAGAGGCAGAGGTTAGGAGGATCACTCTGACATTGAGGCCAGCCTGAGACTACATTGTGAATTCTAGATCCGCCTGGACTAAAGTGAGACCCTACTTTGTGTTTGTCAGAATAGCAGGCCTACTAGCTTCCAAAGATATTCCTTTCTCTGCTTCCCTTTTTGCCCTCTGCATGCTGGTATTCCAGAGGCTAGACTGTGTCAGGAATCCACAATCAGGTACTCACACTTGCATAGCAAGTGCTTTGTCCACTGAACCATCTCCTTATCTTTCCTGTGGTTTTAATTAATGTACTTAAGGATGTAGACAAAGAGAACACTCAACCCCTACCAAACCAGAGATCCAGAGACACACAGACTCCCATGACCTTGTCACTGAAATGGATCTAAAATGAACCCAACATGGCTTAGGGAAATTTGCCAGATAGTGGGCAGAAAGATTGTTAGAGTCATAAGTTGGGTCATTATGCACACATTGCCTCTCCCCCATAACTGATAGCTATCCCCACAATGCAAGACCCACATTCCCTGAGGGGGGAGGGCAGGGAGAAGGCTAACGATGGTACCATCATGGCACATTATATGGATAACTAATAAAAAATTAAAAACTAAGCTAGGTATGGTGGTGCATGCCTTTAATCCTAGCACTTGGGAGGCAGATGTAGGAGGATTGCCGTGAGTTCGAGGCCACCCTGCGACTCCATAGTGAATTCCAGGTCAGCCTGGGCTCGAGCAAGACTCTACCTCGAAAAACCAAAAAAAAAAATAAATAAATAAAATAAAATAAAATAAAATAATGACTAAATAAATAAAAATGATAATAAATAAAAAATAAAGATAAATAAATGATCTTACTGTGGGAGATAAAGGACCAGGGGAGAATAGTGGATAGAGTTGTTGGGGAGTAGATAAAAAATATACCAATGAAATTCATTATTTTTATGATTATTAAACAACAAATAAACAATCAAAGCTTAAAGGAAATGAAGTGTTAATATCCCTGAGTTGATCATTACCAAATATACACATGTATAAAAATGTCAGGTTGTATCATAAAAGTTATGCAAGTGTTATATCTTTATATGAGACACTGTTGTTCCTCTTGTTCTCCTCTTCTTTCCTATAAAGTGTTTATGTTTTTGATTTTCTGTTGTTGACTAATATAAAAAAAGTGTGTGAATATACTGGAAAATTCATTTAAAGGGCATAAACAATAAATATTGAAAACGGAACTATAATATACATTGATTAATCAATATTTGTCCAACTGGATTATAGCTTTCAAATGCAGAAATTTTCTCCATTCCCTGGCAAAATGAGGACATTCTCATGAAATGTTTTTGGGTTTTCCTCTCTTGATACAAGAAGCCATACTACCTTCTGCTATCTTATTCCAATGATTGACTTTATAACCCACAGAATAGAGAGGAAAAAACTTTAGTGAAGTGTCAGTCTACTGTACCACGTTTTACTGACCTCTTGTACCAGGACAGCTGTTTAAACACTGGCCAGAATACAGCTACTTGTGTCACAAGAGAACTCTGAACCCTCAGATTGTACTCTGAAAAAATGGTGGAAGAGTTACACTGACCTTTTTTTCCCCATTGTGTAGTAGTAGGTGTGCTGTGGTATGTATGGGTGTGGTGCATGTCGGCATATGTGTAGATGTGGTCTACCTCCATCGTGTGCTTCCTTAAGACAGAATGTCTATACTCACAAGCTGCAACAATTTTCTGGTCTTTGCCACCCACAAGATAGGAGTGACAGATGAGTGTGGCCATACCACATTTTGTAAGTAGAAGCTAGGGAATGGAGCTCACTCCCCCTCGGGCCATCATGCTTGAACAGGAAGCATGCTTAACTATTGTGCTAACTTTCGAACCCGGCACGGATGTTTCTGAAGGGTCCTCTATGTAGTTTTGGCATAAGATGGGAAAAATTTCTTCTACTTCCTTTCTGATTTTTTTCTATTTCCTATTCTCTACTCTTAATTTCTATTGTTTCTCTTTTTTTTTTTTCTTTTCTTTCTTAGCTTTCCTTTTCCTTAAACACACACACAGACACAACGATTTTTCAAAATAGAAATCGCCAAGCAAGCTATGGAACAGTATGGTATTTTAGTGTGCTAAGGAAAGTTTGTGCACAAACTGAAAATAGATTGACCTACTAGGAAACCATTGAAATAAGCTGGGGTAAAAATAAAGAGGATCTGAGTTAAGAAAGGCATTGGGTTGAAGAGTGGGTTGAGTTTTAGAGACTTTGACACACACATACATCATTGCTTATTTTAGGTCGAATGGCACAGCGAATTGAAGAAAAGCCAGAGACCAGTCATGTTAATTTTTACTGCTCTGATCAGGAATTTTGTCCCAGCAATGAGAAAGTAACTGATACAAGATCTTAAGGAAACCTTATGGAAAATGATACAACTTGTTTAACCATTTTTGTTTTTAGACTTAATCGTGTCTATAGGCAAGACAAGAGAGTGTCATAATATAGTAACACACTACAGATGGTTGCCTCACATTTAATGCTCTGTTAAAATGGATGTACATTTATGCAGTCTTGCATTCATTGCAGAGACTCATACATCACTCTCCAAACTTCATATTCATTATATATATATATATATATATATATATATATATATATATATATATATAGTGTCAACTTTTTATATAAAATAAAAGGATTATCAAGCAAGTGGTCATATGGATACTTTTTTTTTTATAAGTAGGACTCTAAACAAGATCTTGAAACCTGTAGGAAATGTGGTGATTTGAATGCAATGTCCTGCATCGATTCACAGGTTTGAGTCCTTGGTCCCCAGCAAAGTGGTTCTACTCTTGAAGGTATGTGGAAACTTTAGGAGGTAGAATGTTGCTGGAGGAAATGTTTCACTGGGAGTGAGCCTCGAAATACTATGGCTGTCCTATCTCCTTCTTCACACCTTTCCTCTTGATTTGGCTGTGTGACTCCTGCTTCCTGCTCCTGCCATGAAGGCCTGTACCCTCCATAGCTACAAGCCAAAATAAACACTTTCCTTCTCTAAGTTGCTCAGGAACTTTGTCGCAGCAATGAGAAAGTAACTGACACAAGATCTTAAGGAAACCTTATGAAAAAATGACACAAACTTTTTAGACCATTCTTTTAGACTTATAATGGCAATAGCCAAAGCAAGACAGTGTCATAATTTAGTATCACACAGCAGATGGTCGCCTCACTTTTAATCTTGTTAAAATGGATGCACATGTGACTCTTCCACATCACATCAAGTATCCACATGGTTCCAGAATCAATTGCCCACCACACAGAGGATTCATTCGTTTTATTTTCACAGAGATATAGCATGGGGTCATTTCCTTCTGGCACGGCCAGGCTGGGCAGCTCACGTCCACTCTCTGCTGAGGAGGAGGTCGAGGGAAGGGGCGGGAGAGAGGAGGAGGAGGAGGAGAAGGAGAAGCCGATCAGCTCCTCTGGTATTGTAAGTGCCTTTCATTTTCCTTTCCTTGTCTGGTTTTAATTAGCATTGGTGATTCAATGCTGACTACATTTTTCATCCAAGTTTTTCTTTCAAGTTACCGATCAATAACTCATTAATGGAGCCAGAAAAAGAGAACGAAGCATTCTTAAATGTCCACTGCCAGTCCTAAAAGCAAACAAATAAACAAGCCTGGAGGAGAACTGAAACAATAATTCAGCTAGCAAATTGTGTTGGGGTGGTAGCTACTTAAGAAAGATAGATAATGGACTTAGTGGCTGGGTCTACAACATCCTTAAATATTCAGCTGAGTAAATGCTATTGAAATATTGTTTTAAAGAGTACTAATATTTGTATTATCATTTTTTTCATTTAACTTTCATAAATGTCATATGAGTCTGAATAAAATAGTTGTCAAGAAATGGTTTATCCTGAGAGGATTTCATTCTAAGTAGAATTCTTTAGAACAACAGTGCGTTTGGACTCTCCAAAGAAGCACAACAGTGTGGGCGGCATATCCTCAGCCTTCATGCAGAAACCAAAGAAGGTCATTTGCCCTGGTGTGCCAGACATTTTCAAAAATAAAAGCTAAAACCGTGAGAGGTCTCGGTATGCAGTTCAAGAACCTGACCACTAGGTGGCAGGAGCGCTCCTTCGACTATTTCACCTCTCCTGGTGTGGGCTGTAATTAGGTCAGTGTAAGTTAAAGTAGGGCTGAGAGATGAATAAGGTAGATTTTCTCCTCTGGAACACACTGCAGTTTAATTTCCCTTCTTTCTACATTGTGCGATGAAGGTGGATTTAACTTTTAAAGGCAAAGAGACAAACCTCTGCCAGGATAAATGTAAAAGTCTCAGAGAAGGCAACTGACTCAAACCCATAAAAGAAAGGAAATGCTTTCGGGCTGTTTCCTAATTTTGATATCCGGGGCAGCGTCAGAAATCATTTTCAGAGCTAAAGTGGTATATATATGTATATCTTATGTAAGGAATGGGAGAATTCTGAAGCTTAAAGGGGTTGGGCTCGCTGGGTGGTGATGTTAAAAATCTCCCCTAGTGGTGGTCCATGAATTAAAGGCATTTTTATCCTTGAAGCTCTTTTTTTTTTTTTTCTTCCATTTTTCTCTTATTTTATTTTATTTTATTTTATTTTTTTTTTTTTTTTCTAATTCTGCCAGCAGCCAGAAACATGTTAATCTTTGGGAAAAGCTCCACACCCCAGGCCAGACTTCCCTTTCCTGTGAATGAGTCATGGAGGAGGAAGAGGCTCTGAAGGTAAAAGTTGAAATTCCTTGTTCTCCTCACTGCAGTCTGAGGGGATGTGGGAAGGGCAGAAACACCTTGGGCATACAGCTTCATCTGGGAGTGATTACCAGTCTTGGGATACATCAGGCCACAACTGAGTGGCTTCCCTATCAAAAAGCATCAGAGGTCACTGTGGTCACTTACATGAGGAATAGTGTGGACAGAGAACAATCACAGGAAAATCTATCCTCTCCTCAATTGCTGATCAGGGCATTATATGTGCTAGAGTCAGATATATATTATATCTTATACAACTCGATTTTTTTTGTTTTGCTTTTTTAAAAATAATTATTTTTTATTGACACCTTCTATACTTACATACAAAAAGTGCATGATCTTTCCCTCCCCTCCCCTTCCCCTTTAGAACTCCAATCTCCATCATATCCCCTCCCTCTCTCCATTAGTCTCTCTTTTAATTTGATGTCATCATCTTTTACTTCTATTATGAGGGGTCTTGCGAAGGTATTGCTAGGCACTGCAAGGTCATGGATATGGAGGCCAATTTCTGTCTGGACAGTTGCATTGTAAGGAGTTGTACCCTTCCTTTGGCTCTTCCATTCTATCTGCCCCCTCTTCCGCAATGGGCCCTGAGCTTTGGAGGGTGTGACAGAGATGTTTCAGTGCTGGGCACTCCTCCATGCCTTGTTCTCAGCACTATGTTGCCTTTTGGGTCATCCCAGGATTTTCTGAAACCTATTTAGAATTGGATTTGAGCCCCTTCAGCATTGCATAGGTGCTAATATCTTTCCATTACCCCAAAATTGTCTGAACATATTAAAAGTAGAAACCCACCTGGCTGACCATGCCTCCTATTTGTTCAGGCTGTTTCCATCTGTAGCCTCAGATGATATCACCACAGACTTCATGTGCCATTCAGTGCTCCTGTGTGTGTCTTCAGACTCACAGACAATCACATTAAATCTGTGCACAAACATGGGACATGACTAAATTCTCCATTCTTGAAATGATGTTCTCTGCATGTCTCAATAGTGTAAGAAAAGAACAAAGACAAATAGCAGACTGAGAGGCAAGGGATAAATAAAAAAAAATATCTAAGACACAAACTTAAAGTCTTGTTCAAGGGCACAACTTGTGTTGTGACCACTTCTTCCAATTAATTAGCCTAAGAGTTCCCTTTACTGACAGCACTACACAGATATGGGACAAGTAGATACCTCACTGTTGATGAAATTAAAAGCAGAAAATGCAGTCAATGAAGCACAACTTATAAAGACAGCAGACTGATCCCTGATATACCTCTTGGAAATCAGATATACACTTTATCTAGGTTTGGAATTTGGAAACCGATGTTTGACAAAATAAAAAAAAAAATCATTCGTCCAGTTAATCAAAAGTTGTTGAAAGAACTGAATATAATCAAAATGTAAACCCAATGACATACACAGGTTAAACTTCAGCTGAAACATTTATTACAAATCTTTAGTTCTGGCTTACTTTAATTTGCCTTTTATTCTATCATTAGTTTATTTTAGAAAATAATGTCAAGTTGAATTTTTGGAAGTAAATATTTGGGTCACTTACAAAATAAGACTTGTTTTCAATCTTTTAGAAGGTAAAACCAGGATCTCGTCAAGTCTGTAAATGGGGAGTGAGAAATATTTGAACTATCACTAGGGGTAAGATAGACAGGAGGAAGCAGTCTTTTGTAACTTAAGCACAGACAGGTCCTTAACAATCTGCATAAAGTATGGTTCTCAGTTTGACATAATTGGACCTTATGGCATGCATTCTTTGGGCCTTGTTTCTTTTACCCCACAGTTTTTATGGCTGTGACTAATGTATGTTGTTGATTATAGTTGTAATTTATTCATTTCTCCTCCAGAATCATGTTCCATTGAGTGATTTTGATTATATGTCATTGATTCATTTAGTGAGTAAATTTCAGTTTGGTAATAATAACTACAGTGCAGCTATGAACACATTTTTGGGTTCTTTGTCTTATACATGCTCACATGTAGAAAGCTTGTGTGTGGACATGTTGGGTAACATATGTATATTTTACATTTTTGACATATTGAGAAAGAATTTAAAGTAGTTGCATAAACTAACCTTCTCATTAACGATGTATAAATATTAAATTTGATCATTTCCTAGTCAACAGTTGTTCTCTATCTCTTTTTAACCATTCTTCCTGTTTTGATAGAAATACTGAACAGACCAGAGAGATGTTTAAAATAATACAGATGGCAGCAGTTAGTTAAATCAAATAGCCTAATTGTTTTCTGTCAGACAGTTAGTTAAAATAGTTTTATCTCAATCTTTAGGGTGACATCCTGACTATAAAATGAATGGTATATTCTTAATTGTATGACATTTAAAAAATAAGAATTTTAAAGGCAGGGGTTTGCATTGGGATTTTTAATAAATAAACATCAGATTTCAGAACAAATTAATAATTTCCTCCTTTTAAAAATAGTCATCATAGCCAGGCATGGTGACACATGACTTTAATCCCAGCACTTGGGAGGCAAAGGTAGGATGATCACTGTGTGTTCAAGGCTACCCTGAGACTACATAGCGAAATCCCAGTCAGCCTGAACTAGAGTGAGACCCTACCTTGGGAAACCAAAAAAAAAAAAAAAAAAAAAAAAAAAAAAAAAAAAAATCATCATGCCCAGAGGTACCCCTCTCAATATAACAGACTACTGTTCCCACAACTCATGAACCACAACCCCATAGAGAATACCTGCAACTCCATTAGGGAGCGTCCCCAACAAAATGGTGTCAGGGATGAGGGAATAGAGTGTACCAACACATGTGACCATACGAGACATGTTTTTATAATAATAATAATAAACATTAAAAATAGTCAAAATTAGGGAAAAAACAAAGTTTAACAAATTTTAAATTTTTATTCTGATTTATTTATTTGTGAGAAGGAATAGATGATAGATAGATATAGAATGAGAATAAATGGACACTAGGGCCTCTAGCCTCTGTGAACAAACCCCAGATGTATGCATTGCTTCCCTATGCATCTATCTGGCTTTATGTGGATACTGGAGAATCAAACCCAGATCATTGGGCTCTATAGGTAAGCACATTAATCCCTGATCAATTTCTCCATTCTTCACATAAATGTTTTAAATGTTGATATTTTCCAGTACTATTAAATGCCAAATTATGTCCCCCAAAAGAAGTCAGTCATGTAGAACATTTCCCAAACATACAACAATAAAAATAAAATGCACAAGCTAGTCTTAGAAAACTAGAATCCAACCTGTAAGCATCCTCTCCTGCAAATCACTGCCCAAATAATATCTTGGGTTTCTATGACATTCATTGGAACATTTTCCTCATATAATGTACAAAGATTCTTAATAACAAAACTTATTGCAAATAAAGTTAAAATTCTCAAACTCCGTAATGTACTTCTCCATATATGCCCTATATCTCAACTGAGCCTCTTCATCCATTAGTTAATAGAGCAAAATTTGAGCTTATGGTTATTTTCCACTATGGAAAAATTCACTGATTTACAATATTTGTTGTGGGATAAAATTAACCTTATTCCTGTTAAAGAGCAATGTAGTGACCCAGCACTGTTCAATGTAGTGACCTATTAGCATCCATTCATATCTTCCCAGAATAATGTCCTCAAACAGAAGGATAAGGGGTATTAAAATGTTTATTTGCAAAACAAAAAAATCCCATAAGCCAAAAAATCCATGTAATGTTTGTTAATAATCAACACAAAACTCTATCCACACAAAATTAAACAAAAAGTCCTTGAGAAACTTGGGATTTAGACCTATCTCTTTAAAAATGAGATGTATGTTATAACTAAGCTATTTCTTTATTGGTTTGGTATATAGTTATTAAATACTTACTGTGCTGCTGGTATCTACATTCAAGAGGATTTCACCTAGACAGAGGTACTAGTATTTATTTCAAGAGCCAAAGTCCCATGGATAGGGCCAGTAAGATAAAAGGGCAGGGTATAAAGGAAGGGTCTCAGGGATATGTAGGAGTGAGTATTGTGGGTTGAAGGCTAAATAACCTCAGTTCTGATTCATCCCCTCCATGTAACCTGTACTGTTGTATTGAGACTCCCACAAGATATTTAAAGAGAAACAGTTTACTACCTGAAATATACCTTTGGAAATAATTTTTTAGTTACCTTTAACATTTTTCCTACATTTCACAAATGATCTAGGAGAAATAAGGGTGAATAAACCTTCAAGATCATAAAGTACTTAACATAAGCTTACTAAAGATGATGATTGGAATTATGATTCTACAATCAAGATACACCCTTTATTTTCCAGGTGATCCATCAGTTTATTCTGTGTGTCTCTACATAGTCTTATGTATAATTGTTACATTTATTAAGTCATTAAACATGGCAAGAGGTCTCTTCAGCTATTTATTGGTAGAAGAGTGGCATTAGTCATGAATGAGCTTAATTCAAAATATTATCACTTTTATAAACATGAGAATTTGATTAACATCATTTTATATTAAAGTAATATAATATTAGAAGAAATTATATGTATTAAAAACTTTTGACAAGTTTTTTATGGAAGTAATACAAATATTTTCTAAGTTGTTCCATTTTATATGAAAGATAGTTTATCAAAGCCCAATTCATACATAAATTTCAAATATCTTACATCCCATAACTTAAATATTAGTCAGAATTTATTATCTTCAATTTACTATACAAAACATTGACCATGTGAGGGACATACTTTGCCAAGGAAATAATATTCATGAGAAGAACTTGAAATCATTGTTTTCAACTGATATAAAATATTAGAATATTACAGTAACGTTTTGTTCTCAATTATTATATATACAATAAAGACTAAAAATTTCAGTGAGGATTCACAGAAATGCATGTAAGTTTAGAAAACTGTGTTTCAGACCTTTGAATAATGACCTTTTTCTTTTTCATTAAAGAATTCAAGAAAATTACAAATAGTAAGTGTAAGATCAGTAAGAGGAAGGGTCTGGTCATTAGGTTAGATATGGGGTTCATCAGAGAGATTTCCTTGTGTGGAAAGGCTTTTTGAGCAGTGGGGAGAGTTCACCAAGGAATAGCATCACCGGAGCCACAGAGAGGAGGGCCTTTCATTTGTGAAGGACAAAGGGAGTTTCTTGCTTTGTACAGATTTCTGAGGGAGGAGGAAGGTTACATGACACATGACCCAGTATGTGTCTAAGATCCATGGAGAAAGTGGACCATAATGAGAAAAAACAGAGTAAAAATTATATATATGTGTATGTGTGTGCATATATGTATCTGAATACCATATCTCAAGTGACTTTGGAGTATTTTATTATCCCTCAGTTTTAGTGACCAAATCCATGCCAAAAGTGTTCAGTGTAGGATATTGTTTAATGTAGGATGTTGTTCAATGCAGGATGTTAATCTGGACTGTCTTGTAGCTTACTCTAACCCCATGATTGAAAATCTTCAGTATTAATCCTCCCAAAATCAGATTTATAAAATAAAAGAATTTCAAATTGAAGCAGATATAAAGACTATGTTTGTAGAAGGTTCTTTTCATAATTCTGTCCCTGTGTTTGATAACAACACCCATCCAAAGACTGAACTGCTACTTGGAAATAAGCCACTTTAAAGTAAATCATGTATAACTAAATATAAATAAACTTTCTAAATCATAAAAGTGTGTCCACAAATAGTTATGCTACAAATGATTACTAATTTCCTGTGGTGTGTGTGTGTGTGTGTGTGTGTGTGTGTGTGCACAGGTGCATGTCTGTACATGTGTTAATGTGTACTACAGGGGACAACTATGGGTCAGCGGCATAAGGAAAAGTCATTTCTCAGAGAGCCATATCAAAACTTTGGAGTTTTCATCTAAGTTCATCAGGGAAATAGGCCTGTAGTTTTCTTTTCTTGTGGCGTCTCTGCCTGGTTTTGGTATTAGGGTGATACTAACTTCATAGAAGGTGTTGAGGAGCATTCCCTGTTCTCAGATTGTGTAGCACAGTTTGAGAAAAATTGGTTTCAGTTCTTCCATGAAGGCTTGATAGAATTCAGCCAAGAAGCCATCTGGTACTGGACTCTTCTTTTTAGGGAGGTTTTTGATTACCCTTTCAATCTTGATGGTTGTGATAGTTTTTTAGGAGATTAATCTGCACTGAGTTTATATTTGGTAGGTGGTATGTGTCTAGGAACTCATCCATTTTCTCCATATTATCCAGTTTTTTGAGTAGAGGTTTTTGAAGTAAGTCCTGATGATTCTCCCAATTTCACTTATGTCTGTTATGTTCTCTCCTTTTTCATTTCTAATTTTGTTAATTTGAGTTGCCTCTTTTTTCTGCCTGATTAAATTGGCCAGGGGATTATCAATCTTGTTTAGTTTTTCAAAGAACTAGCTCTTTGTTTGATCAATTCTCTTAATTGTCTTCTGAATTTCCAATTCATTAATTTCTGCTCTAATCTTAATTATTTCTTTCTGTCTGGAGCATTTTAGGTTGATACTTCTTGTTTTTCTAATGCCTTTAGGTGTATGGTTAGGTTATTGATTTAGGATCTCTTTGTCTTTGTTATGAAGGGATTTAGTGCAATGAATTTTTGCCTAAGAACTACCTTCATTGTGTCCCATAAGTTTTGGTACATTGTATTCTCATTGTGATTCATTTCCACAAATTTTTCAATTTCATTTTTTATTTTGTCCACACCCATTTATTGTTTAAGAGTGTGTTCTTCAGTTTCTAGGAGCTGGTTAGGTTCCTGGAGCATCTTTTGTTGTTAATTTCTAGCAATACATCATTGTTACCTGATATCATGCAGGAAGTCATGTTGATCCTCCTAAATATATGTAGACAGGCTTTATGACCCAGTACATGATCCATTTTAGAGAAGGTTCCATGTGCTGCTGAGAAGAATGTGTAATCTGAGGTTTTTGGGTAAAATGTTCTATAGATGTCCATTAGGTCTAATTGATCTATGGTGCTGTTTAGTGCTCTTACTTCCCTATTAATTTTCTGTTAGACACAAAAATCTTGAACAAAATCCTCGCTAACCAAATTCAACAGCACATCAAAAGCATTATCCACCTGGATCAAGTAGGCTTTATCCCAGGAATGCAGGTATGATTCAACGTAAGGAAATCTGTCAATGTAATAAACCACATAAATAAGCTTAAACACAAAAACCACATGATTGACACCCTGAGACTACAGCATGAATTCCAGGTCAGCCTGAGCTAGAGTGAGACCCTACCTCGAAAAACCAAAAAGGAAAAAGAAAAAAAAGATCATTTTGATAGATGCAGAAAAGGCCTTTATCAAAATATAACATCACTTCATGATTAAAACATTGGAGAGAATAGGCATGGATGGTCTATATCTCAACATAATAAAAGCTATATATAAAGATCCTAAAGCCCAAATGATAGTTAATGTGGAGAGAGTGAAGGAATTACCATTGAGATCAAGAAAAAAACATGGGTGCCACTCTCACTTCTGCTCTTCACCATAGTACTGGAAGTACTAGCTCAAGCAATAAGACAGGAGAAAGAAATAAAAGGGTCACAAATTGGAAAGGAAGAAGTTAAGTTAGCCCTATTTGCAGATGATGTGATTCTATACATAAGTGACCCAAGAACTTCCATCTCAAAACTCTTAAAAGTGATTAACTCCTTCAGTAAAGTGGCAGAATACAAAAATCAATGCACAACTATCAGTAGCCTTTCTATATGCAAAAGACAAAGATACAGAGAAAGAAATAAGTGACACTGTCCGATTTTCAATAACATTAAAAATATACCTTGGAATAACATTAAGGTGAAAGACCTTTACAGTGAAAATATAAAAACCCTCAAGAAAGAAATTGAGGAGGACTTGAGAAAATGGAAAGACCTCCCATGATCCTGGATAGGCAGAATAAACACTATGAAAATGGCAATCTTACCAAAAGCAATATAAAGAATTAATGCAGTACCAATAAAAATCCCAACAACATCTTCAACAAATGGTGCTGGACAAACTAGATAACCATATACAGGAAAATGAAACTCGATCCACACATTGCACCATGCACAAATATCAAGTCCAAATGGATCAAAGACTTCAATAGAAGATCAGATAGTCTGCTACTACTGGAAGAAAAAGTAGAAGGAACTTTCCATGATATAGGAGTGGGAAAAGAATTCCTGAACAAAACCCCAGTAAACAATAGGAAGCTAAAAAGCTTTTTCACTGACAAACATATAATAAGCAGAGCCAATAGATTAACCAAAGAATGGAAGAAATTTTCTGCTGGATACACATCAGATGGAGGCCTAATTTCTAAAATCTACAAAGAACTCAAAAACCTAAAACAATAAAAAGTCAAACAACCCACTCACAAAATGGGGCAGAGAACTGCACAGGGAGTTCTCCGAGGAATAAATACAAATGCAAACACACACTTAAGAAAATGTTCAACTTTTCTAATCATCAGGGAAATGCAAATTAAAGCAACTATGAGATTCCACCTTACCCCAGTAGGGTCAGAAAACATTAAAAAATCTAATGACAACAAATGCTGGTGAGCTTGTGCAGAAACAGGAACCCTCATTCACTGTTGGTAGGAATGTAAACTGGTACAACCACTATGGAAAGCAATAGGGAGACTCCTAAAAAGGATGACTATAGAGGTACCAACAGACCCAGTTATTCCCTTACTGGGCATTTACCCTAAAAGCTCCAAGCCTCAGTTCATAAATATTTGCTTAATCATGTTTATAGCTGGTCAATTCATAATAGCTAAGAGCTGGAATCAACCAAAATATCCATCATTAGACAAATGAATAACTAACATATGGTATATCTACATGATGGAATTCTACACAGCAGTAAAGAAAAATAACACAATGCAATTTGAAGAAAAATGGTCAAACTTAGAACAGATCATTCTCAGCAAACTCACCCAATCACAGAAAGATAATTGTGATATGATCTTACTCATCTGTGGCTCCTAACCTGAATTTACCTGAAATGCTGACACACCTAATAAACATCTCGAGAAAAGGGATGGTGGGGTGGGAGAAGAGAGCAAGGGTGGGGCGGGACAAAAAACTGAACCCAAATGGAAATGGAACCATAAAACCCTTTATTCTGAAAGACATACTAAAAGGGTGAACCTGCCTCAGGTGCATAGAGAGAACACCTGAATCACAGGAGTCTGAAGAGGGTATGATGAAGACTAACCTCAATTTTCTGTTTCTCTCTCTCTCAGTCCCCCTTCTTTCTCTTCTCTCTTTCTCTTTCATATTACCTATATTTTTCTTCCTTCTTTTCCCTTGGCAGTGACCTGTAACTCCCAGTACCAGCATGTGGTTAACATCCACAATGAGCTGTTGATCAGTGAGACCTACAAGATTTCCCAAAAGAAAATATATTTCTGTCAGAGTACTTGATGACCCACCAAAGGTTAATGGTAAGACCCTGCTGCCGAAGACTCCATATGCTGTTGGGATGGAACCTGGAGAGACCTGGCTGGAATCTGGAAGAGAGTCAGTCCCCAGACAGCTTGTCTAGTGCCAGAAGGTGCTACATGAGCAACTGGGGGAAAATGACCAACATCTGTCTAAGCAACTAGTGGTCTATGCTACTCAGCAGTAATCAACTTGCTGTGATGCTCACACAAGTGCAATAGTGGCACACAGCCATGGTGGGTTACTTACTGCTCTTGATTTGGCTAATGGATTAGCTCAGTGGAATAGAACCCATACCTGGAACAGGGAAACAAGTCAGAGCCATATCCAAAAATGAGCCCACTCTCTAATATCAAGCTCCCACCAACAGTGGTATACAAAAGGGCCTACACCTATTAAATTCTCTCTAAAATAATAATGGTTATTCATGTATCTTGCACTGACCTCACTCTGCATTGCAGCATTTGCTTCTCTTTTTCAGATGGACGCAGAACCTGAGGAGAAAATCAGCCCATCACACCTCACCAGGGCACCAGCTGAAATCATAGAGTAATTGGGGAAATGATCAAGAGTTCTGCTTTCTCAGGGAACCTGGTACCAGCACAAGGATGAAGGAGATAGAAACAAAGAACACTCAACTCCTATCAAATCAGATATCCAGAGATACAGAGACTCCCAAGACCTGGTCACTGAAATAGTCCTAAAATGAACCCAACATGGCTCAGGGAAATTCATGGTAGAGGGGGCAGAAAGATTGTTAGAGCCATGAATTGGGTCATTATGCACAGACATATTTCCTCTCCCCTATAACTGATGGCTACCTCCATAAGGCAAGACCCAATTACTCATGGGGGGAGGAAAGGAAGAAGGCTACCTGGTACCATCATGGATGTATACACACTATATACATAACTAATAAAAAAAAATCTTTGGACTTACCAATTATTTTACTCAAAAAGTAAATACACTAATTCTTTCATCATTATTGCTTTAATCTACTTAGTATTTTCACAAATAAGATTTCACTATTTAAAAAGACTAATTCAAGAAGAATGTGATTATTTCATTAGAATACAATTTAAGTACTACTATAATAATGTCCCCACATGTATATTTTCATTCTTTAGAGGTTAAATAAAACTTCTTGGCAGATAGAATCAAATGAAATTTGATCTGCAGGCATTAGAATTTTGTCTGTCCTTTATTCCCATATGGTAGTGATAGTTATTACAGCATAAGACCTTAGTTTGATAAAATTATTTTCTTACAAATGTACCTTTACTGCCTGTCTATGTTGGTTTCATTTTGCACTGTTCATATTTTTGTGAAATTCTTTCTTCATGTCCTCCACTACCAGCCTTCTTTTTTCTGTCTTCTTTCCTCCCCTCTTGCTTTAATGTTAAATTGGTAATTGGGAATATCTGTTATAGAAGAAAGTGAATCATGTTACAATACACTCAGTGTTCTTTGGACTACATGAAAACATAAGTTCTTAAAGTCTGCTGTATTATTTTCATCATGGGTTCATTTATTCATGTTGATATATGCAGATACTTTTATGTTATTTTATAGTTAGGGTTGCACAAACAAGAAAAAGCAATATTGTATGATATAGTGGTATGAAAAGATAATTATATGAGAAAAATATTGAAAATAATGTGTTGCTTTTGTGTACTTATACTGATATTATATTTATGGCAATCATTAATGTAATTTAGATAAGAATAAAATTTGCTGTGTTTCTCATTTTGAGGAGTCCACTCTCCACGAAAGAGCTATAATTCCTAATAATATTTCCGTTTACTTTTTAGGTGGGAGTAATTCAAATTAAAAAGTTGAGAAACTCTCATATAGATAAGTACAGCTATTCAATATTAAAATACAGTGGATTAAAGAAATTTACATTTTAAAGTTTTATTCCATGCATTTGAATTTACCTTTGTATTTCAAGTTAATCCATTAACTTTTTCCTGGTTTTGATATTAATTTAAAAATATGTCAGAAAGCATTTATTTAGGAAGTATATAAAGAATAAAGGCTAAGTTAATTTTCTCTTTTATTAAAAAAATTTGAGAAAGAAAGAGAGAGAGTCTGAGAATGATTAATAACACTGGGGCCTCCTGCTACTGCAAAGGAATTCCAGACACATGCACCACTCTGTGCATCTGGCTTATATTGGTACTAGGAGACTGAACTGAGGCTGGGAGGCTTTGCATGAAATCACTGTTATCCACTGAGCCATCTCTCCAGCCCTAAGGTTAATTACATAAACAAGAGCAAAATTATACAATAAAGAAAAAAAATTCTAGACATCCTTATAATTCTGTTACTTCATAGATAGCAAAAAAAAAAAAAAAAAAAAAAAAAAAAAAAAGTCTCACACAGTTTCAATGTCAGGGAACAACTAGAAATGAAAATGAACTTGGTCCTGAAAACTGAAAAGTTGAAAGTCTACATAAAACAACCCAAATGCTTTGTTCTGATGGTACTCTGGGTATGTTCCAAATGGTAGCATAGAGGTATATTTTAGGGGAAAAGTAATAAAGTAACCAATCATAATATATATATATTTCTATAATAAAATGAAGTACAACATTTTATTTTTTGCTAGTCACTGTTTGCAGAATTAGAAGGTAAGTGAAAGTGAAGTCATTATCAGGCAGATTATTCTCATTTATCCACCAAGACAAAGTGATCTGCAGTCACTTCATTTTATTTAATACATTGGTACCATTCAAATCTGAACTGTAGTTTATGCCCAGACCAGTATATTTGAGGTGCATATTTATTTCTATTTTTTATAGATTCATTGGCATTAATATTTGAATTTTTATCCCTTTAATTTGAATGACTATTAAAGTATGATTTAATATTTTAGCCTGCAAGAGGCCTCTCTGAGAGGGTCAGATCTCCTCAAAAGAAAATCCATCAAAATGACTGGATTCCCACTCTGAATATTTCTATCTTTTCTCAAATAACAACCAATTAAACTTCACTACATGTTGCATTGTGGAATGCCTTTGAGCAATTTTATTTAATATGTTATCATTTTTCTATCTGTCCTCACTATAGGGTTAGTTTAAAGCATTAATTTTAGTTATTTCCAGCAATTAAATGTCAGTGAATATGTAAAAACATATTGTAGGATTAAAACTAATGTATATTCAAAAATGTTTAAGACAATAGTCTTTCATTAAAACATATCTCAGACAAGGAAGAAACAATGCAAGGAAAAAGAGTAAAGAAGGGATAACATTTACTAAGATCATGATAATATTATATTAGTACATTAAGAGAAAAATCAGGTAATATATATGAGCATAGCTTTTTAAATTAGATGTAATATAGAAACATTAAGTCCTTACAGATACAGTAAGAAATGATATTGTAAATTTTTCCAAGCAAATAACAAAAGGCAGACAGAAATGAGAGGAAATTGTGGAAATTATTTAGAAATATGTGTAACCTTTAATAAAGATCAAGAGGTAAGGTAGTGAAAAAAATAACCTTTGTTTTTAGTTGAGATGTGTAATGCTAGAAAGAGCTTCATTTGTAAGATCATAAAGATAAATACAAATACATTACAACAACAACAATGACAAAAACAACAAACTCAACTTAGATTCTCTTAAGTCCATGAGAAAGTTGAACTCATACAAGTGCATTTCCGTATTTTCAATATTGAACTTTGGAAGGGAGCCCTGAAAGCCATCTGAAATTAAAACTAATGGCTCTGGAATACACTCACCTTGGGCAAAGGGCAATAAATGACACATAAGCCACAAAGTAGATCTGCATAGAGATGACTGAAGAATTACTAAAGACCACTATGGAGCAGGTAAAAATGTTAATCTCTGAGAGTGACCGACAGCAGTTTTCAAACACTCTGGTATTTTGGATTTCCTTTGGGATATACTCCAGCTTCAGATTCTCCTTTGAAGCTCAGAGAGGAGGTAAAACTCAACAAAGGCCTTTTCCATAGCTATGACTTAAGAGTAAATCACTTCCTAAAACTCCAAAACTATCTATGATTAAACTCTACAACCATGTAGCATTTAAGTATCACTAAAACATAGGGAAGTTTGAGGAAATATATCCAAGTTTTTTTGGCATGAGAAGAGAAACAAAGGGGATAAAAGTAAAGGTGTACTTTTTGAGGAAGGGGCAGATATACATCAACATTCAATCTGAAAGTGGAGTAAAAATATTAAGAAGACAACATTGCTGTTGAAAAAGATATTTTCAGGGCTGGAGAGATGGCTTAGTAGTTAAGGCACCTGCCTCCAAAGCCTAAGAACACCGGTTCCAATCTCCAGGTCCCATGTTTAGCCAGATGCAAAGTGACACAAGGGTGCAATGCTGCACTTGACCACAAGGGGGCACACACATCTGGATTTCGTTCGCAGCAGCTGAGAGACTGCTGGTGCGCCCATCTCTATCTGTCTTCCTCTCCCTCTCTCTCTGTCTGTCTCTCTCTGTGTCTCTCGAAAAAAAAAAAAAAGATATTTTCAGTGCTTTCATGAATCTGAGACTTAAATAAGAAAATACCCTTAACCCCTAATAACTTTAAATATGAAATCATAAAATCAGAATGACAATGCTAGAGAAACAATGAAAGGAATGGACTCTTTCTAGGAATATCCCCCTGTTAGGACAAAATCCAAGAGGAAGAAAGAAAATTGAGATCCACATACAAATACAATGACATATAGAAAAGCCAGTACCTAAGGGCCTGTAAAACAAAAGAAATAAGAACAGAAACTATCTTTACAAAAAAAAAATTATAAGAATACAATTCATAGAAGGCATATAGGTAGACATATGACTTTAAAGGAAATATGGATAACTACACTCGAGGAAAGCTCACTTCAGCAGTGTTATATAAACCATACAGAATAAAAATGTGAAGGAGCTAGAAACTGAAAACACAGAAACATATATGAAAAAAAATCTCAAAATAAATAACATTTTGTTTATGATAAGGCACTTAAAATCAAGCAATGAGAAAATTTTAATTGTAGCCTTTGGACAAAGTCATACATATATATATTTGTTTTTTTTTCAAGGAAGAGTCTCACTTTTGCCTAGGCTCACCTGGAACTCGTTCTGTACTTATAGAATGGCCTCGAAATTAAAGAGACCCTCCTACATCTGCCTCCTGTGTGCTGGATTTAAAGACTTGTGCCACCTTGCCTGGTCATGTTTATTTTTGGTGGAGCAAGGATTATAATTTCTACAGACTTCTTTAATGTCGCTATGGAAACAACAAGACAACAGGAAGTATTCTTTAAAGTTCTAAAATTAAAACAGAGAAACAGAGTTTTATTACCAAATATAAATATCCTTCACAGTAACTGACATTTTCCGGTAGGAGTTGGATGTTTTCACACAGTTAATATTTTTATAATGATTTTCTATCTGTCATAAATTTACCATTTTGACCTCAAATGTATTTATTTTTATGATCATTATTTTGTGTTAGGCAGTAGAAAGGTAAAAATAAAATATATTTCCATATTCTTACAATTTAAAAAATTAAGAAAAAAAAATCTCACTTCCAAAACACCAATCTAAAAGAATTACAGGGAAACCTTTAGGCAAAAACAATATAATCTGGGTTTTTAAAAAAATGAATATAGGGCTAGAGAGATTTCTTAGTGGTTAAATATGTTTGCTTACAACCCTGATAGCCTGGGTTCATTTCCCCAGTACCCACATAAATCCAGATGCGCAAAGTGGCACATGTTTCTGGAGTTCGTTTGCAGTGGCTGCACGCCATGATGCACCTTTATTCTCTCTCTCTCTCTTTTTTCTTTCTGCCTCAAATAAAAAAAAAAAAAAAAGAATGAATATAAGCAAAAAGGAATAATATTGTTTCAGTTACTTTAGCAGTTTTAATGGAAACTAAAGTAACAAGAACAACAAAGTCATGTATGTTTATGGCATATATGCAAGAACAAAATGTCTTATAATGATGTAACCTAGTTTTGGGAGATAACTGGATAGTTACTGCTATAAGTTGCTTAGGCTATATGTGAAGTGGTGTCATACACTGAAAGTGACCTGACAATACTTAAGTATGTAAATTTTATATTCTGGGGAAAATGAATAAAGATGAAAGGATAAAAAATAAATTAGAAAGACAAATGTAATCCTAAAATTGAGAATTAAAAGTCAGAAAAATGTTCACTCCTGAGTAGAGCTCTGTAGTATGTACAGGTTAGCAGAAGAAAACGATAAAAAGGACTGAAAGATATCTGTATGGAAGAACACAACTGAATACCAAGGAAATAAATAAAGAAAAATCAAATGTGCATAGCACAGGTCGTAGAATTAGAAGAAAGGGAAAGAAAGTTAAAGATGAAACAAATCTTTCCTCTTTAATGAAAAACATTATCTAGCTATGTAAGACAAAAATTAAAGGACATTCTAAGACTGAGTATTTTACTGGAAGTAAAGAAGAACATTTTGTAAAGACAAATGAGTCAATTCCCCCCTCAGGAATTTATAACAAATATAAGCACAAAAATATGTTTCTAATTGTCTTGAAAAAATATATATTCATGTATATGTGTGTGTGTGTGTATGTGTTAAAAGTGTGAAGTGAAGTCTATGCTACATAATGTAGGCATGTTCACACATAGGTATGTAAAATATACACACATATACACACAGTTCTGTCAGCCAACTGGACTTAAAGGCAATCCTCCTAAATATTGTTTTCAAACACTCATAAAATATTTTGAGGATTAGTCATTTTTTAAGTTTACAAAACAAACTTCAGTGAATGTAAATGGATTGAAGTGACAAAAAAACAATGATTTTCTTATCAAGTGTGACTTTGATATCACTAGAAAAAAATGTGTAATTTTGAAGTATTAACAATATAATTTTAAAATGGTATATAGCTCAGAGATATGTGAGGTTAGGAAATACTATGAAGTAGTGAAAATATTCACCATATATTTAACATATAAAATTCAACCAAGGACTGGAGAGATGGCTCAGAAGTTGAAGACACTTGCTTGCAAATCCTGATAGCTTGGTTTTGGTGCCCCATCGTCCATGTAATGCCAGATGCACAAAGTGGTACATACATCTGGAGTTCATTTATACTCTAACGATCTCTTTTATGACCACCCTCTCTCTCTGTCTCTCACTCTCTCAAGTAAATAAATAAAAATATTTTAAAAGATCAACTAAATTAGTGCTCAGCAGAAAATTTTATCTTTAAACACATGTATGAGAAAGGGAAAAATCTTAACATTAAATAAGAAAAAAATAGGAAAAGAAGATCAAAGTAAAACCAAACAAGGTAAAAAGGAATAATAAGTAGTAGAGTGTTTATAAAACCATAGAGAACAAAAGAGAAAAATCAATTTAATCAAAAGTTTTTTTAATCTACAAACTTGTTAAATCTAAGGCTTAAAAGATGAAGACAGTCAGGTGTGGTGGTGCCACTTTTAATCCCAGCACTTGGGAGGCAGAGGTAGGAGGAGACTACATAGTTAATTCCAGGTCAGCCTGGGCCAGAGTGAGACCCTACCTCGGAAAACCAAAATAATTAAATAAATAAATAAATAAATAAAAAATAAATAAATAAATTTTAAAAAAAGATGAAGAGAGCAAAAAGGAAAGAGACATAATTACTAAGCTAGGAAAGAGAGTATATTGTTAGAGAATCACAGAAAATAAAAGGATAAAGAAATGTCATAACCATATAAGAAAAAAAGATATTGACAAATTCACAGAGACAAAATCACCAGTTAATTCAATATGAAACAATATCTGCACCCATATGTACTATAAAAAAAACTTTAGTATCTAAAATTTTAAGTTGTTACAGAGACAGATTCACTGATAAATTCATAAAAACATTTAAGAAGGAAAGGTATCAAAACTTATAAATGCAATAAGAAGATGGTTTAGTTGGTAAGGAGTTTGCTGCATAAGCATGATGGCTGGAATTGGGATTCCCTAAACCAAGTAAAAGCCAGGCGTGGTGCTATGAACCCAGACCCAGGCTAGGAAGGTAGAGGCAGGAGTTCCCTGGAGCTCACTGGCTAGCTTGCCTATCCTGTCAGTGGGCTCCTGAATCAATGATGAAACCTGTCTCAAAATAATAATAATAATAATAATAATAATAATAATAAGGTGCAAAGTGATTGAGAATGACTCATACATCAAACTCTAGCTTCCACATATACACACATTTGCCCATACCTACTAACATCCATGCACACCTGCGTGCCTACCTCACATGTATATGTAAATCTATATGTATATGTATCTGCTACAGGAAACAGTGTGTTGAAAGCTTCTCATCTCTTCAACATGGCTGGTATTCTGCAGACTGAGTGAAAACAAAGGACCTACATCCTTCAAGCACACAAACTCAAAACACTCCAGATATCAGCAAATGGAAATCAGGAGTATATAATTATGATCATACATCATGGCTATGCAAAATTTATTCCAGAAGTGCATTTCAACATTTAAAGACAAAGATAATTAATTCACTATAGCAACAGATGATATAAGAAAAATAAAGAAAAATAAAGAAAAATAAAGCTATCAAACTTTATACCTTAAGAGTATAAAAAAAAAAAGTATCAGCTTACATTTTACTCAATGATTAAAAAAATGTCAACCTTAATTCTAATATCAACACAAGGCAAATATGTCATCTTTTTTTAAAGAACATGCCTACTTTGTATTGAAATTATAGTTGGCATAATAGATTTAATAAATATAATGAAGACTCTAAGGGCAAAAAAAAAAAAAAAAAAAAAAAAAAAAAAACTTATCATGTGTGCTAAATCCCTCACATACAAAAATGTACTTACATATAAAGTCTAGAAAGTTCTCAAGATTCAAAATCATTATACAAATTTCTTTGTATTTCTGTGTACAGGCTTTAAGCAATCCATACATATATTTACACACCAATGTTAATTACTCACAACAGTAAAAAAGTTAGATGAGCTGGACATCAATTTGTCCATTAATAAACAAGAATTTGTATGTCTACACAATCAGATAAAGTATTTACCAGTAGGATGTTTGAGCCTCATAACATCATGCATCTGATACATTAGGTGTGGCTGTCTGAATCAGGCCTCCCCCTTCAGTAAAATTTTGAATACTTAGCTCCACAGCTGATGTCAATTTGGGAGTTGGAGCTTTGCTGGTGGAGATGTGCTTCTGGGGTAAACTTGATGTTTTTAGCCCTATATGGCCAGTGTTAGTCAGTTCCTGCTGCTGTTTGCCACCCGCAGGGAGGCATTGCCGAGCTTCTGCATTCCCCTGGTATACTGGAGCTTGTGCTTGAGACTGTAAGGCCAAACAGACAACTCTCCTTTCATCAGCTGCTTTTGGTCAGGTGCTTTGTCCCAGCTAAGCAAAGATAACAACAACACTAGGTTAGAAAGACAGAATCCACAGTCTTTGATATGGTTCAGATACTATTGATGTGTGTGTGGTACCCATAATGTTCATGTGCTGAAAGTTTGATCTATAATGTGGGGACTAAGGTGGTAAAACCTTTAATAGATGTAGCCTAATGAAAAACAGTCATGTCACTGGGCTCATACTCTCGCAAGAAGTAAATGTGCACCGATCTTGATTTCTCTTATTTCCTGTTGTAACAATTTTTTATTTTTTATTTATTTTATTTTTTTTTTTTGCTGTTGTTGTTTAAAAGCAATCCTAGGTTGGAGAGATGGCTCAGTGGTTAAGTGTGCTTCTGAGACAGATAGAGATGGGCGCGCCAGCAGTCTCTCAACTGCTGTGAACGAAATCCAGATGTGTGCACCCCCTTGTGGTCAAGTGCGGCATTGCGCCCTTGCGTCACTTTGCATCTGGCTAAACGTGGGACCTGGAGATTGGAACTGGGTTCTTAGGCTTAGCAGGCAGGTGCTTTAACTGCTAAGCCATCTCTCTAGTCCTTTTTTCTTTTTTTTTTTTTTTTAAATGATTTGAGAGAGACAGAGAAAGAGAATTGGAACACCAGAACCTCTATCCACTGCAAGTGAACTCCAGACACATGCACCACCTTGTGCATCTGGCTTATGTGGGTTCTGGGGAATTGAACCTGGGTCCTTAGGTTTTGCAGGCCAGTGCCTTAACCATTAAACCATCTTTCCAGGCTCACAGACATTTTTCTAACCTACTAAAATAAGCCCCAAAATTTAGTTTTGTTTAGTACTAATATTAATTTATCTTAACTGATTTTTGTTCCAACATATTCATATCTTAATTTACAATTCTTACATGAATGGACTCTAGTGATCTACAGGTTTAAAACCATTGGCTAAAAATATACTATATATTATACACAAGGCCATATTTAGTACAAATCTTTTTTTAAAACATTTTATTTATTTATTTATTTATTTATTTATTTATTTATTTATTTATGAAAGAGAGAAGAAGAAGCAGAGAGAAAGAGAGAATGGGCGCACCAGGGACTCCAGTCACTGCAAATGAACTCCAGATGCATGTGCCCCCTTGTAAATCTGGCTTATGTGGGTCCTAGGGAATGAATCCAGGTCCTTAGGCTTTGCAGGCAAATGCCTTAACCATAAATCCATTTCCTCAGTCCATATTTAGTACAAGTCTAACATATTTTCATGTCATAATCACATTTGCTATACTTGAAATTGAATTTATGCATTTTAAAGATTTACTAGCCAAGGCTGCCAATTGTTAAGCAGGTACTTTGACACTAGATAAATTTTTTTAAAAAGTCAACTGTAAATATTCAGCTAGACAACTCATCTAAGCATCACCTGTCAAGAAATCATGTCATCATTCATATTCCTGTGTTAGAAGGTCTAAAAGATGAAGGAAAAATAAAGAGGAGAACAATATAAGAAGGGAAAATATAGTCATTTAATGCTGATTCCAGACAATATGATAGGATGTTTTAAATCATTACCTGAGTATGTCATAGGTAAATTCTAGAGTCATGTTTGGTATATATGGTCTGGTGCCATCAAAAGTCACTGATAATAGTAGCATCTCATTGTAAGGATTGTAAAGCATTATAATTTTTCAGTGTAATGACATAAATTCTGAACTGTTTTTTGCACTGACAGATAATAAGTGTATTTTAAAATGCACACAGGGCTGTTGTGAAGATAGAGAGCTTGCCAATAAAATTCAATGAACAGGTTTGCCTGATGGCTGTCTCTATTGCTGTTCTTTATTGTAAAAGAGCTCAACACACATAACATTTGAATAAGGTAGGGAAAGGATTAATTTTTACAATAGTTACAACTTGATTTGGAAAACTGAAATTATTTTTGTTTGTTTTCATATATTTATAACAACTAATGAATAGCTTTCAAGATAGAGAATCTCAAACTCAGAATCTATATGACTTTTATTGGAAGCTTCTTGCAATACATTTTATTATCTGAATAGAGGCTGAGACACTTTGAGAGATTTTTATCAGATACGAGGACAAAGTAACGGAGACCTTATCTGTCATTCAAATTTTCCTTACAAGGGCCAGTAATGTTCTCTTTTGAGGAAGTTAACTGTTAAGTTTTATCGAACAATTTCAGTACTCTGTTCTTAATATTTTATTAAAAAAAAAAAAAGAAAGAGAGAGAGGAGAGAGAGATAGAGAGAGAGAGGGGGGATGGGTTCACCAGGGCCTCCTACCACTGCAAATGAACTCCAGACACATGTGCCATTTAGTACTTCTGGCTTTATGTGGGTATTGGAGAATTGAATGTGGGACATTGGGCTTTACAAGCAAGTGCATTTAACAGATTAGCCATCTCTTTCTCCAGTTCCAATTTCAGTATTGTTGCAAGCATCATGGATGACTGTATTCTATACATACATATATATATATATGTGTGTGTGTGTGTGTGTGTGTGTGTGTGTGTGTGTCTTTAATATCACCTGGAATTGTCTAACTTACTAAATTGACTGCATTTTTTTCACGGTCATTTGTTTTGAATACTTGGTCTACAGCTGGTGGAGCTTTTGGGAGGTAGAGCCTTGTTGCTAGAGGAATGTCACTGGAGGTGCTTCTGGATGGGTATTGGCCCAGCCCCACTGGTGTTCATAGTCAGCTCACTCTTGCCTTATTTCCAGCAGATGTGACACGATGTGACACCTACTTGTCAATTATGCCATTCTTTTTCCACCATCATAAAAATTTCCCTTGAAACCTTGAGCACAAAACAAATCTTTCATAAGTAGGTTTGTGTTGGGTGTTTGGTTCTGATAGTAAGACTACAGCTGTTACAACTACTAAACAACTTACATTAAAAAACCATTATACTAAAGGTAGTAAGATGGAGACCAATATTCATTTAATATATAACACCTTACACAATTATTTGTATGCATGTGTACTGTTATCTTCTGAGAGGTTTTTTTTTTTTTTTTTTTCCTTGAATGGCCTTATTCTCTTAAGGATGCAATGTTGAGACTGGGCATATGGCTCAGTGGTTAAGGGTCACAGGACCTATATAAAAAGTTGGGAGTGGTGATTCATGTCTCTAACCCCACTCCATAGGGATGGAGATCAGAGAATTGCTGGTGCTCACTAAAACATAGCAAGCTCTGTGCATGCACCATGCATCACACACATTCACACATGTGCACACGTGCATGCATACACAAAATAAAAACGTAAAAGAATAAAATGACACAATGTTAATATTGTTGATAGCATGGATAGAATGGCATTCTGTGCATACAAAATGTCAAAAGTGTTACAAGTTCCAAAGACCTCCAACAATATGATCTCATGAGTCTAACACGGAACATGTGACAAAATCGTAATATATTATAGCAGAGTTGTAAAACCAAGTAGAAGACAGAATATTTGTTGGAGGCTTCATTTAATTTCCACAAAAGAAACAACTTAATCAAAGGACCACACTAATCCCATATATATTCCCTTAAGGGAAGGAAAGCTAGCTATTCATGGATCAGAGGCAGCATTGATCTTGGCATGGAGATGACAGCTCTTATAGGCTCATCTGACATCTCGCTTTCTATGGATTCTGTAGACAGCTCTGATCTGTGCAAACAGAGAGCAGAAGATGTACCTTAGTGAGTGTGAATAAAGATGTTTCCTTTGGTTACACATACAGAAAACGAGTAAGATGTCAGTTCCCTCTGAGATGAGAAAGAATGCCAATTGAATAATTTCATAGACTCCTTTTGTGTCCAAAAGGCTTCATATCATGATTTTCTATATCACTTGATGATAACCAGAGAAAAAACTTTGTCAATTTCTGTTTTAGAAAAGTGATGTTTTTGTTGGAAACTCCAGATTGGACCATGATCTACATAGATAACTCTAGACTTTTTAAGGCAAGAAAAATTCCTTCACTTATTTCAAAAGATGCCATTATAACCCCTTTAAAAGCAGTTCAAGCCCTGAAGCATGAAATTTGATTGCTAACTCATCTATTTTCATTGCTCCCTACACAGTATCATGATAATGTATCCTCAAATTTTAGTGAGAGATTTATTTCCACTACAGATTAAAAACCAGCCATTCCCTTCAGAAACACATTTGCCACTATCCTTTTAGATTACACAGAACTTTGTTAATAGCACTTAAAGTCACTGCATCTGGGTACAAGTTTGTTTATGCATTTTGAAATTGGGAATAACACAGTCAGGACTTTCTGGCATTTGTAAAACTCCACAGAACACAAAGCTAATTATAGAATGGCATGCCATTCAAAAGATATATAAATATATCCATGCAAAACAAATGCATCCATTTTCTCATCTCCCCAGCAATAAGTCAATTCAAGCCCAGCCTCAGACATGTAAGCCTGAAGATGCAAATCCAAATGCATACCATTTTTGGGGGTGGGTGGTGTTTGAGGTAGGGTCTCACTCTAGCCCAGGTTGGCCTAGAATTCACTAGGTAGTTTCAGGCTGGCCTTGAACTGATGACAGTCCTCCTACATCTGCCTCTTGTATGCTGGGATAAAAGGCATAATCCACCATGCCAGGTTTCAATGGCATATCTTTTAAAGTAGGAATAGTGTATATACTTCTACACTAGAAAGAGTCACTTTTCAATGCACAGTAGAAGTTATTGTTAGTGTACATCCACACAGACTCCCCAGCCATGCTGAATTTGTAAAAGAGTTTTGTATTGATATACAGGAAGGAAGGGCACATTTCTAAAACATTTTCTTAGTATAAGAATAAAATAATGTTAAAAATAGATAAAAATTAAAAAAAAACAGTATCAAAAAGGAAGATCCTAAAGGCAATGTTATATTGTATGGAGAAAATTTTGTGACTTTGTCAAAAGACAACAGACTTAAAATAATCATTTTTAGTATGGCTTTAACATTCAAAATACTTATATAGAAATCGCTTAAGATCTCTTCACTTCTGAAATGAATAATTAGGACATAAAATTATGTTCCAGTTACAAGTTCAGAAAATAAGAAATACTTGGGCATATAATTTGAAAAAAATGTAAAAGATTCTTAGTTTGACAGTGACAAAATCCTCTTGAAGCAAATTTAATAACTATGAATAGCTGTATCATATATATAAATGGGGAGTTTCAGAATTACTAAAATGTCAATTCTCCAATTTACTTAAGAATTCACTAATAGATAGTTACAGAATCACAGAGGTTTTTTTCACTTCTTTAAAACTGACCATTTAATTTAATATATATTTGAATCGTAAGTTACCCACCTAGTAAAAGTAAATTTAAAAAATGAAATTATGAAATTTTCTGGGAAATGGAGGGATCTGGAAAAGATTATACTAAGTGAGGTAACCCAGGTTCAGAAAGCCAAATGTTACATGTTCTCTCTCATATGTGGATCTTAGTTACAAATCTATAGACTTGTGTGTGAGCTGGAACCAAAAATTGGTAGCAGAAGCCAGTAAGCTAGAAAAAGCTTATAAGGGAGGGAGGAGAGGGAAGGACTTAAGGGGATGGTATTGTATATATGAAATAAAAGAGCAGATTATAGGTAGGGGAAAGGCCTAAGTGAAGCCAGGGGAAGAAAAGGTGTAAAAGAAGGTCAGGGGGACCGTAAATCAAAATTCAAGATATTCTGAATAAGACTTATGCAAACCTACTTTTTTGAATAATGGCAAATCCAGAAACTATTGGTTGTTACTAGACAATTTTCAGTGCTTGGGATGGGAAACCTTCCAGTGAGATGTTGACCAGGGAGGTCTTCGTTGCCTCCAAAACGTTACAGGCTATTGCCAAGGTCCTTGGTTTCCCTTGAGAAGCAGATGGTAAGACCCTATTGCTGAAGACCTCACTTGCATGAGCGGCAAGGTCACTGAAAAATCAAGCTGGTGTTGAGCAGAAAACCTTCTCCCTGTAGACCAGTCAACTGAAAGCTTAAAAAAAATGCACTGCATGCAGCCCTATGGGAGACAGAAATCATCAGCGGTGAAAACAGTAGACACTGGAAACTTCGAGTTTGGCCAGACAGGCCAAATGACTGAATGGGTGCAATAGTGGCATGTCTGCTCTTGGGAAACCAACTGCTCCCTATTGGACTGAAGGCCTGCTCTATGGGAGGGAATACATGCCTAGTACTGAAAGAACTAATCAAAAGTCTATGGTGGGGGTGGTCATGAGCCTTAGGGATATAAAGCCTGCTCTTGTCTGCCTAAATGTATATATTATTCCCACCAAACTGCCCTGAAAGCACTACACTTAATGTCCATATTCACATATTAATGCTACCTCACTTCTAGTTAGAGAAGTTTCTCTTTTCAGATGGTGATGACCCATAAGGCAACATAGTGCTGAGAAGGAGGGACAGAGGAATGTGCAGCACTGAAACATCCCTATTACACCCTCCAAGGCTTAGGGTCCATTGCAGAATAGGGGGTGGAAAGAATGTAAGAGCCAAAGGAAGGGTATGACTCCTTACAATGCAACTGTCCAGAGAGAAATTGGCCTCGATATCCATGACCTCCCAGTACCTAAGCAATACCTTTCACAAGACCCTCATAATAGGAATGGGGCGAGGGGAGGGAAATACCATGGTTTATTGTATGTAAGTGTAGAAGTTGTCAGTTAAAAAAATTGGTTTGAGAGACTCATACTTCATAATTGACAGTTTGCTCTCAAGGGCATTTAAAGAATTTATATGACCTTTGCCTAAATACAGATGACTATATCAATGGAAGAAAACTAGGCTCTCAGGTTCAGGCCCAATGATCTTTGTCAAAAATGGCAAGACATCTCAGTGAGGAGAGATAGTCTTTCAATAAGGACAGTTGTGATGGTATCTTGTCATAGTGTCTCCTACTGTCTGCAGACATATCTAAGGAAAAGAATGATTGGCTATGAAATGTAAGATTACACAATCAAGGCAAAGTAAATATTTCTATAGTATTTTAACACAAACACTTAATAAAGGTAAAATAAAAGAACCTTAAAATCAAATACTTATTTTCAAGAACTTTTAATTTTTATTTATGTTTGAGGCATAATCCTTCTCTGTAGCTCATTCTGGCCTGGAACTCACTCTGTAGCTCAGACACTGGTCCTCAATTCATGATCCCCCCCAAGCATATTGCCACAAAGATCGGTTCCAAGACTTAATGGGTAACATGTAAAACTTTTATTCATACTTCTTTGATTTTTTTAAAAGAATATGATAAAAGCAGAAAAGTAAAAATAAAACAGTATCAATAAAATCAAGTTTTAATCTAATGAAATGCTTCACATTTATAATGTACAGTATGCATAATTTCATGGTATAACAGTTATTTTAAATATTTCACTGACTCAGTGAATGTTAAATTATTGAGTACTTGAAATGGTGTCCCAACATGACTGTGTTTCTGGTAGTCATGGTAAGGGCATTAAAGTGTGCAGGATATTCAATAACTTCAGAAAAAAATAGATTTTCCTCTTTTTTCCTGAGGTATATGTGACATAGCCAGAGAATTATTATGCTGGCCTTGTCCACATTGCCTTAGAAGAAAGAGTAGAAAAAACAGAAAGTAAAACCTAGGACAAATGCACTGCTTGGCAGATGAGTCTCTATCTCTCTTTTAAATGAATCCTCTGTGTAATTTTCACATTTTGAAAGATTTTATTTATTTATTTATTTATTTATTTATTTATTTATTTATTTAAAGAGACAGAGAGAGGGGGAGACAGTGAGAATGGGTGTGCCAGGGCCTCTAGCCACTGCAAACAAACTCCAGATACATGTGCCACCACATGGGACCTGGAGAATCCATCTGGGGTCCATAAGCTTCATAGGTATACACCTTAACTGCTAAGCCATCTCTCCAGCCCCTGGAATTTTCACTTTTAACAAAGATTATTATGGTGAATTCCTGTGTACTAAGAAAGAAAATAAAGAAAAAGGAAATACTGAAACATTCACAAATGGAGAGATAGAATTAACATATTTTTGGTATTCTTCTCATGATGTAGTGATAAATTTTCTGAACATTGTGTAAAACCAATATATAGATTATGAAAGGGGGTGAGAAGAAAAAAAAAAAAAAGTCATCAGGATGCAAGAGATGACATGCAAGCAAGGGATGCCAAAATTTCTTTCTGTTCTACACCTTCTCCTTTTTCTAATCCTATATGTATTATAATAGTTATTGCAGAAACCAGGGACCTGGGACTTCCACCATTTACAGTCTGAAGAAAATAAAATATTTAAATGCTCTCCAAAAGTCTTGATGCTTGCAATATTAAGAAATATGTAACCTGACAAACACTGATATTTTAAGACAGTAATAGGGTTGGAGAGATGGCTTAGTGGTTAAGACCTTTGCCAGTGAAGCCTAAGAACACATTGTTCAAATCTTCAGGTCCCATGTAGCCAGATGCAGTGACACAAGAGTGCAATGTCAAACATGGACACAAGGAGGCGTATGTCTCTGGAGTTCATTCACAGCAGTTGAAAGGCCCTGGTGTGCCTAATCTCTCTCTTTCTGTCTCCCAAAAATAAAAGAAAAAAAAAGAAAATAATAATTGTACTCCAAATAAATACTTTGTAATAATTGTGCATTCACTCTAAGATAAAAAATTGGGGGGGGGTGAAAAGGGTTGGAAAGCATCTACTCCCAACTGCCCCAATTCTGATTCATCCTGTTTGCAGAGTGGTGCCAGAGAATGAAGAGTAGCCAATAAGCTTCCTTATATATATTTCCCTGTACTGTTTGAGACCTAAGTGGGGATTTGGACTGTCAAGCCCAACATATGTCCTGAACCTTCCTCCTGTTTCCTAAGGTGGTTCCTGAGGAGGTCTAGGGGAAGGAGTTCCATCGTCTTTGTGTCTTTGTGAGGCCACTCTTTCAGTGTCAAAGGTGGCTACATAGAAAACAACAGTGAGACATGATCTTTGGGTGACAGCTTAGAAGCAATATGAAAAGTATCACCCTTACCCTCAGTTATGAGGTCCCCCTTCCCCAACAGGGACATCCAACCAAAGATGAATGGAAATCTACAATTACTTCCCTGCCTGGTAATGATGAAGGACTATTGGCATACGTGACTTAGGCAGAATTCTGCCTCACAATCATTAATTCATTCATGTTGGCTTAACTTTTTCACTCTCCATTCTCACAACAAGGAACTCCCAAATACCTGAGAAAAGATGATCAAGGGTCTTAGTAGATAAAACAGTTAATAGTATGGGCTCAGAAGGATTGAAAAACAGATATTGTAAAATTGTAAAACAACCTTGGTAACCAATTATGAATAATATATCAATACCAATTAATGACAATAGGAAGAATCTCGGCAAGAAATGGAGATAGCATCAGTTGAGAATTATACCATTAACATGTGCAGTAAGTTACAATTTAAATAGTCCAGGACATGAGTTCAATAGTGGACTAGAATAAAATGGTAAAGTAACTATTCTACTGTAGGTAAGAAATCTAAAATAATCATAGCAGCCCCTCTGACAGAAAGAGTAAGATGTCCATTTCAACTTCTACAATCATCAGAAACTTGATGGTAGAGCAATAGAACAGAAATCCCACCATTTAAATGGTATTTTAAGCAAAAGCAAGGGTATTTTAGATTTTTGTTCTTTTCTCCTGTTTTCTAAATTATGTTTGAAGATAAAAAAATGAATGAAAATATCTGAATTAACTGTAAACTAATGAGAAAACAACATAAAGCAATTCTAAAGAGAGCTGTGGTTTTTTCCCTACGTATCACAAACTAGTACCATGATGAAAACAATAGACTGTGATAAGAAATGCATATACTTAAAGCAATCACAATGAAGATGACTGAGAAAAACAATATATTTTAATACTGTGGTGAATTCAAGACAAATTACAAAATATGTTCTATTTGTCCACATAAATGTATAAAAGGAAAGTATTGAAATAAAGCCAGTGAAATAAGAGAAAACATATACCACAAGGAACCTTTTTCTTAGCCATAAAACAATATACTACAAAGTTATAGGACTTTAAATCTTGGGAAAGTGTTCTCCTTACCACAATAGACTCAAACTACAAATCAATAACAGAAAGCTTACCAGATATTCTTCAAACACCTGAAAAGACACTTGTAAATAATCCATGGACAAAGAGAAAGTCTCAATGGAAAGAAACAAAACATTGCACTGAATTGAAGTGAAAGTATACCCTATCAAAATTTATAGAATGACTAAAGTATTGCCACTGTGGAAATTTATAGCTTTAAATGATAACGTTAGAAACAAGAATTTAAAAAATAATGTTCTAAAAGTTCACCTCATGAAAACAGAAATAAGAAAAAAAAATAACCCAAAGCAATCAGAGGAAATGTGCCAATAAAGTAAAGAATGACAACCATGAATTGAAACAAGTAAAACTAGGTAATACAAATAAACAAGCATAAGCCTTAAAACTTTTAAAATATGTTTTTTATTTATTTTAGAAAGAGAGAGACAGAAAGAGGCAGACAGAAGGAGAGTGAGAATATAACACGACAGGGATACTGCAAAGGAACTCTAGAGGCACGTGACACTTTTTGTGCATCTGAATTTATGGGGGCATAGGGGAATTGAATCTGGACAGTCAGGCTTTACAAGCAAAAGCCATTAACCATTGAGCAATGTTCAGCTCTGTTAACACTTTTAAATGGTCCAAATAATTGGCTTGTCTCTAGGAAAAGAAAGAAGAAAGCACTAACATAGCAGAATATACCTTGAATATAGCTATAAAGTATGTAAAAATTAAAAAGGAGGATCGTTAAGTACTCCAAAACCATTAATTTTACAAATGGGATTGAGTTGAGAAGTAGGAAAACAAAATCCGTTCAAAACAAGACAGGTAATTTGAAAAGCTCTGGAACTGTCAAACATTTGAAATCCCACAAAACACATGAGGAAAACCTGGGACCCCAGTGAAGTGGACTTCCTTCAGAAATGAGGCAGGAATGAGGGAAAGAATGGTAGCAATATGTGATGTATCCATACTAAGTATGTCTGTGATTAAAAAATTCCCAGAACATATTAAAAGTCAGACATGATAGCATGCATCTATAGTCCCTGTGCTCCTATGGCAAGATGGAAGGTGGAGATAGGAAAATCCCCAGAAGGTCTCAGGCCATCTCTTCTGCAGTATTCAACAACTAAAAAGAGACCATGCCTCAACCAAGGTGGAAGGTGAGGGCTGACACCCAAGGTTGTCCTCTGAGCACACATGCTCCATGGCATGTGTGTGTCTGCACTCCATAAGCAATATAAAACATATAAAAATAAAAAATGAAAACTAAATTCATACCATATATATAATATGGTTATGGTAGCTGTTAATATATGGCTTTCAACTATACCTTTAGCAGATTTGGAAAAAGAAAGTATATGAGCCTATCACTGTAAATGATTTCAAATTATACTGCACAGCCATAGTAACACAAATAGCATGATGCTGTTATGAAAAAGGGAGTTATAAAGCAATGACATACATATTGTTTTTAGTGGCTTATAGGGCTGCAATGTTTTGCTCACAACATTTTCTCCTGGAGGGAGGAAGGAAGATCATAAGACTCAGGACGTAAATAAACCATGTAAGAATGAGGAAGCTCCTAGAACCTAGAAGATTCATACGTTTATATGTTGTATCAGTAGCAACACATAGTTTTTGTGAGTGGCAAGCCCTACTGGAGTGGACTGTGAGTCACCCATGCTACTGAAAGTAACACATCGCCATTGCCCACACATCTTAATGAACCCCAGTGTACTCGGTAGTGCACTGTGCTATACCTGGTGGAATGGATTTTGTCGGTTGTTATCATCCTATCTGGGATTGATGCATGTTTGGCCATGTTCTCTTAGGATAAGTCACACTTAGGAGCATAAAAAGTCCTCCACATTCAAGAATATGATGCTACTTTTACCTTTTTCTTATTAGAAGCTGATGCCAATAAAATTACCTAGAAGTAAAGATAGAAATGTTGGAAATAACAGCTGGTCCCCAGACAATTAACCTGTCTAGAGTTAGAAGCAGCTAATGAGCTACCAGGGGAAAGTGGCCAACATATATCTGAGCAACTGGAGGTCTTAAGTGACTCAGAAGCAAACAACCTGAAATGATGCTCACACAAGTGCAGTAGTGGCACACAGCCTTGTTGGGTAACCAGCTGCTCTTGGATTGGCTCTTGGAAAGGAACCCATATCTGGAACTGGGAAACAAGTCAGAATCCTATCCAGAGAATGATTTTTGCTTTCCAATATCAAGCTCCCACTAATCTTGAGCCACAAGAGGTACTACACTCACTAAATTCTCTCTAGACTAAGAATGGTTACCCCATTTAGTCTGTGCTGACTTCACTCTTCCCTGGAGAATCCCCTTCTCTTTTTCAGACTGAACCAGGACCTGAGGGAGAAACAACTCATTACACTTCACCAGGGCCCCTGCTGAAACCATAGAGAAACTGGGGAAATGAGCAAGAGTGCTGCTTTCTTAGTGAACCTGATATCTGCACAAGGGTGAAGGCAATAGACACTGAAGATTATCAACACCTACCAAACCAGAGATCCAGAAGCTCCTAAGAGCCCATCACTGAAGTAGACTTAAAATGAACCCAACATGGTTCAGGGGATTTTATGGAAAAGGGGGAGGGAAAATTCTTAGAGCCACAGGTTGGGTCATTATGCACAGAGGCATTGCCTCTTCCCTATAACTGCCTGCAGCCCCCACAATCCATGACCCAAAATCCCCATGCAGATGACCTGCATCCCCAATGAGGCAGTCCCTTTGGAAAAAAGGCAAGGATGAGGGAAAGGATTGTACCAACATATGCTGTTTACATACTAAGTATGTCCATAACTAACGAAAAATAAAATAAAATTTAATTTAATTTAAAAAGACATTTTTGCAAGGTCTAATAGAGCATGAGAACATCACTTCTATAAATTGCTTTGATAAAGGAGCAATATTGGGTAGTGGCATGGGTATTAAAATGTTTTATCTATTAGTGACATTAAACTTTAGTAATAAATAATGTCCTTCTTAAAAAAGCTAATATTTCTGAATTCACACATTATTTTCACAGATAAAAAACAGTCATCAGCTGATAAATTGTCAAGAATCCCAACAAGGTTTTGGTTATTAAAGCTAATGATGCAATGGTTTATAGTATAATTACAATAGTAACCTGAAAATGTGATGAAAATATCAATTCACACTAATTATCTGAGATTAAGTTGCAGTATAATATAAAATCACTCTTTCCTCCACCTGAACTTCTAAGACATAAAACCATGCCAACAGCAAATAGCAGATATTAACTGTTGTGTTAATGCTGCAGAAAATTGTACTGAACTGAGGAATTAAATGAATTGGAGATAAATGTGTTGAATTCTTCAGGACTTCCCACATAGTAGCTTTCACTGGTGACTTCTGTTTTGAAGATCCCAGAACAAACCATCTCTACACAATGTTCATTCTGAAGACAATGGAGAAGTCTGGGTTCATTGTACCATGCACCTCATTGACAAATTATGATTTAGATTAAATTACTTTTTCACAAAAAGTAAGCTTAATAAATAGAAAATGCGAATGAAGTGAACTGCAATTAGATATTCCTCTACATGCAAAGAAAATTTTAAAGCAGTGAGAAGTAAATCAAAAAGCAATAGGCAAGCACAGAAATACAACCAAAATATTTGGATATGTAAAATATCCATAAAAATAAAATTATATAATTAGATAAAGTGGAGTTATTTACTTTGTATTTCTGTAGTATATTAGGACAGTACACTCAGAAACTCAGTTTATTGTCTAGCTTAGCATTTAGCCTGCTAGCTCAGGAGAATGGCATTCCTGTCACTTGCATTTATTGGTGACAAAGAAAAATTCAAAGAGTCTGATTCAGCACTTGAGGATATATCATGATGCACTTTTGTAAACTCTTTTCCACTTTTAAGCAACTTTTTATCCTTCATTAAATGTGCAGTGAGCATAAAACAGTGCATGCAAATAGAAGTAGCATTGTTTTAAAATACGTTAGCGTACATCTATTTTCCTCTACCTTATGGCACTGTGATACAGTGTGTAGGGTTCAATTACATATGTCAGTATAATTTGAGAATCTTGTTTGTACAGGGAAACAACTAGGGTTATACTAGTGAGAGTAAACATAAGAATGAAAGTTCAAGATAAAACTAAATTCATTTCCTCAGAGCATTTAAAAATACTAAGAAATAAATGTATCCGATTGAACTGCAGACTAAATTCACTTACTTTTTCAAGAAGAAAACACAAAACATCATGAAGAAGTTTTCCACCATCATGAAAGTTGTTGGGTCCAATTTGGGAAATACATCTAATTAAGGAAGAATGTACCTTAATGGTTTGCCTTGGGCCACAATTAATGGAGCCCTTTTGGGACTTTGGCTTCTGTTCAGGGTCCTTCAGTTGGACAATATTACTCTTCCATTTTGGAAATTAATGAAAGCTTCCATAAAAATACATTATCTGTCCTATTGATGAGTTCCCATTTCAGATTGAACTTCCTTTCCTAAATATTTACGTGTTTCTTATTATTAAAGGAAGTTTCCACATGCGTCCTTTTGTGCACATACTACAGACTTCTCATTTTAATTTATGACAGATAGCAGCCAACTTGAAAATGAATGTGCATCATATAACTGGTTGCTCATTTTCTTCCAAAGTTTTAACAGCCAATTATGCATATTGATTATTATTTTTTAAATGTTTATTTATTTATGTGTTTATTTATTTAAGAGAGAGAGAGAGAGAAAGACAGAGAGAATGGGCACACTAGGGCCTCCAGCCACTGAAAATGCCATGTGTCAGCATATGCATCTGGCTTTTGTGGGTCCTGGGAAATTGAACCTGGATACTGGGGCTTGGCAGACAAGTGTCTTGACCACTAAGCAATCTCTCCAGCCCCTATTATTTTTTTATTATTTCAGGAATATTGATTCCAACAGCAATACATTTTATATAGTCCTAATTTATACATTAAAAGTAGAACAAAGGCTTTGTCATAATCAATGTATAAAATAGCTTTTAATAATTTCCATGCTATGGTATTCATATTTGCTCTAATCTACTCTTCAGGGAGGTAGACTAAACATACTGACCTGCTTATCAAATGGGCTATTGCAAAAAATGTAATATCTGAGATATTTGAGGGTGTGATGTGTATTTTACCAGCATTCACACTCTGACTTGTCTACATTGGAGTAGCCTCGCTGACAAAATACTTAGAACATCTTAGCCCCAAAGATTCATGTGAGTAGTTGACATCTTCATGAAGGAGGGAGCTTTGAAATCAGATTGTTCCCAGGCTAGATCTGCATATAGCTTCCCCCCAACACCTTGACTGTAACCTTGAATGACACTAGAGAAGCAGAAAGAAAAAAATGTTGAGACTGGACTCGTGGTACGTTGAAATTGCTCTGTTTGACACCATTAGGTCTTGTGGTGAATTTGCTAACCAAACATAATTACAGGGTTTAGGGTAGATGATGTTGTCCCAGAGAATAGGTATAACTTAAAGGAAAATTGTACTATTGATATAGTAAAAGTCCCTCAGGGTCATATAGACTCAACAAGTGTCTTTTAGTTGATGCTGGTGCTGCTATAGCATCAGAGAACAAGCTGGGTAATAAATATGCATTTCCCAGTGTTCAAGTTGATTCACTGGGTGTCTGAAGAGGTTTCTCATAAGGTGTTACTTCTGTTCATGTCTTCATATGCTGGAAAGGGGGAAGGACTTCTCAGTTGTCTTTCATAAGGTATTAATCCCCCTTTTTAGACCTCAGCTGACATGGTCTGGAAAACTGTCAAAGGGATTGCGATTTCAATTTATGAGTTGAGGTGGGGAAAAAAAGCATTGTACCTTAGCAAATTCTCTTTTTTAATTCTTCTAAAATGTGTCTTACAGTCAAGAATATAATTGATCTTGGTAATCTTAAAAAGGAATACATAGTCTCTAACTATTTAGTGAATGATTTTATAAATTTTCATTAGATCATGCGGACTAATACTGCTATCCAGCTCAATTATACACTTGAACTATTAAATATTGAAGTATACAGAGGATGTAAAATACTTTATGAAATATGTGATAGTTGTTCATTTTCTGTCGCTAAAACACAAAAAGCTACTGGGAGCTTGAAACAATGAAGCTTGCATTGCTAATTTGGACCAGCGGAAACAAGGTCACTGTAAATGCCCCTGCATGAAACCCCAGTGTTATGATGAAGCAAAGTTTGAGAATTGCTGAGATCTGAGCCAGCATTTTATCAGTGTGTTTGTATAGTCCAATGATTTCACAGGTCATTCTCTTATTTAAATATAAACTCGAGGAAATTGAACCCGTTATTTTTTCATAAAAACAAGAACGAGGATCTTCTTCCCATTGTTCACACTAACAGAGGATTTAAGACAAATGTGAGAAATGAGATTAAAGTTAGGGAGCATGAAACATTTCTTTTCATACAATAAACTGGGAGATGCATTGATAAAAAATGTTCATAGACCATCCTTTATAAAAAATCAATGGCAAGATTTTAGTTTATTGTAAGCAGAGTCTCTAGTCCAGGGCTACCTGTGACTCACTCTAATCCAGGCTATGGCCTCAACCTCACAGCAATGTTCCTCCTCCTTTAGCTTTTTGCATACTGGGATTACAGGTTTGATCCACCCTGTCTAGTTTTTAGTATTGTAGCCATCTTGGACAATTCAACATGTGCCATTTAATTTCCTTTAAATTAAAATGAATATTGTATTCTTATCCTGTGAGCTTGTTGAAAATGCCTTAATTTAATGAATGTGACATCACATTACATTTGCCCAGAAAGTCAATTTTAAAACTATTATATAGAAAAAGATGATTGAAAACTGAAGAAAATCACAAAATTTCACAAATATCTGATAGATATATATTATCTAACAATCTACTAAGCCCTAATAATTAAGATTACACAGTTCTAACTTTTTTCCTATGCATGAGTTTTTTATTTATTTTGTCTCCTAGGTAGGTAATATCTTAAACCAGAAGGCTTTTAAAAACACAAAGCAACAAATATTGGAAGTGCAGAATCTATCCAAAACAAGTACCCTATGTTGCCAGGTTACAAATATTTATGTCGAAAGAAGAGGAAGATCTATGACAGTTGTTTAACTTGAAACTGAAAGATAATGAGAAAGGTACAGCTTTCTAAATATTAGCAGAATTATAATAAAATAAAAATTGAGGTTTTTAAAAAAATATCTTTCTTTCTTTCTCTCTTTCTCTCTTTCTCTCTTTCTCTCTCTCTCTCTCTCTCTCTCTCTTTCTTTCTTTCTTTCTTTCTTTCTTTCTTTCTTTCTTTCTTTCTTTCTTTCTTTCTTTCTTTCTTTCTCTCTTTCTTTCTTTACTTGAGAGAGAGAAAGAGGCAGAGATGGGGAGAGAGAGCGAGAATGGGCATACCAGGGTATCCAGCCACTGCAAACAAACTCTAGGCACATGCCCTCCCTTGTGCATCTGGCTTACGTAGGTCCTGGAGAATCGAACTGGGATCCTTTGGCTTTGTAGGCAAATGCTGTAACCACTAAGCAACCTCTCCAGCCCAAAACTAAGGCATTTTTTTTCCTGGATGTAACACAGTGCCTTTTATAGATCTCATATCCATCTACATGAAAACAATGTTTCACTAAGAGCAAGGGTACACTGCTTTAATAGTGAAGCATAACTTTCCCTACCACAGGTATTCAAATGTTGCCAAATTACCTCTTGCCAAATGGCCATTTAAAACAGATTCCTAATTTTTTTCTGGATATTTGATTCAATGTTTTCTTTTACTATTTTATTTGTTTACTTATGAGAGAGAGGGAGAGAGAAAGAGAGAGAGAGAGGAGAGAACAGGCATGCCAGGGCCTTTAGCCACTGCAAACAAACTCCAGATGCATGAACACTTTGTGCTTTTGGCTTAGTGAGTCCTGGGGATTCAAAGCTAGGTCCTTAGGCTTCACAGACAAGTGACATATGGCTAAGCCACCTCTCTAGACCTCAATGTTTCTTTTCTTTTCTTTTCTTGTCTTGTCTTGTCTTGTCTTGTCTTGTCTTGTCTTTTCTTTTCTTTTCCTTGGTTTAAGATTCCTTATAAAATACAAAAGGAAGCACTACAGAAAAAAAAAAAAAAAAGGCAGCAACTTGATTTTGTAATTTATATGGCCTCACTATTTGAAAAAAGCAGGCAGTTTAATGTTTTTATTTATCTTTCATTTAGAAAGCTTTCTTTCCCAAATGTTAGAGTTTGATCCTAATGATATAGTTGATGAATGCAAATTGGATTCTGATGTAATTATCCTTTACAGTCCAATAATCATAAACAGCTTTAACAACTTTCCTCTTACTCTGGATCAAAGTGAACTATATTTAATCAGTCATTTAGAAAAAGCATGTGTAAACAACACATGCAAAGAAAAAAAAAGTTAGAAATGTTGTAATTTTAATTATTAGGCTTAAGTAAATCATTGCACATGGTGTAATATATAGCCATCACATATTTGTGAAGTCTTGTGCTTTTCCTTGGGTTTTCAATTATCTTTCTCTAGACAATGGTTTAAAATGTATTTGAATTTCTGGCAAATGTAACATAGTGTCCCATTCATTAAATTATGCCATTTTCAACATGTTACAGGATAAGTTGATTAATCATTTTAATAACTGCTTTAAAGGAAATAAAATGGCACATGTTGAATTCTCAAAAAAAAAAAAAAAAAAACAAAACTCTATGTACTGTTTCATTTCACTTTGGTAAGCTGATTTTTAAGGAGCCTCATGTGAGGTTGCCCTGTGAGATATTACTTTCAGGTCCTCAGAGGCATGTCCCTTCTAGCCAGCCCGCAAGACCCTCTTGTTGTTCTCATGATAAGAAGTTGTCTTTGTTCTACTTTTACATATATATGTTTTCAAAAAATAACTCAGTCATTATACTAACGATGCCTGCCTGCACTGAATGCTGCCCACACATTTTTCCACTGGAAATTACAAAATTTTAATTAGAT
This sequence comes from Orientallactaga sibirica, assembly GCA_036365145.1. Taxonomy (NCBI): domain Eukaryota; kingdom Metazoa; phylum Chordata; class Mammalia; order Rodentia; family Dipodidae; genus Orientallactaga; species Orientallactaga sibirica. Next base: position 9,982,533 of record JAEOAD010000023.1, on the reverse strand, counting down.
TGAATTCGAATCTGCAGCAGTCACTTTTGTGGGTAATTAAGGCTACATTTGAGCATATGCATGATGTTTTTGCTTAGTTTTAAACATATGCATATTTGTGTCCATTTTATTTCTTCTTCTTCCTTGAAGAATATTTTAAATTTACAGTGCCAGTATACATACAAATACAACATGCTATTCAGTTTGATTAAATGTAATTTTATATGTTTTAAAGGAAATTATTCTGCGTGCTTTACTAGTTGTTACTTGACACAAAATATCCAGATGGACATTTTTCCTATGCATTTTTCCCAGGGCCATTTTTTTTCTTTCTTTCTTCTTTTTTTTAGATCTCAATGCTGTTTCAGAAAAAAAAAATGCTGGCATCTGTAGCATAGGAGACTTTTTAAAAATTATTTCCACATTGGTTAGTATCAAACATGGGATCTCCTGCATATCAATGCTGGGTGGAGAGCAAGTTATCCTTCAGTGTACTGCATCCTAAATTAAATATATATATATAATTTCTCCAATTAACTAATACATATATATTTCAGGAAACATTATGACAAAGAATATAATATCTTTGAATGGTACATTATTAGTATGATTAGAATATTAAACCACTGAAGAAAGAAACCGAGGAAGACATTTGGAGATTGAAAGTTCTCTCATGGAAGTACTAATCTTATAAAAATAGCCATCCTACCAATGCAATATTCATTGTAATTCCAGTGGAAATTCCAGCCCCATTTTTCACAGAAACAGAAAAAATCTAACATTTATATGGAAGCATAAAAGCATTCTGATGTCCAAAAAAAAAAAAAAAAATACTGCTGGTAGACTCACCATACTCAATTTCAGGATATAGTACAAAGCCATAGGAACAAACAGCATAGCATCGCCACAATACAGACACAAAATCTATAGGATAGAATAAACCATACAGGTTTAAGTTCTAGTATGTACAGCTACCTGCTCTTTGAAAAAGAGCCCAAAAACATACACTGGGGGAACAAAAGATAGCATTTTCAACCTGGTGCTGGAGAAACTGGATAACTACATGTAGAAGAATGAATCCTAGATCCGCTTGTCCTCTCATTCTGCACAAAGTCAAATGGGTCAAATTCCACAGGCATCAAGAACCTCAATATAAGACCTGATATCCTGTAAGACAACTAGAGGAGATGTAGGGAGAAGACTCCAAGATATCAGTTTAGGTAAAGACTTTCTGAATCCGATTCCAGTAACCCAGGGTTAATAAACAAACACTCTACCACTGGAATCTCATGGCACTAAAATGGTATTTGTACTAATGAGCAAATCAGCAACAGATTCAATAGACAACCTACGGAATGGAAGAAAACTTTGTCAGATATACATTTAGCAAATGGTTAACATCTAGAGTATAAAAAGAATTAAAAACAAACAAAAAAAAACACTAAGCAATGAAAAAAAATCTCACAGGCTAGAGAGATTGTTTAGTAGTTAAGGCTCTTGCCTATAAAGCCTAATGACTCAGGTTCAACTCCCCAGTGTCCATGTAGAGCCAGCTGCACAAAGTGGAACATGCTTCTGGAGTTTGTTTTCAGTAGATAGAGATCCTGGCACACCTGTTCTCTTGGTCTCTCCTATATCTCTCTGCTTATAAATAAATGTAAATATTCTTAAAAATCACACAGCACGTTCAAAAAATGTGGCAGAGAACTGAACAGAGAATTCTAAGGAGGAAGCATAAATGGCCAGTAAAAAATTGAAGAAAACGTTCAAGATCTCCATCCATTGGGGAAATGTAAATTAAAACTACTTTGAGATTCCATCTCATTAGGATCACAATAGCTATCATCAAACAAAATTAAATTACAACAAATGCTGGTGAGGGTGTGGGGAAAGTGGAGTCCTCATTTACTATGGTAAAGTGTAAACTGGAATAGCCATTATGGAACACAGTATGGTGGTTTCCCAAAAATTGTAAAAAAGATTTACAATTTGTTCCATCTAGCCCACTCCTGGGAATACACCCTAAGGAATCTATATTTTTACTAAAGACATACTTTCTCATGCATGTTTCTTGCTGCTCTGTTCAAAATAGAATTTTACCTTGTTCTCAGGATTTTAAAATACTTCTCTTAAGATCATGTGATTATAGCTTTTATTGTTCTCCCTTCAAATGTTCTAGATATTTATTTACCTTTGATCTCACTTTTATAAAGCTTTGTTATTTCAAAATGTCTTTACTTTTCTATAATATTATAATAAAGTCATCATTATTTTGACAAAAGATTGTGTCTTTAATCTATAATTTATATGCAATGATTGCTTGATATGTTTGTTCTGTTCTACATACTTTCTGGGTGTAACATTTTCCCTATTATGTGTTTAGAAATAGGTACATACAAATGATATTTAAAATAATCTATTTCTTAAGTATTCTAAACTCATTTCTATAATTGTCAGTACTGCACTGCTTGCCAACCTGGTAACAGAAGGAAATTTTGTCTCAGATTTTTCACAAATATATATATATATATATATATATATATATATATATATATATATATATATATTTTTTTTTTTTTTCCCCTGAGGTAGGTAGCCTAGGCTGACCTTGAATTCAGTATGTAATCACTGGGTGGCCTTAAACTCATGGTGATCTTCCTATCTCTGCCTCCTGAGTACTGGGATTAAAGGCGTGTGCCACCACAACTGGCTTAAAAATATTTTAAAATTAGCTTTATTTCTTTGTGTCATACATCAGTGGGAGTGGCTAGAGTTCACATAAAAATTAATTTTTCTTAATTGAATGACTTATACCTAAAAATGGTCTTGGAATCAAAAGGAACAAAACACAAAATTAAGTACCTCCTCTGCCAGCGATTCTTAAAATGTTATATAATGCCGAATATTTGACATTAAGGGGAGGGCATAGTCCTTGTAAATTAACTTTAGTTCAGTTGCAAAAGACTCGGGCTGGACAGATGGTTTAGCAGTTTAGGCGTCTGCCTGCTAAGCCTAAGAATGCCAGTTCCAATCTCCAGGTCCCACGTTTAGCCAGATGCAAAGTGATGCAAGGGCACAATACTGCACTTTCCCACAAGGTGGTGCACACATCTGGAGTGTTTTCACAGCAGCTAAGAGGCTGCTGGTGAGTCCATTCTCTATCTGTCTCCCTCTCCCTCTCTCTTCTGTCTGTCTCTCTCAAAAATAAAAGACTCTTTCTAATTGAATGATAACTTGTATGTTTATTTACTATTGTTCTATGAGAGATGGCTTCTCAGATGCCATATTTCAGCTATGATTTACATCCTCAAGGTTCATATCCTCAAGAATTTAACTATACTTTTCTTTCAACAGCCTGGAAAAGATACCAACTATAACCTGACTATCAATCTTTGAGACATTAAGAACTTAATCTTAGAGAACCGAAGCCATCTGACACTTCAGGGTAATCTCAATATTCCATCCCAACACAAAATAGCTTTTACTGTTGAATCTTCTTATTATGGTATATCTCCCTTCTTTCTCTTTGTTATCTATCTATCTATCTATCTATCTATCTATCTATCTATCTATCTATCTATCATCTATCTGACATCTATCTACCTATTTATCTATCATCTATCTATGATATAATAATATTCTCTCTTCTCTTTTCTCATCTTCCTTCAGACTCATTATATCCTGCCTCCAGTTCCCAAGTTCTGGGATTACAGGTATATACTACTATGTCTGGTTTATTTCAATAATTTTATCATTCTGTTTATCATTTTTTGGATATTTAATGAAACATTGAATTATAATTAAATTAAAGTTTAGAAATAGAATTGATATGTCACGCCCTCTCAATGTATCTAAACAATGAATCCAGATTTCTTTTTTTCAGTTTTTTTTTTCTTTTCTTTTTCTCAATGCTAAGGGTAGAGCCAAGCCCTGCATATGAGGTTGGCAAGTGATCTAACACTGAGCTTCACTCCAACTGCTGTATCTCCAGTTCTAATTTGTTATATACAAATTGTTAGTCAGTGATGATTCATGATATCTACCTTCCTACTGATTTGTTAGATTTCTTAATCTTATTGTTATGTGGGACTCTTAAGCTGATAATATAAAATACTTCTTCTTTTAGAACTAAAGTATAAACTTTCAAACCAGTGATCCAGCCTTACATTTTCACTTCCAGGATATTATCTCCATTGTATTCAGATTCATATATCTTAATCAAAAATATGAGTGTTCTCTTTTCCCCTGGGACTGTGATCTGAATGCATTAACAATGAGCTGTCTCACCAGCCCTTTTAAAAATTGTTTTCTTGAGACATCTTACTAGGTTACCCAGGCTGGCTGTGAACTCATGCTATGGCTCATTCAAGATAGACAGAGGTTGATCCTGTGTCATCCTGTGTCATATTCTCAAGGAACTAGGATCAAATGCCTGTGCTAGCAGGCTCAGCACAAGTATTTTACTATCATTAGACTGGGCAAAATATTTCCAATACTACTTACTTTCCTTATATTTCTATTATCTATTTGCAATGTCATCCATGAAACAGAAAAATTCTGCCACCCAATCGCCAATTCAAATGTTACTTCCTCTCATACACTATGTTATTGATAGTCTTTAAATATACAGAGGAGAAACCTTCTGATATTACTGTCGGCCACGTTAAAATATGGTGAGCTTATATGGAGGCACTGTCACAACAACCTAAATCTTAAAATTCCACCTAGAAGATAAATGAATTATAAATAAAAATATTAGTATTTTAATTACATAGTCAGTTTTTTTTTTCTTTTCCAAAGAATCAATTTCTGTTAATCCTACTAAAGAAAAAACCTAGATAGTATATATACCAAATAAGGTAAGAAATTGGTTCTTTATTAATATATAATATTGATACATATTAGGAGCAAAGGTCACCATTTTTCTGTTATATAGATAGCTAGGGACTGGCCAGCAGAAAAATGGACCTTTTCTGTCCTTGGAAGACTAGAACTGGTATCTGATCCAGTCTCACCCAAGATGGCTACAAGTATTAACTCCAGTGTCAGCTTCTTGCTTCTTTTATACTTTTTCCTGCGCATAGCCAACATGTGGGCTGGCCCTTCCTGAGTTAGCCTCTTGAGCCCACTAACTGATCAGGTCCTTCCCTTACATACCAGATTCTGATGATGAGGTTCATTCTAATTGGAAGTTTTATTCATATAAATGGACCTAAGCCACATGTAAACCTCCCTGGCCCTTTTGATAGGTCTTGGCCCACTTCTCCTCTCTAAGCCCCTATGTGAGGGAGTTTTTTTTTTGTGATCTCCCCTCCCCATTTTCAGCCTGGCTACAGATTACTTTTTTCCTGGTCTTCCTGCTTAGATTTGAGTGTCAGTGTAATCAAGTTCACATTGCTGGCAGAAAGCATCTGACCAAGAGCAGCTTATGGGAAAAAAAAAAAAAAAAAAAAAAAAAAAAAAAAAAAGGTTAATTATTTTGGCTTACAGATTTGAGTGGAAGCTCCATGAAGGCAAAGGAAAACAATGACATGAGCAGAGGGTGAACATCACTTCCTTGCCAACATCAGACAGACAATAGCAACTGGAGAGTGTGCCAAACAATGGCACAAGGAAGCTGACTATAACACCCATAAGCTCACTCCCAACAATACATTGCCTCCAGGAAGGTTTAATTCCCAAATTGCCATCAGCTGGGGACATGGCATTCAGAATACTTCAGTTTATGGAGGACACCTGAATCAAACCACCACATTCTGCCTATGATTCCCATAAAATGGTAACCATACATGATGTAAAATACAATGTATTTAGTCTAACTATAAAAGTTCCCATAGCTTTTATCAAGCCCAATGATGTTCAAACATCCCCACAATCCAAGGACTTTTAATTGAGCCATAATACTAAAAAAATGCAAAATAAAAAACCATAATGGCACAGAATAAACATTCACACTGCAAAAGATGGCATTGGGCCTAGCAAGGAAATTTGAAGATCAGGACACTCCTTTAGCATTCCAGAGCTTTCAAAAGACTCTGCATTCTTCCTGTTGCCCCAGTGCAGGTCAGCAGGTCCAAACTCAATAGTTGTAATCTCTCATACAATTACACCTAAATGGGCAGCTGTTTGGGCCCAAATATTACATTTTTCTGTGTCATATCCTTGTGCTCACACCAGTCCACTTGTATGCAATGCAACCTTGCACAAGCACTCAGGATATGGACATTAACAGCAAGCCTCTCACACAAACTGTTTCTACCCATGCCAGACAAAGCTCTTTCTGTCATAAGCCAAACCTCACTGTCCATAGCTATTATTGAATTCAGTTCTTTCAACTCTGACTAGAATCAAGCTGTACTTACATCAAGCTGTACTTACAGCACTGCAAGGCATCTCTTAGGAAAAGATTTAAATTTGTCCACATTTCTCACCAAAGCAGTTGCAAAAGGCCAAAAGCCACACATTCAGGGTTTCTAGCAGCAATGACCCCACTCTCAGTACTAACTTTACTATTGCAGTCAGGTTTGCATTGCTGGCAGAAAACACCTGACCATGAACAACTGGGGAAAAAAAAAAAAAAAAAGTTCATTTTGGTTTACAGACTCAAAGGGAAGCTCCATGATGGCAGAGAAACATGATGGTATGAGCAGAGGTTGACATTACCTCTTGGCCAACATCAGATGGACCACAGCAACCAAAGAGTGTGCCAAACACTGGCAAGAGGAAACAGACTGTAACACCCATAAGCCTGCCCCCAACGATACACTGCCTCCAAGAGGGTTTAATTCCCAAATTGCCATCAGCGTGGGTTATATCATTCAGAACACCTAAGTTTATGGGGGACACCTGAATCAAACCATCACAGGTGCTTTCTTGCTGTGATGTGTGTGTGTGTGTGTGTGTGTGTGTGTGTGTGTGTGTGTGTATACATATGTGTGTGTTTCTGTGTGTGTATGAGAGAGAGACAAAAAGAGAGAGACAGAAGCTTCTTTCCTTGCAGAGGCCTTTCTTTATGTGAGAGACCTTTTCTTGTTCTCCCTTCTTCCTTACCAGCCATGTTGAAAAGGGGGAAACCTTCTTTTGGCTTTGGCTTTCATGTTTTATTTCCCTACTAAACCTCCATAAAATAAATATCATAATTCATATTTTACCCTGCTCTAAGTCTTTATTTTCAATTCTTTGAAAATTTGGTCAAAGATCCAGGGTTGGTGTTCATATGCCTGGGGGATCCTACATCTTTATAGATATCTAATCCCTCCCAGGATACCAACCCTGCATCAATATATACTTCAAGATGTTTGAGGATAGGTTTACTAACATTTCACTGTTAACCATATATATATATATATATATATATATATATATATATATATATATATAGTGAACACTTGAATATGACTTCAATTTATTCAAAATGTGTTCCAATGTGAAGAAACATGTATTGGGAAAGAATCAAGGAACTCGATGCTACATATAAAGACTATCATAATACAATTGCAGAACCCTGAACATCTATAAAATAAACAATCTGAGTTTTGTCTTGCCTGCATTGACAAATTAATTGGTTTGGGATTGAACAGGGCGAGAATTTGGATAAATAATATGACTATGAATGATATGAAAGAGAGTGTTCAATACAGGGATAGAATGACCATGGTGTCACAAGTGTTCAGAATTCTAGGGAGGGATCTAGAATGGTTGTCAAGGTTGATTTGAAGAAAGACAACAAACACAATATGGAACCAAGATAGACAAACAGAAGCTTGGAATATACATAGAGTAAGAGCCTCAGGGATGTGTATTAGAGGTAGTTAAAGGTGAGTGTGAGCGCGCGTGTGTGTGTTTGTGTGTAAAACATGCTGGCTTTTACCAGAAATCTTCTGAACCTACCCCCATGGTATTGAATGTGGGTCTACATTATGTTTTGGAGAAATTGACATAGATGGGTATACATAGAAACTGTAAATTCAGAAACGAGCTGATGTATTGTCCACTGTTTTGCTCTGGAGGGGCTCAGAAGAACATGCAGTCCTTCAGGTGAAGCAGTGTCTGCTTTGTTTGCCTCAAGCAGAACAATCTATTGTGACCAACTATAGCCTAGTACATTGGAGTAAAGGGATTCTAGGAATATAATTTGGACATGGCTAACTTGACTGTATAATTCCAAAACCACAAAGTTCCTTTCTCTAGAACATATTTAAGATATTTTTGGTAATATAGTATGAAGAATTCCTTAACATTACCAATTGAATGGCTCAACAAAGATTTCTGAGAGCTGTGAAAATATATGTTTAGAAAACATATTTGATGTGTCTTTGAGTCATAATTCCTTTGTAATTTTATAATAGCAAGCTAAAATACTATATACTGGTTTTATAAAACATGGTTTTATAAAACAATTGAAGTATCTGTTCAATACTGCATGATAGGATGAAGTATATTCAAAGCTTATTTTCTATTTAGTATAACTTTAAATATGACATCAAATTCCAGTTTTATTTTTTAATGCCAAATCTGCCAAGGCACCACCTACATTTATTTGTCCAAATAAGGAGAATTGATGTGTTCAAAATAAAGACATTATATTATTTAAGCACAGAATGAACAATGTATAGTCTGATAATGTTCTCCTACAAATTGTGGTTATAAAATGTAATTTTGTGTAAAATCTATCCAGCTGTGCTGTCTTTGTTCCATTCTAAGAATCTTTTATTTTGCTATCATTATAAATGAATTAGTAAGCTTGACTGTTTAAGAATGACTTTGTTTTAGAATCTAGTTGTATAATGAAATAAAATATCTCTCAATATTATATGTTATTAACAGCTTTTATTATCAGATAGATCACTTAATTGGCATGTTTATTTCCACTTGGGCATAAAAATTAAGATAATTTTCAATTATTAATATAAAACATTCCGTGGGAGTGTGAAATCTACTGATTAACTTAAAAAAATCTAAATTTTAATTCCTACTGTTGTCAGAAGAAACACTAGCAAAATAAATTCCAACTACGCATGTTTAAGATTTTTTTATGAGTTCACTTTTTGATACAGCAAAGTCAAGCTTTGCAAAACATAAACTTCAAATCTCCCATAATTATAAAAATATCAAAATTCAGATAATTATTAAAGTAATGCAGCTCACTTTAACGATCACTGATTTATATGAACATATTCGTCATCAGGAATAAATTTGCCTCAGGTCTTATCTTTTCACATTGAAGATTTCAGTTACGATAAATTTTAAGGTTTTAGTGCATAAAGCAAAACAAAGGAATAGTACCCTCCAGGGTTTTGAAGCTGGCTGCCCCAATGGGAGGAAGTAGAGATTGTATTCGTTCCTTTCTCGTTACTTTGAACAAATTCCCGACAAGGAGGAGAGATTGGGTTCATTTTTCAGAGGATAATAGTTAATTTTAGTGGGGAAGGTATGACTGTCCAGCTATTCTCATTTCGGTGAGGAAGCCGAGGATGAACAGGAAGTTGGCCAGGCTATGAAATCTCAAGGTCTTTCCCACTGATCCACTTCCTATAGCAAGGTTTCACCTCTTAAAAGTTCCATAACTTTCCCAAATCATGCTACCGGATGAGAAACAAGAATTCAAACACATGAGCCTATGGAGGACTTTTAACATTAATACCAAGGAATTGTACTGCTGGCTCCCATGGACTTCATGGCCAACTCATGCTACAAAATGCATACAAGCCCCAACTTCTCATGTGTTTATATTATTTAACCATTGCACTTTTGTTCAAAAGTTCAAAGTCTTTTCTGAGTCTCGTGGTAATTTCTTAACTGTGACCACCAAAGAGATCACAAAGCAAATATAATTCCAATATATAAAGTCACCAAATAATCATTACTATTCCAAAAGTGAGGAATGGGGGCATAGTGAGAAAGACTGGACCAAAGCAAGCCTGAAAGCAGCTATGGCAACCATTCAATCCTGTAGCTACATGTTCAATATCTAAGATTCATGATGAAATTGCCTGGCCTCCAAAAGGCTTGGGTAACCCTGTTCTTTTAGCTTTCCTGCCTGTGGCACAAATAGCCGTTTTATTGAGTGCCATCCACTTGAAGTCTATATCTTTTCCTGGTATAAATTCCATGGCCCTGGCATCTCCAAGCCCCCAGGGTTTCTGTGGCAACTGTAGGTTCACTAATAAAGCTTCATGCATTGACTCCAACCCTGTCATACTTTGCTTGGCCTCAGCTGCATGACTCCCTCAGTACTGAATTCTTAATGCTTGTGAATGCAGTAGTAGATGAATAATGATGGTCAGTTCTGCTGCTCGCTCAGGATAGAATCTGGCTAATTTGGATTTCAGCTGTAGTGGTCATGAGAGACTGGCTCGTCACATTTTAGTAAAAATATAGAGGATATATGGAAGAGTATTCAGGCTGTAAAACCTTCTGGCCTGTCCCTAGTAAACTACACTTTCCAGCTCCATCTTCCAAGGTTATGCAACCTTTCCAAACAGTGCTACTAGTGGCAACCAAGCATTTAAATACCAATTGTTCAAAGTAGAGTCTATAGGAGCCAGTTTACATTCAAGCCATATCAACATCTACCCCCCCCATGACGATCTTCTATTCTATCTGTGTATTCTATCTGTGACTCCTTCCCAGTAAATTCTTAAGTAATAAGCAACACAGAGAAATCAAATGTTCCCATTCCAAACTGTTGACTCAAGAAGTCATCATAAAATAGTTACATTTTTAATCATTCATTTTAAAGGATATTTGTTACAAAAATCACAGCATGAGTTAGAATAGATTATAGATTGTCCACCAGATACCTATGAAAAAATCTAAATGCATTGTAATTAGTTGGTATTAGTCAGGATTAGAAGCAGGAAAAACACTGAGGATACCACAAATGACAGCTAGAGGATATGAAAAAGGATGTTAGTATAAGCTTAAGGGACCAGGTTTTAGAAAGGGACTTCAGAAAAAAGTGAGAGATAGAGCAAATGAAAATTTCTATATAGAAACAAGACGTATAAGACTGATAGCTGTCAGTAGAGGACTTGTCTATAAGCTCACCCCTAATAACACTCATCTAGTAAAGCTATACCTCTCAAATACCAAGAATTCAAAACACATGAGTTTATGGGGGAAAATCTGATTTAAACTGCCACATTTTGTTCTTGGTGTCCATTAACTCAAAACCATAACTCATAACCGTGATATAATATACATTAGGTCCCACTTCAATGTCTAGGGGCTGCAGTGATGGTTTAGATGTTAAAGTGCTTGTCTGTAAAGCCTAAGTACTCAAGGTCACATCCCCCTATACCCACATAAGGCAGATACACAAGGTGGTACATGCATCTGGAGTTCGTTTGCAGTGGCTAGAGGCCCTGGTGTGCCCATCCTCTCTGTTTGCCTTTCTCTCTGTGTCAAATAAATGAATAAATAAAATATTTTTTATTATTTTTTGGAGAGAGAGAGACAAAGAGAGAGAGAGAGAGAGAGAGAGAGAGAGAGAGAGAGAGAGAGAGAAGACAGAGATGGGTGCCAGCAGTGTCTCAGCTGCTGCGAAGGAAATCCAGATGTGTGCGCCCCCTTGTGGTCAAGTGTGGCATTGTGCCCTTGCGTCACTGCATCTGGCTAAACGTGGGACCTGGAGATTGGAACTGCTGGAGATTGGAACCAGTGTTCTTAGGCTTATGAGGCAGGCACCTTAACCCCTAAGCCATCTCTCCAGCCCAAATAAAATACTTTTAAAAGGATATTATATATATCATATCATATCACTAAAACAGGGACACTATCAAATCCTTTATCTCTAAGTCCAACAATCTGTAACAGTGACAATGTTCTCAGCAGTGCAAATTCCACTCCTATGGCTAGATTGTCCCTAGTCCTGGCCGATCTCCATCCTGAACCTGTAGCTTCCCATTGTGGTCATTCTATAGCCCTGGTATTTCCAAAACCTTATTGGTTCCACTGGTTCCCACAGTTTATCCATGCCATGGCTTCATTGGGCCTTCACCCAGGGACTTCAAAAACCACACCTCACTTGGAATAAATTGCTATTCTGAGACCAAAAATAAACATTTTATACTGACTGAAAGGTCTGAACTTCTCTGACAATGTTGGTTCTAGTTCCAATATTTATTGAATGAGAATTATAAAAGTTTCTTGTTTTTCCTCTGAGACTTTCTAATGTGAGTCATTTCATCTCTTTAATGTTTTGATCTGTTCTATCTATTCTATCAAGTATGTCTTCTGCACTGATCTGGCCTCCTTCCTCTTTTTCAGCCAGTTGCATATCTAATTGACACCACGTGCCACGTGTTCTCTTTTCTGTTTTTTATTTTCTCCTCATACTTTTTGGAGTTATTATGCTTAATATTCCTGTTCAATAATATAACACTTTGGGATTTTAAAATCTGTTTGAAATCTTTCCACAGAGGTCTTAATTTTCATATAAACTCATAATTTTTTTCTTTAATTCTTCTTTACAATTTTATCATTTTATTTTATGTTATTGCAATTTTGAGAGGTAGTTTTCTTTAATTTTTATTTTTTTTTTTCTTTATCTTCACAATTTACAGTTTCCAGAGCAGATTGCCAAGCACTAGAAGAGAGAATATGTCCAGAAGTTTTTTTTTTTTTTTTTTAATCCTGTGAGTTCACTACAGAGAAAAAGCAATCTAGAACTGATCATCAGCTGGGCTGAAAATTCCCTTCCTCATGTTCTATTTCATAACCCACAAGTGACTATCAAGGACTCTGCCATTGTGAATTGAATTGTTCCTTGTTTATTTTTCCCCAGCTCTGGATAAAGAAGGCAAGAGCTACAGATCAGGGAAGAGGTGGTCAGCAGCCCTATCTTGACTTTGTTTATCACGCCAGGTTCTAGCTGCCTTGCAGCATCTCTGTGCTTTCCTGCATTAGTAATATTCTGTATTAACCAATATTGCCCACTCACCATGGTTCCAATCTATTATTTAGGCAGAAATTTTCCAGGTTTCAGTATCTTCTTTTCTGTTATGTCTTGGATTTACTTTTTTTTTTTTTTTTTTTTTAGACTTTCAGAGCAATATACCCAAAAATGAAAAACAAAAAAACAAAAAATAAATAAATAAAAAGGGAGAAGGTCATAGAGAGAGCCAAGCCTTAGTATTTCAGTGTTATTACTGTGTTTTACTATAAATGAATTTATTCATTGTCATTTTCAAAAAGTTACTCTCCTTTTATTCTAATATCTTCTGTTGGTTTTTAAATCTAAGTCTGAAAATTTTTTAAAAATTATTTCACTCAAAGGGTGGAGTCTGACTCCCCGATATAACGATGCACTATGTGGATTGGATGTGACTGTCTAATAAAGAAGAGAACTAATTAGAAGTCAAAATGTATTTCTTTGGAGATAGAAGAGCCACAAAACTCAAAGCAGTTTTCTTGTTGCTCTTTCTTTGGGATTGCTTACATTGTGAAGCCCGCTGTCTGCTTATGAGAGTACTGAAGGAGTCTATGCAGATGACCACATTGTGAAGATCTATTATTGGCAAGTCATTTGAGAACAAAGTCCTATTCCCAGGGGAGCCTTCAAATGATTATTGTCCATGTTGAACTCATGACTGCAATCTCTTGAGAATTTCTTAGAAGTATTAAATGAAGATACTCCATTCTTTACCCAGGCACATTTGGGATCACAAATGTCTGCTAAATTTTGGAGTAATTTGTCAGGCAGTAATTGATAACAAATATAGTATCTTGAAACAGACTAATTCAATTGGGACTAATTTACATTTATGTTGTCAAAAATATGAACTCTTACCCACTATGATTTCTTATGTAGCATGGTTCTTAAAATTACTTTTGTTTTTCTATAATTTTGATATCATAAATCTCAATGTCTTATTATGTTAGATTAGTTTAGGTTTGACAAATGATTATAATATACATAAACCATTATCATCATAATGGACAATAACTTCCATTGAAATTATTCTCTAGAATTGAAATTGAAATTGTTCTCTAGAATATCTTTGTGGATAAGTCTATTACCTTTTTTTAGTCTACAAGCAATCACTTGATAATTGTCACTATAGATTTTCTACTTTACAAAGAAAGTATGCAATATATCATCTTGTGTGTTTCACTTAGAATCATTCATGTGAAAGTTCACCTCAAGTGGATATAATGATTATAGTTTATAACTTTTATGATATAATTACTTTCAAAGTTATTTGAAGAGAAAACTTTCTGTACACATACATTATTTTTTTGATAAATATCTTGTGTGAAATTTCCTGAGTTATATAGGTAAATGCATGAATTTTTTAAAATGCAACTAATAAATTTCCATTTCATATTTTGCCAACATGTATGAGATTTACAGTGTTATTCTTACCTTCCCATGACATTTTTTGACCCTTTAATTTTAGTGAATGTGCTAGTTGCATCGACATCTCCCTGGTGTTTTAATTTGTATGCTCATAATGACTAATGATATTGATCATCTTTTTCATTTGTTGATTTTCCATTTGAACATTTTATTTTATTTATTAATTATGTACATACTTAGCATGGATACATCATGTGTTGGTACTATGTGGTGTTTGTCTTTCTGTGTTGTGTGAGTTTGCTGAATATGATCTGTTCCAAGTCCTTCCATTTGTTTACAAATTTCATTGTATTGCTTTTTCTTACTGCCGAGTAGAATTCCATCATGCAAATGTACCACAACTTCTTCTGATAACAGGCACCTGGGTTGTTCCAGTTCTTAGCTATTATAAATTGAGCAGCTATAAATGTGGTTGAGCAAATATCTGTGGAGTGAAGTGGGGAGCTTTTAGGGTAAATGCCCAGTAAGGGAATAACTGGGTCTGTTGGCAGCTATATATTAAACCTTGTCAGGAATCTCCATATTGATTTTCATAGTGGTTTACAAGCTTACAATCACACCAACAGTAAATGTCGGGTCCTCTTTCACCACATCCTCACCAACATTTGTTGTCACTTGATTTTTTTACTGATTTTCATACTGGATTAAGGTGAAATCTCATACTTGTTTTAATTTGCACTTCCCCAATGGTTATGTATGTTGAACATTTTCCTAAGTGTATTTTAGCCAGTGATATTTCTTCCTCTAAGAATGTCTTATTCTGCTATCTGCCCCCTGTTTTGAGTGGGTTGTTTGGTTTTTTTTATTTAGTTTATTGCGTTCTTTGAAGATTCTAGATATCAGGCCTCTATCAGTGGTATAGCTGGTAAAAGTTTTCTCTCACTCTGTGGGCCATCTATTGGCTCTGCTTATGGGATGTTTGTTCAAAAACTTTTACCTTCATGAGATCCCATTGGTTGGGTGATTTTTTAATTTCCTGGGCTATGGGGGTTTTGTTCAGGAAGTCTTTCCCCACTCCTATATCGTGGAGAGTTCCTCTTATTTCTCTTCCAATAGGAGAAGAGTTTCAGGTCTTATATTGAGGGCTTTAATCCATTTAGACTTGATTTGTGTGTATGGTGAGATGTGTGGGTCTAGTTTCATTTTTCTATGTATGGTTATCATGTTTTTCCAGCACTGTTTGTTGAAAATGCTTTACTAAAGTCTATGTTATTGGCATCTTTGTCAAAGATCAAGTAGCTATAGTTACTTGACCTAAAATCTCGGTATTCAATTCTATTCCATTGCTATATATTTCTGTTTTTATCACAGTATGTTTTTAGGATGTTGTTCTTTTCTTTTCTTTCCTTTTTTTTTTTTTTTTTTAGATCAGATATGGGATACTTCTAGAGGTGTTTCTTTTGCTGAGGATATATGTGGATATCCAAGGGCTCCTGCCATTCTACATGAATTTTGAGATCATTTTTTCTATCTCTGTGAAGAATGATGATAAAATTTTTATTGGTATTACATTAAATTTATGTATTGCTTTTGTTAGAATTGTCATTTTCACAGTATTAATTCTACCTATCCAGTAGTATGAGAGGTCATTCTATCTTCCCAAGTCCTCCTCAATTTCTGTCTTGAGTGTTTTCATTATTTAGGTTTTTCACATCCTTGGTTAGTTTTATTTCAAGGTATTTAAGTTTTTGTTGCTAATGAAAATAAGATAGCTTCACTGATTTCTTTCTCTCTATATTTTTCCTTTGCATATAGAAAGGCTGCTGATTTTTTGTATTGATATTTTATGTATATGAATGAAGGTCCATAATATAAAAATTCTACATATAATAACTCTAATGGCTCACTGAATATGTTATAGTCGAGAAACAATTTTCCAATTTCAAAAGCTCTTAAAATTTTTAGACAAAATTCTCAGAAATGACATATAAGTCATTAAAATGTTTGTTGGATAAGTGTTCTCTCACACCAAGTTCATAAATTGGCACAAAGCCAGTAACATTGAACTTTGATGATCTGACTTACACCAATATTCAACAATATTTTCTCAGAAATCACATGTTCACATGATATGAGTACAACATTAAATGTTTGGCCCAATAATTCCACATCTCCACAACATTAAAGTTGCCTCAGAAATCCCAAACTTACTTACCTTATAAATCTCCCCCAGTAGCAGAAGACTCAAAAGGAAACTAAGACACTATCTTGTTTAGTATGAATTATCTTAGAATGGTATTCAGAAATCTTTGATTCTGGCCCTTTTCCAATAAGTCTGCTTTCCACATCAAGTAGATCCTCTGTCACTCATCTTCAAAAGTAAATGATAAGGTTATACTTCAGGTGCTCTTTTTGTTATTCTCAATTTTAAACAATGTCTTCCAGGTTTATTTCAGCTATGCAGATTTTTTTAAGTGAACTACAGATTTAAAATAAAAAGTTTAGAATTACTTTCTTGAAACTCTATGATCATGAGATTACAGGAAAAATACCCAATGTAAACACCTTTCTAGCAGATGGACAAGCTGACAATAAAAATCCAGGACACTTGAGGGAAAAAAAAAAAAAAAAAAAAAAAAAACATATTTTCAGCAAATGCTACCAAAGTACAGCCTACTTAAATCCCCAAAGCTAGTGGCCAGAAAAGTAGATATTTTTGAGAAATTGCTAAAGACCAAATTAGAGACATTCATGCCGAGACTTCACATCATATTACAACCTTTTTTTTTTTTTCTCCCAGAAATAATACAAGGAGGTCAAAGGAACATTTCAGAAAATCATCAGAAATCTTGCTTCATGGTGCTGTTAAAATTGGCCTAGAAACCCATCTTTCTATCTTCTTTATGTAACAGAATCCATCACCATTAGGATCAAACACAGCAAGGCTGCAGTTTGAGGGTAGTGGTGAGACTCTGGAGAGAGGAGAGCAAAGCTATTGATAGTGGTGATTGTGTGTGAAGGATGCGTAGGAACTTTTTAAAAGTTCCTGTGCCTGTGTTCAAAATGTCATTTCTTCTCCCTCACCCTTCAAAGAGAAAACTGTTACAAGAAGTGCAGAATGTCCATACAATTAGAACATGTGGACACAGTGATAAGAGATTCCCCTGAGGAGTAAACTCAAAGAAAAGACACAAAGATGAGGAAAACTTAAACCTAACCTCCTAAGGAAGAATCAGTTTTCAAAGCATGCTTAGCTCCTATCTTTTTGAAATAATAGCCTTATAGTAATCACAAATAACTTTTTGAGTTATCTCAGTAAATACCAATATAGAATGCATATATCATAATGTGCATGCTTAGTTACTGAAACTCTAAGATATTAGATCATAGTAAATACCTGACATGAAACTAGAAGTCAGAGATCTTCAGGATGAATTGGGACTTGGATATTTCACTGCTTGACACATATCACCAAATACCCCCCTTGGCCTGCAAGCAGATCCACATAGAAAATTCTAGTGCATTCATTATATGAATCATATAAATACAACATGCACATTTATAAGAAAATTGAATGGTTTAGTGTCAAAAACATATGAAGCATACAAAAACACAATAAGGTACAGAATATAAAGAGACCCATTGAAACTCAAAACTACACCCAGATATAATACAGCTTTGTAATTATCAGAAGCATATTTTAAAATCATTGTGATTAGCATGTCAAAAGCTGTAATTGAAAAGGTAGCCAACGTCAAAGATTGCATGAATAACTTTATTAGCCAGTGGCAACTACAAGAAATAGATAAGTGAAGCTACTATAAAAATCTTAAAACACTGAGAAAGACATAATATATCATGTGTTTGTCAGCAGATGCAATGTGGCCTATGAAAGAATCAGCTAGCTTGATTCCAAGTCAATGCAAATTTCCACAGTGGAGAAAATTCTATGTAAAGAAAAAAAATGTTTTACAACACACATGGTATTGCTTCTGATAGTCAGAAACAATGCCAATATCATGGGGTCTATCATAATTCTACCTAGAATTCTAGAACCTTTAGAATGACTGAATAAGAATCAAAATGTATTTGAAGGAATAATTGTGCAAAACAGGTAATATAAAGACTCATTACTCCCAAAGGAACAGTGAAAAGAATACAGTAGACTGCATTCCTTGAAACCTTGTAAAGAAGCATGATGATTTTTCACCATTTTGTAAGAAAGAGAATATAAAATGTCACAACTACTACTAAAGTCGGCTTGGAAGATTGTCCTTTTCCTTTCATTTTTGAAAACATTTTCATATTGCAATAACTACGTTAACAAGAAGTTGAAAGGATTAGTACAATGGGTCAGTGGATGAAGTGCTCAAGTGCTTACTGTGCCAGCCAAAATATCTGAATTCTGAGCTCTAGAATCCAAGTAAAAGCCAGAAGCCAAGGACGACTTCTATAGTCCCAACACATCTTTAGGAGGTAAGACACAGACAAGAGACTTCCCCTAAGCAGTGCCTGATGAATTCAGTGATGAATAATAATAAGAATGGGAGACCCTCCCTCAAATTAAAGGATGGCAAAGAAGGACACCCAAGAGTTCCTAACTTTCACACACACACACATACACACTCACACATACACACACGTGCACACAAACACGTGTGTGTGTGTGTGTGTGTGTGTGTAAATGTTGATAGCAGCTTCATTTTTCATCAGTTCAATAGGAAATAAGAAAGTTTTAATAGGAATTTGGTTTTGGAATTGATTTGAGTGTATCTCATAAGTATTCCATGTGTTGAAAGCTAGGTACTTCACTGATCGCCACTGTGACAATATTAAGAGAAAGTGGAACCTTTAAGAGATGGGCCCACAGGAAGATGGTTAGGCCACTGAGGGCACTCTCTATGGAATGGCTTGATATTTTGGACTTGAAGAGTGAGGTAGAACTCACGAAAGCAGATTATAATATAAAGGATAAGAGTAGCCTCTTTTTGTCTCTTGTGACCTGTCCCACCATCTAATCTCTTACAATGTGCTTCTGATATTGGATGCCATCTGCCAACAGGCCATTCCAAGAGATCAAATCAATGGGGATGCCCAATCTTATCCATTAGATTCATAAGTTAAATAAACCTATTTACTTAATAAATTCAGATTTACATACTTTGTTATGGAATAATAAATATGATGACACAATAGATTAGATAGTCTCTAGTTCCTCCACACAACAAAGGTTACTTGCCAATATAAAGAAATTCATTATTAATATAACCAACAACATGTATGACTAATTATTCTGAGAAATACTCCAAAGCCATATTTCACATATGGGATGAATATATTTATGTGAAATTTAAAAGTCATGAGGTTATAAGAATGCCAAACAGATAAATGCTACACAGAAAAAAGTGAAGATAATTTTAGAGTCAAATAACTATGCTTTATGGCAATTCCATTATGGCTCATTCCTAGTCATAATTTTTCAAGAAAAATTCAAGAAAAAATTGAAAAGTACACTACAGAGAATATAATTTAGAAACTCTTCAATTGTCAGATTGTAATATGACAGGATAGCAAGCAGTATACAATTGATAAATCTAACTATCACATATGAATACTATGTATTCTAAAAGAAAAAAAGAGCTCCTGTAAATAACTATGGTAATCAGCACTATATTGATTATGATGAATATATATATATATATATATATATATATATATATATATAAACATAAATAGAATAACTATATCACAAAAACTGTAATTAACTTGGCATTTTTCTCATCCATGAAGACATTCATACATAATATAGTTAATATAGTTAATTGATTAAATAAGAAGGGATTATATATATTATATATATATTATATATACAGCCAAGTTTCTCATTGTGAGAAAAACAGAAAAAAAAATATGGTAAGCTAGAATAAATTGTATGCTGTGTGAATTTTTTATTATTGTAGATTTTACATAAAATTATTTGTGCTGAGTAATGGTTGAAAAACTCAATTCAAGTCTGTATTAATATTTATGTACACATAGAGTTGCTCATTATATGATATCGTGTATATGATATTCAGTAATTCATGAATACTTAGACATATTGGTATAAACATGTACATTGCATTACATCCTGAAAACAAATTATAAATTGAAAACATCATTTGTCTAACACAAATCTAATAAAACCTAGAGTACAACATAGTTTAGCACCTCGGCACAGCATGATGTCTGAGTGCTTTCCCCTTGAAAGTTTGTGGTGATGCTGAGCTGTGTATTGCTAACTTAGGAAAAGATCAAATTCAAAAATGCTAATATGGTTTCTATTGAATGTGCATTGCTTTTGCAAACTGAAAAAATCATAAAGCTATAAGTTGAACTATCATAAGCAGAAGACTGTCTATATGCAAACAAAGCTATATATTGTATATATGTTTCATAGTCGTACATGAAAGTTTAAACATGTATTAGATGAATTAGTGTGCATATGTAAAGATAGCTGCAAAATAAATATAGCATTACTATGCTTCTCCTACATCTTTGTACTCAGAGGGACTGATACACATGACCCAATTCTCTTGTTCTCAGATTTCAGTTTCTAAATAACATTCTTCAATAAAGAAACAAACAAAAAAAAAAACTTCTTGGAATCATTGTGTTGATTTTAGGCCTAGGGCAGGAAAACTTGGCCAGCAAAGTAAATGATAACAATATTGATGTGTATCCCCAAAGAATAAATTAAATATCCATGAGCTCAAACTGACATCAATAAATAATTAGGGAAATAAACAAATGAGGTAAATAGGGCAAACTTTACACACAGAAGTATTCCAAATAAATATAGAAAGGATAAAGAGAAATAAAATATTCATTAGATAGCTAAAATTATCATTGTCACAAACAAAATCCACTGATGACTTCTAAATTAATTGAAAAAAAATGTAAAAGAACAAAAGATGACTTTAATTTCAAAAAAATTAAAGTAAATTTTTCATATTAACATTTTCAGAGTCTGTTATAAGTTTAGATGAATAGTCTATATACAATTATTTAAAAAATATTATAAATCTAAGATTATTTAAAATAGGAACAGCTAAAATTCAGGGTTGATACTCAATTGCATAGGTCTTCTTCCTATCACTTCCAAAGAGAGAATATAAGAAAAAAAGAAGATCTTATGCAGTGCATTTGTGCTTAAAATTTGGATAAGTCTACACTTAAAATCCTAAATAAGCAAATGTACTTATTAACTTTGTTCAGTCAACCAAAATAGAAATGTTTGGCTCACAATTATACTATAGCAGGTAAAATATTTGAATTTTGTGAGCTAAATTATCTATCTTTTCTTGAAATTTCTGACAGGTTGAAATGTTGTTAACAGTGAATAGATTGGCAGGTAAGTGTTCTTCTCAAACAGCTAAGAATTGTTTGATTTCTCAATCTAACATCATTTAATTTTCTTTGAGAATATCCAATTCTCTACATATAATTAAGCAACATGAACCAAAATGTTAAATAAGGAAAACATATAAGATACTGGTAATTCAAAATACACCAGACAATAAGGGGCTGGAGAGATGGCTCAGGAGTTAAAGGTGCTTGCTTGCAAAGCCTGAAAGCTATGTTAAATTCCCCAGTACCCATGTAAAGTCAGATGCACAAAATGGCACACACATCTGGAGTTCCTTAGCCATGCAGAGGCCTTGATGTACCCATATTCACTCTCTGCCTGCTTCTTTCTCTCTGTCCCTCTCAAACACATGCATGCATACATACATTCAAACATACAGAAATATTAATTAACTAAAATATAAAATTGTTGATAATTGAAAAAGAAATCCCTCCGATATGTGGGAAAAATATTTAGGAAAGATAAAAATCCAAGTTCGGTTCATCACATACCAAGATAGTCAACTCACCAACAATTCAAGAATACTATTTCACAATTATAATTTGGAAAGATTTAAAAAGCTGAACAATTGCAAATATCAATAAGAATGATTGACTGGGCTAGAGAGATGGCTTAGCAGTTAAGGCACTTGCCTGCAAAGCCTAAGAACACCTGTTCGAATCTCCAGGTCCCCCGGTTAGCCAGACGCAAAAGTGATGCAAGCGTGCAATGTCACACATGCATGCCCGCAAGGAAGCACATGCATCTGGAATTGTTCACAGCAGCTGAGAGGCTGTGGTGCTCCATTTTCTCTCTGTCTCTCAAAAAAAAAAAAAAAAAAAAAAAAAAAAATGAGTTACTGTAATGTTTCAAGTTTCTTGCAGGGCTGCTTTGGATGCACCACATTGAGGTAGTGACCTTTGGAAAGATCTTGCCAAGTTGAAGATGAAGCATTAGACTATTGAGTGGTGTCATTGTTAGGTGGGTCCCCCAGAAAAACTCTACATGTTTGTTTGTGTGTTTGGCAGATAAAGTTGATGTCCTCCCTTATGTTCCCATCATTACCAGAAATCACCTTCTCCTACTTTAAATAGCTCTGTCCTGCTGCCAGGGTATAGCCTTGCATTCTAAAATTCATCTTTCTTTGAAAAAAATACGTAAACTCTGGAATCAGTTGAGAGAGAAATGGTGGTCTCAGGAGTATTCAGGAAGTCTGTGTTAACATCACTAAGAGTAACTCTCAACATAGGAAACCAGAGCCAACAAGTTAAGTGTTCCAGGCTCCTAAGTATATGTTAGAACAATTCGAGGGTGTGTTCCACACAAACCCCAGTGCGATGGCATTCCAGTTGATCTCTGGGATGCTCAATCTGGGTTAAGGCTAACTTTCTTGCCTGTTAGCCTGTATTTGTTCTTCTTCCCTCATTCCTCATTTGTGGTGCCTGTGATCCCATCCCAAACAATGAGTGTGCCTCCAAGCCCTTGACACATTTGGATTTGGCAGGGGAAGAACTCCAGTACGAGACGCTTCATTTTAGCAATATTTGCAGCAGTGAAAACCTGACAAAACTGAGACGGATTCATTTCATTTGTGTTCCATAACTTTTTGGTAAAAGCATTCAGGGATTTATTTTACATTTAAAACAGAGCCTGTGTCCCTTTCATATTGTGAATTGGGGAGACTAATTCTTAAGTCACATTTATGATATCTCTTTGTGTAGTATCAAACTTAGAATATCACCATTTGGCTTAAGTGTAGAACATACATTCAAATGACTAACATGGATAAGATTAAATATATGTTTGGAAACAAATATAGTTATCACATTCCAAATAAGTTATCATGGTACTGTCAATTCCTAGCTAAATTATAATAAGCTATTATAAATACATAATTGTGTTTTCACTGGAATAAGCACTTCTATTTCACAATATTTTGTATTAGTTTTTTTTTTTTTTTCAGGTTGTCATAACAAAATCCCATAGGCTTGGTGGAATAAACATGGTGTGGTGGTTTGATTCAGGTGTCCCCCATAAATTTAGGTGTTCTGAATGCTAGGTTCCTAGCTAATAGCAATTGGAAATTAAAAGCCTCTTGGAGGCAGTACATTGTTGGGGGCAGGCTTATGGGTGTTATGGCCAGTTTCCACATGCCAGTGTTTGGCACAACCTCTTGCTGTTGTCTACCTCATGTTGGCCATGGGGTGATGTCTACCCTCTGTTCATGCCATCGTTTTCCCCTGCCATCATGGAGATTCCCTTCAAGCCTCAAGTGAAAATCAATCCATTTTTTTCCCAAAGCTGCTCTTGGTCAGGTGATTTCTGCCAGTAATATGAACCTGACTGCAACACATGAGGTTAAATACAGGGACGTATTTTCCCACCGTTTTGGAACCTGATAATCCAAGATCAAGGTACCAGGGGGTTTGGATTCTTATGTAGGACTCAGTTCTAGGGGTAAAGATTACTCGGTGCCTTCCTCACTCCATTCTTTCATAATTTTTTCTTTGTGTGCTGGAAGATACCGAAGGGGGTGTGCAGCCCATGAGCACACACACAAATGTACACATTCAAGTACATAAGTGTTCCCTGGTGTATTTTCTTATAAGGACATGGATTCTATTGGATATAGGCTCCAAATTCATGGCCTATGTAACCTTAATCATCTCCTATGTGGACTGTTTCCTGAAAATAGTTTCACTGGAGCTTATGGCTTCTTAAACGTATGGTTTTAGGGTAGGGGGCTACAAACTGTGTGTGTGTGTGTTGTGTGTGTGTGTGTGTGTGTGTGTGTGTGTGTGTGTGTGTATGTGTGTGTAAATATAAATGTGTCATAGCTCTCATGTGGAGGTCAGACAACATCTTCAAAGACTGACATTGCCTTCCACCTTGTTTGAAACAGGGTCTCTGTTTTGCTAATCTAATTGCCAGATAACTTGGCCTAACCTCCTTCAGGATTCTCCTGACACCACCTCCATTGCCACAGGTGAATTAGGATGACAGATGTGTGCACTAGTTGCATTGAGCTTTCGGTGCATCTGGAGATCTGAACCATGATTGTTAAGCTTGTGTGGCAAGAACTTTTTAGGGCTGAGCCATCTACCCTACTCACAAACTTTTAATTCATAATATACTGATGTCTATCCTCAAGGCTTATTAGACTAAGTTGCAAAGAACCTGTCAGCTTTTTATTATTAGGGAACTTTTTAAACTATATGTAAATGGATAATTTTTCATCTTAATCCTTGTAAGGCTTTATTACAAGTTGTATTCATATTTAGAATATGAGGTTTGGATTATTCAGGCTCACCATTCAATACAAGTGATGTCACCATGTGTATCCTGGTAAGGTGCCAGTAACATACTCTACTTCTAAGTATAGGAAATATTACATTCTATTTACTAAAATATTTAGAATACTTCCCTATTATTGACCCATACTATTTATTCTTATATTATCCACAGATTAATGGTAAATTCTGGTCATGTGGTGTTTTCCATTTCCAAGTAGCCTAAATTTACCTTTATTTTAACCTAACCCCATGACAATCCAACTGTTCAAGCTGAACACTATGACATAGATATTTCCTGTCAATTAATAAATAGCATTTCTATGGCCTCATAAAAGTATTGTTAGCACAATATATAAACTCTTTCAAATTTGATATCATCACAAACATGCTGCCATTTCAAAATTGAAGTTGTTATTTTTGTTTTGATGAAGAAAGAGGAAATCCATCATATGATACTGTTTGTATCCATCTCTCCGGGTGTTACTGCTATGGATAGTTGATAGGAAGTGCGGTTGGAAATTTCATAATAAGAACAATTCAATAATTCTTAACCTGAGCAGCTGTACATGAGCTATCATTATTATCAATATTAGCTTATTATTTTTAGGAGTTGAACTGTTATACTTAGTGTATTTCTTCTAGATATTGCAGCTATATTTTCACCTCTGACTTTCTAAATCATTTCCTACCCCACAGAGACATAGAGACTTGAAAATACATATCCTGAACTTCTCTGTTATTAGTGTTCAGTTGAACTCAACAGAGAAAAGGCAATTTAAGGATGTTGTATAAAAGCAAAAATCATTGTTCTCTGAGAATAAGTGTGCAAGCTCTGGCAGAGAGCCGACATGGGTTTCTGTCTTGATTTGGGGAATCTTTCTGAGAATTCTCCCTATGTGGTAGACAATTGAAATAATTGTTAATAACCTCACTTTTTATTTTTCAGAATGCTTTGGAATAGTCTTTGTGGTTCTCACTTTCATCCCCCTACCTCCCAACAGGGATAGTGGTCTACAGTTCCAGATACTAATTCCCTAAGATGTGGAATATGTATATTGCCTTCATTGAACTATGATTTTATTCATTAGTTGATATTTACAATTCCATGGTTCTTGTTATAAATGTATCAGTTTTACTAATGACTTATAGGGTCAGTGAAGAAAAATTTTGGTAATTTTTAACTCCATGCTTTAATTGGCCATATAACTCTATCACACTCAATGTCCTCTTTGTCATTCTTCCTTGTTCCAAAAGTCCATTATTGTTTCTAGGATCCACAATAATACTTTTCACTTTTGTAAGTTTAAAATTGAGAAAGCATCAATCAAAGAAAATTACATTTCTTCAATACATATACTTTTGTATTGTACTATTTCTTGTACTTTATAGAATTCACAAAAAAATTGATCAAGTAATAGGAAATAATTTTAAAAGATGAAAATATGTCAGAAGAATAAAACATTGGGGCAACTTTTTGTTTGTTTGTTTGTTTGTTTTTTTTTTTGTTTTTTTCGAGGCAGGGTCTCACTCTGGCCCAGGCTGACCTGGAATTAACTATGTAGTCTCAGGGTGGCCTTGAACTCACAGCAATCCTCCTACCTCTGCCTCCTGAGTGCTGGGATTAAAGGCGTGCGCCACCACGCCCGGCGGGGCAACTAAATTTTAAAGTGATTAATCAAAGGCTGGAGAGATGGCCTAATAGTTAAGTCGCTTTCCTGAAAAACCTAAGGACCCATGTTTGACTCTCTAGACATTAGCCAGATGCATGAAGGTGTGGCAAGTACAAGATTGCACATGCCCACTAGGTGGCACAAGCATCTGGAATTCAATTTCAGTAGCTGAGGCCCTGGCATGCCAATCCTCTTTCTCTCTCTTTCTATGATTAAAAAAAAGTTATAATAAGTCTTTGCCTGATTAAAAGTGTTTAATCTAGCAGCTTTCTAAACTGGGAGATGTTCAAAGAGCTTGGCTCTTAGCATAGCCTGCTGGTATTTATGCATAGAAAGGGTAAAAGATGTACAAAGAGAATTTGGGTTCATCTTAGAGTTTGTCTTATTTGAATATAATATTATCAATTGCCAGGCTGTGATTGGCTAAAACATGGCTGAATGATTGGCTAAGACTTACCTAACCACCTGTTACAAACCTGTGTGGTGGGATTGCCTGCAATTCCAGAATTTGCCAAGTAGAGAGAGAAGGGTCAGAAGTTCAAGGTCACCCCCATCTACATAGCAAACTTGAGGACAGGCTGGGCTAAATGAAACCTTGTCTTTAAGACAAAAAAAAAATTTAAAAGTAATACTCCTTAAATAGGTTTTTCAGTATATTTAGACAAATGGCAGCTTGTTCTAGAGACACTCAAGGTACCAAGGCAGCCACAAGTGAAATCAAATGTTATTTAACAATTAGGGCCATACTATTAATTTCAATGACAGACCTATTAAGATTGATGGGTCATGGAGCATTTTTTGTTTCTTGTGAACATATGGCAAATTTAACATCATACTTCCTTACCGGAGGAATGACAAAAGCTCACATTGTGATCAAAGACTTCAAAAGAGTGGGCATATGTGTGGTTAGCTGATTCAAAAAGGGCCAACATTTAATAAACATCAACCAAGAGCTCAGCTCGATGCAACAAAACCAGGCTCATAGTGCTACATGGTTATTTTAGGTGGTTGCATTGGAAAAATAAAGTACTTATTTTAATATTTCTCTTGAATGAAATTTGAGTCTACTTTTTTAACATTACTGATTTCAACTAAATTATGACAACAACTCATCAGAGACCCTAAACTCTGGAGGACACAGCTTAACTATGTTTCCCGAACTGTCTCTGTAACCACAGTCCTAGAAAAATCCCAAGGGCAAGTTTCACATTTCTGGCCTCATTTTAAAACTGAAATCATTTTGGAGGAAATTCTGAAGAGTTTAGGAGATGCGTCCAAAATTTCAATTGCTTCTCTGAAACCTTGGAATCCTGCCCACTAATAATCTCCATGCTCTTTGCTTAGAATTTACCCACAGAATCAACTGACAGGAAACTGCCCATCACCCTCCAGCCTTCCAGCAAGTCCCTGCCAAAACCCTCATCTAACAAAAATAGACACAATTGACGACTGTTCAGTGACTAAGAAACGGATGTATGGGCTTAAGTTATCTTTATTATTTTTTTTCCTTGTTTTGATGGTGAGATAAAAAAGAGAGAGAAAGCTATGTAATAGCATCTGTTCAAACAGCTTGTACACCCAGCCCAGCCCTATGTAATTTAAAATATTTTAGTTCTTATAACATCCCTGAAAAGCATGACATTGAATCCAAACACCACCAACATACAGTTGAGACTGTCACTATAGCCACACTGCTGGGCTGAGCTTGCAGGAACAGCAACAATAATAAAAGAAAATTCTCTTTGTACAGCTGAATGGCCGCACTAGAATTTTCAGTGTTCAGATGTAATTAGAAAACAGCTGTGAAGGAAAATCAATTGTTCCTGGTAGTCAATGGCTAATTTTCCACAATCAAAATAAAGAATGTAATATGACATGTTTGTAATGAGCAAGTAATTGTTTCTCTTTTGTTTATTGTTTTAACATTTTTCCCTTTATTTGTGGGAGCTGTCACTGGATTGCTTTAGGACAACTTCTCACAGTCTTTGCTTCTCTCATCCATATTTAAATACCAGCAACTGCAGAGGAGGCTGGCTAGTCCAGCTAGTGTTATTCAAGATTGCCTTATGATAATGATTTGTGAACTACCAAGGAAATGGTCTCCTTGTTCTTATGAATGTACAATAAAGCCACCATAAACCAAATGATTATTAAACACTAGCATTTATTCAGGGGATTTCACTTTGATTCATTCCACAGAGGTCTCACATGTCAAAAAGATGCAGTTCTCAGAATTTATTGACCTGCAGCACAAGTACATTTGCTTTGCAAAACAAAGTAAAATTGAAGCCTCCACAAATCCCAGCACTTTTTATATCTTCACATCATTACCAAGACAGGGCAGAATTGGTGCAGTAGATTGATAGAAAAGTAAACCTTGATGGTACATGTTTGGAGTTTAAAGGATGAAAAATGAATATAAATACTAAGAAAAAAAGAAAAGAGAGAGCTAGGAGAGCTATCTTGGTGGTTAAGGAGCTTGCCTGCGAAGCCTAAGGACCCATTTAATTCCCCAGTAAGGAAGATGCAGAAAGTGATGACTGTTTCTGGAGATCACTTGCAGTGGCTAGAAGCCATAGCATGCCCATTCATTCTCTATCTGCCTTTTTATATCTCCCTCATAAATAAATAAATAAATAAATAAATAAATAAATAAATAAATAAATAAATTTAATTTTTTTTTAAAAAAATGAGAGTAAAATTGTGTTATTATGTCATAGAAGGGAAATAAGAGACAATCAGAAAATAAAAAAAAAAAACATATATGGCGAGTAGACCAATAGACATGTTTGGTAGTGGTAAAGTATCTAGTTAAATCTCATAAAATAACTAGTCAAATCTTTATTTTTAATTCTTATGACAGTATTTTTACTGACATAACTTCTTTGAAAAAAATATAGGCACTTCCATTGAGCAGCATTCATAGAACATAAGTAACAAAGTCATGGAACAAAATACTTTCTTTCTGATATAGTCAGTTAAAATAGAGAAATAAACATTAAGAATTCTATATTCTTGCATAAGTCATCAAATACAATTTGAGTTGGACTCTAGGTAGAATAAAAATATCAATTACCAGACTTGAGAAATGTCTTAGCAGTTAATGTGTTTGCCTGTGAAGCCAAAGGACCCAGGTTCAATTCCTCAGGATCCACATAAGTCAGATGCACAAGGTGCCACATGCATCTCGAGTTGTTTGCAGTGGTTAGAAGGCCTGGAATGCCTATTTTCTCTCTATCTCTCTTCTTTCTCCCCCTCTCTCTGCTTGCATATAAATAATTAAAACAATTCAATTATATAAAAAGTATCAATTATCAATTTTTCTTGATATGAGTGTTAAAAACTTGGTTCCAACTTGAGAAACTGACCCTAAGCTTTTCTTTAATATTTACTTATTTATTTATGAGAGGGAAGCATATATAGAGAGGGGCAGAGAGAACAGGCCCTTCAGGGCTACAGCCACTGCAAATGAACTCCAGATGTATGTGCCACCTGGTGCATCTGGATTACATGGGTCTTGAGGAATTGAACCTGGGTCCTTAGGCTTTGCAGACAAGTGCCTTAATCACTAAGCAATCTCTCCAACCCTGACTCTTAGTTTTACTGAAATGTTGCTGAGGTAGACATAACTCGTGAGCCATCCAGGTTTGTGTATGCAAATGTTAACATATTGATAAAAACACTAATGATGACTACCTGAGGATATCTTAGGATAGGCATGGAATTTGGGGAGGTTTCTTAGATTTGCTACTCTCTATTCTCTAGCTAAAGAAGATTCCAAGTTATCTTCTATGCTAACAGAAGCAATGACTCCCTGGTGAAAGGAGACATAAGGTCCTAATCCCTTAAAAAACTTATCGAGGGCCACACATTCCATTGTTTTCTCTTCTATGTTAATAAAATACAGTTTGAACATGATCAGAATGAATAAGATACATAACTGAACTGGGAAAAAGAGTACACTCATAAAATATTGCAGGAATTTGGTAATGTACATCAACATAAAACATATGGACTTTGCCCACTGAGGGTAAATAAAACAAACTTCAATAAAAATTGATTTATACTGTTACATATTTCAAAATTCAAAATTTCCATATAATACAGAGAAAGAAGAGCAATAAATGACCTTGGGAAAAATGTTGAATTGGTTCTCTCTTCTACATATCCTGCTTGGTCTACATCCAGTTCCTGCATCCATCCCCATATGCTTTGATTTCACTTCTCTTATATAAATTGAAATGCTTCCAAGGCTATGTAATGCCAATACTCTGAATTACTGCGAGTTCCCACTTGTTTATCTCTGGATAATGTTCCTGTAATTACCCTCCCTTGCTCCTTTACCACTGAGTTTCCCTTTTACCCTGTCTATTGGCTGGTTTCATTCATCTACAGCATTCATAATCCATTCCCTTGTCCACAAATTTATTCCCAATTCTTACTGCTCTATAGCAAAATGATTGCATAATTTTGACTTCCTATACTTCTCATCTCATTCTCTCTTGAAGCCTCTCCCACTGATATTTTATTTCTACTACTCAATAGGAACCATAGCTCTTTTAAAAAAATCCCACCAATAATTTCCAAATTTTAAATTTAACTCTAACTTTTAGTCCTTGCAACAAGAAAGGTGTATTTGAAAATTTTGACTGATGATTTATTCTGGAAACCCACCTCCCATGTTGCTTGAGGTCATTACTCTTTGCTGCTGACATTTCTCCCTTGTCTGGTTTTTGTTCTTGTCTTAATGAGTCTACATTAAGGAATATCCCAAGTTGACTTTCTTTTTATATCAACTTACCTCTAGTTAATTTTGTTAAGTGTCATGTTTTCTTGTACTTTACCACTACCAAATGTGGTACCCTCCAGCTAATTTAATGTTCAAGCTGACATCTTATTTATTAGTATTTCTTCTGAAAATTCAAATTCTACAGGCAAGCTTACACGTAGACTTACTTGGATGTTCATTAATTTGTTCAATCTTATCATGTAAAAGTTAATCTTTATTTTCCTATGTAAATGTTTCCAAATATTTTTGCAAAAGTTATTAATTTTTGTTTTTGTAGAGCAATCAGACAATATCTTAATATACTACCCTCTTGAACAAATTTAATTGTTGTTAGATATGTGACTTTTTCTATGGTGAAATGTTTATAAATAATACTAGCATGGAAATTATTATACATCTTTAGTAAATATATATGATTTTATACTAGGCATCCAAGTTTAAGTAGAATTTGTGGATATACTTTCGGTATATTTTAGGAGATAAGGCTCAAATATTTCTTAGGTATATATAGATCCTTACAGTACATGAGATTCTCACTTCAGCTGATCTTTGTGCTATTTTGGATGCTGCATAGAATGTAACTGCTGGCTTCTGTACGTCACTGCAGAAGTTAGATAATTTTAGTTATACCATCAGTCATACCATTTCCCTTTAAGTACTCATTTAAAACATCCTCCATGTTTCCATAGACAGGCCAATTATTTTGTATAATGTTCAAAAAATCACATTTTGGATATTTCTTTTGTTAGAAATATGTACGGTAAGTATTTTCTCCCAGTGTTTGGTTGGTTTTGTTACCCGTTTGATGGGGTAATGTAATCAGTTTACATTTTTCTATGCTAATGTTTTTTATGTTTCTATGTAAGACTAATTTTGATATCATGTTTAAACATTTGCCTGCTGTAAAAAGAGAACCTTTAAAAATGTTATTAGATGTTGACTGAGATGGCACTGACCTTACGTACATCCTTGAGGAAAATGTCAATAGTAACGTACTATCTCCAAGTGCATGGACCTTGACTCTTCCCTCTTAGGGTACAGAATTTTGCTCAATAATATTCTGTACTTTTTTTTCTTTTCTATTTTTTCAAGGTAGGGTCTCATTCTAGGTCAGACTGACCTGGAATTCACTATGTAGTCTCCTGGTAGCCTTGAAGTCCCAACAATCCTTTCTACCTCTGCCTCCTGAATGCTGGGATTAAAGGTGTGCATCACCACACCTGGATTTTTCTGTACTTTTTAAATCTTTCACCAAAATTATTACTCTGTATTAATGATACTAAAGTGATTAAAATATTTACCTTGAAATTATACTTTTGTTACTACATTGATATTTTAAATATTTTGCTTTGTATCTAACTAAATTCATTTATTCTAACTTACAATGTTTAAGATTTACCTCATTTGCAAACATACCTATGTGAAAAATAGCTTTTATTTTTCCCTTTATAATTCTTACACATTTCTGTTATTAATTTATTTAGCTTATTTTGCTGATGATGACATTAAGTACATTGTTACCCAATAATGTTGATAGGAAATAATGTATTGATTTCTTAAACACTGAAGTAACTGGATGTTATCATTATTAAAGTCATTAAAAATATCATACTTAACATAAGTTTTCTCTCAGTAAATATGAATGAAAACTTGTCTAAAAGTCCTGAGTGCCTGGTTTCAATTAATCCATATGGAATTTCATAAAATTCTGTGTTCAGCTGTTGAAAGGATAACACTGATTTAAAGTCAAATTCTTAGAATGAGAGGAGTTATATTGACTGAATATCAGATTGTACATGAATGTTGTATTTTTGAAATATAGCTCATCAGTTATAGTTGATATTTGAGTTGTCAATATTTTTGTATGGTTAGGAAGATTTGTCAGTGATTTCTTCTTTTAATACTTCTATGATCATTCACCAGCGAATATATCTATTTCAAACCACAGTTTGTATTGTGTTCAATCTAAGATTATTAAAGATTTTTGTAAGTCCCTTAAAATATAGAAGAATCTTATAATAAGAATGAATGGTATAGTGGATGACATTATGAGAACTTTTATAGGAGCAATTTCTTAAGAGATAATGTCTTTGAATTTTTTGTCTTTAAAAACAATTACAGAAATTGTATTTTAATTGTCCTCTTGTCTAACCTTTACCATTTTTATCATTCATTTATAAATCTTGGATATACAGTGATTTATTCTTTTCATGGCAATTATTTATAATTCATATTTTCACCTTTCTTAATCATTTGTACTATATTAACATAATTTAAAATTTGTTTTAACAAAACTTTATGGCTTTTAATTTGTTTGTGTGTTTCATCACTTTTGAAAAGTTGGACCAAGTTGCCTAGTACAATTATTGTGGTTTGAATGTGAAATGTCCCCCCCATGGTCTCAAAGTGCTTGAAAACTTGGAAGGATCTCAACTGGTGAAACTTGTCTGGGATGCTTGTGAAAACTTTAGAGTATGGTACCTCATAGAAAGTAGTGAATCACTGGAGAGGACATTAAGTTTTCTACTCCAGATCTACTTCTTGTCTGCTGTTTTATGTTCTGCCATGATGTAGTAAGGAGGTGACAAGTCCTAGCTGCATACTTCTGCCACCATTCCCTCACCATCAGGAGGGATGGTATTCTTAAATTGTGAAAAAAAAAAAAAAAAAAAAAAAAAAAAAAAAAAAAATCCCTTTCCTACATTAAGTAGGCTTTGTCACATATTTTGTCAGCGTGATGATAAGGCAAGCAATCTAAATATTAGGTCTCTCCAGCATTTTGGAGCTACGTCCATAGGTATATAACATTTAGAGTCCTTAATCACCCTGGTGGACCTACTGTTATTATTATGAATTGTTTTCCCATTTCACTTCTTCACTTACCAGTAACATGGTTTATATTGATATAGTATTTACTACATTAATACCTATTCAATCATTTCTCTTTAGCCTTTCTGATATCAAGTGGAAATTTATTTAGGTCAAGGTCCAGTCTGACTCCTCCTTTCCTCTTCCTTCCCAAGCACTTGACTTCTCTTCATGTCCTGGGTTTATTTCCCTTTCTTAACTTTTAGCTATGACACTGGACCATTGTAACAAATTTGTCCTAAATCAGCAACTCTTATTAAGAAAGAAGCAAATGTAAAAATATCACATCATTATCTGTTATTATCTTTCTTCTGGAGTTATGATTCTTCAAAGTCCATGGTGCTCAACATTTACTAGTTTATACACAGTTTTTCTTTCAATTTTATACCTCTTTTCTTTTTTACATTATTTATTTATTTATTTATTTACAACTTAAAATCAAGGCATGGAGGGCTGGAGAGATGGCTTAGTGGCTAAGGCACCTGCATGCTAAGCCTAAGAATGCTGGTTCCAATGTCCAGCAGTTCCAATCTCCCGGTCCCACATTTAGCCAGATGCAAAGTGAGGCAAGGGCGCAATGCCGCACTTGCCCACAAGGGGGCGCATACATCTGGATTTCGTTCACAGCAGCTGAGAGACTGCTGGTGTGCCCATTTCTATCTCCCTCTCCCTCTCTGTCTATCTCTCTCTGTCTCTCTCTCTAAAAATAAATTAAAAATATAATTTAAATTTTTTTTTTAAATCAAGGCATGAACAAATATTATTTTGGCATGTCAGATATGAAAATCCAAGCCTTATTTCACAATTAATTCAGCTTTGAATATTTTGATTTTTCTTTGTATTTCTTGATATTCAAAAATTAAAGCATTTGTTTGGTTGTACTTCCCATTTTATTTATTTATTTATTTTTTGCAAAACTTTTTTTCCTGAATCCTTCATTCTCCATGTTTATTTCTCTAATTTAAGACCACTTATTTAAAAGCTTGGAACACTAGTCCATATTCTAGTGATGGTGCTTTATTTTTAAAATATTTTATTTATTTATTTGCCAACAGAGAGAGATAAAGAGAAAAAAGGTAGACAAAGTGAATGGGTGCACCAGTGACTCCAACCACTGCAAATAAACTCCAGATGTATGCACCACATTTTGCATTTGGCTTTACCTCCATACTGGGGAATCAAATCTGGGTTGTTAGGCAGACAAGCACATTAAGTGCAGAGCCATAATTCCAGCCTCATTTTATTTTCTTTATAGTACTTATTCTTCCATTTCATTAAAAAAAATTCCTTTTTTAAAAGTGTCTGCCTTTGTCCAGTTGATTATGTGATATATAAAATCAAGATTCTTGTCAATCTTGGATACTGATCAATAAACTTTACTTGTTATAATTCCTAGTAGTAAGTAAACATTTCTTGATAAATATCTGTGGTTTTGTCAGTCCATTCCTTGATCATATGTTGCCTCATCTCTAAAAAAAAAAAAAAAATATGTTCTTCTAAGCCAAGCCAATGATGAAGAGGTTAGAAAAATTTGGAAATGTATGGAAATTTTACCAAACATTAATAGGGAAAAGAAAAAGAATGGCAGGGATGGAGAGATTGCATAGTGATTAAAGGCACATACTTGCAAAGCATGATGGCCTGGGTTGATTCCCATCTTCACATAAAGTTAGATGCACAATGTAGTGCATGCATCCAAAGTTCGTTTGCAGTGACAGGAGACTCTTGGGCACCCATGCTACTGTTTTGCTATCTGCCTCATTCTGTATTTCTCTTTCTTTCTCTCTCTCAAATAGATAAAAATATTTTAAAAGAAAATGAATAACAAAAAATACCACAAGAAATATAACCTCAAAGCTAATAAGCAAACATTTTTCTGTAGACCCAGTAAAAATTCTGGTATAGAGTTGCTATTAAATTTTAAATTTTGAACTCAATGAGGTCAGAACATGTAATAAACAATACTTAACACAGTGGGTAATAATTTGAGCTCTGGGGGGAAAAGACATTGAAAAGCATGGCATGTAAGGTTTGAAACAGAAAGCTGAATTTTACAGAAAATAAACACAATTGAATATAGGTATATGGGAACCAGAAAACAAAGTATATGATCTCTAATTAAATAGTGTATTAGCACTTAATTATATCTATAAAATAAAAATAAGGCATAGTTGAATAAATTTTCTCAGTAGAGGAAGTAAGTCGCAGTGCATTCAGAATTACATGGGAGCTGCAATGTAGAGAGGATAACAATTTCTCTGTCATCAAGAGTGTTTAGGGAAAAAAATGAGAAACCCCCTTCCTGGAGAATTGACATGGAAAGTTCCATGGTGGATTTTGCTTATGACTGATATCTAGGCATGCGAAATAGGTCTAACTGCCTCCCTCTAAATTTCCTAAATTGACGTCCTGATTCCTGGTGCAACAGAATGAAATTGCATTTGGATGTAGGGCTTTTAAACAGTAAATATAATTTTCTCTTTTACAAAGAAAATATTATGATGCCAGATATACCAAGGGAGAAGATTTGTGAAGAAACAGAAGGTGGTCATGTGTAATTTGAGAGATGCCTTAAGAAGAAATTGTTGACATATTGATCTTGAAAACTGATGATAATTGAGAGGGAATAAATATGTTGTGTAAAGTCATCCAACCCATGATATGTTCATAAGGGAACATTCAAAAGTTAATGCATCATGTTTATAAGTTACTAGTATAGTACGGAAAAAGGAAAATACATGAAGAGACATAAAAGGGGAAAGTTTTGTTTTTTTGATGCAATGACAAAAATGTTGGTATAGGAATGTATCAAGAAGTGTAATTGTGAAAGAAGTCAGAGAACTTGTTAATGACGACTTCTACCCAGGGAACCTACAGACAATACCATGGGCCTAGTATAATTTACTTTGATGTTGAAAGCCCATGCATATATCTACAGCTCCACAACTGCCATAGTTGTCTGGGAATTTGGACTTTGGTTTCTCCATCACTCTGAGGGATACATCCACAGTGCCATTCCTTTTTAACTGCAGGGCATATTGCTTCCTTTCTTATATATGTGACATGTCTCGATCATTGTTACCAAAATGATATTGAGATAACCATAACATTATATATGTTTTTAAGACAAAATATCTTTTAAATAAAATATAATAATGCCAAGGTGTGGGTACACCCAGAACTGGAGAGGCTGGAGTACAAAGATGACAGTGAGTTTGATACTAGCCTGAGGCTATAGAGTGAGTTCTAGGTAAAGCTGGACTAGAGTGATAACCCTGCATTGAACAATCACACACACACACACACACACACACACACAAAGATAATAATAGAACTTAAAAAAAACTAATGAAAGAATCAGAGCAAGTAAAAAAGATAATATAAATAAATTTAAAAAAAAACAATATCTAAAGATTTAACAGAATTAAAAAATGCCAAAATATACTAGTAGCTGGATAGAACAAACAACATGAAAATGTTTCCTGTCTTTCAGCATGTGTGTGTGTGTGTGTGTGTGTGTGTGTGTTGTTTGAAGAAAGTGAAACAGTACATGTAAGGCTTTGAGTAGCTGTCATTGTGTGGACCACTGTCTTCTGCATTGAAATACTATCATGTGGAATCAACTTCATAAAGATGGAGAAAATGATAGGGGAGACTTACCTAGCTGTTCAGACATGTACAGGTGTTTTGTAGCTGTACTTTTAACCATAGTATGCTTTTTTGTAATAAAAATTCACAACTTCTTAGTTATGATTTGAAAGCTTGAAAATTTATGTCTATTTATTTATTTATTTATTTATTTATTTATTTATTTACAAATGGTTCTTGCAAACTAAAGCTTTTATTATCTTGGTTTGATTTCCACGTTACTGATTCATGCCTATTAATGTATTAAGTAAACTGATATGCCATTGGTTTCTAAAAATTACTTGTGAAGAATGAAACAACCACATTTTTAGAAAAATGCTGAAATATTTTTCTTTGTTTTTAATTAGTAGCTGCATGTTTCAATCAATCGGAGATTTCAAGTTTAAAGATCACTAACTTCTTCTGTTTTCTTTTGTTTCTTACAGAGGTCTGACCTCTATCTGGCAGAAAGGATATTTAGAGTTCAGAATACACAAGAGGATATTGAAATTCTCTTCAGGCCATGACTCTTTAGCCATTGAGCTGTATGTCATTTCTCCAGCATCGTATGCAGAGAAATGTTTAAACCTAAAAACAGTTTATGAGGAATGAATACACCCCTGTGTTTTGATGACCCAAAGAAAACACATTTTTTACATTTGTTTGGTGTGAGATGCAGACTGCAACTGAGAATATTTATTACCTTTTGAAAACCACAAAATTATTAAACTGATTCCAGTAGCTTTTAGAATCATGGGTTTGTACATATGATATTGAATCAAAGGAGGAAAAAATGGCATCTGAGTGTCAACACTGAAAAATGGCATAACATGAAGAAAGCATGCATAAAACAGACACTTGAGAAATTTTTCAAGCATGATTCTTTGTCTTCTTGAACTCTGATTTAAAGGTTGCTTAGCAACAGTGGCAGTAACAGCTGGGACACCCTTGATCTTGTTGTGTAAACTATTAAAAATAGGTGATAGAAAGTGGCACCATGGAAACAATGACTCCTGAAGCAGGTGTCTGGGATGCAGCTTGCAACATAATGTTAGAGATGTAAATTACAGAAGGAAAAAAAAAACATGAAATGACTTTGCTTTTATTATTCTACAGTAAAAGTATTGATTCTTCTTTTTATATTTTTCTGGAAATTTCCCAAGCATGTCATAATGATACACTGTTGATAATTTTAACTGTCATAATACTACTATTTATTAATATTTAAATTTCAAAAACAATTCCATGTTTTAAATAAGCAACTTAGTAGAATTTCAATTTTACATATCTAATTAAAATGAGTCAATACAAAGAGTCATTTTAATGGGGTAATACATGCACCTTTTCTGCTTTCTCATTTATAAATATTAATTTTCAAGGACTGATCACCAAAAATTTATTTTGGATTAAATAAGTTGCATTTTATTTTAGAATCACGGATGCATGAGAATCATTTTTGAAGCCTTCGGTGAGTTTTGTTATTAAAAGTTGTTTTATTATAATAACATAAATATATGCTTCTATGACCTAATTTTCACAGCTGTCTAAAATGTTTATGAAGACATCAATAGTGACTCTGTGCTTCAGCTGGGGTAGTTTGCATCATACTGTACAATGTCATTGCAAATGTTTTTGCTGATTAAGATGGAAGAGACCCTTTTCCAACACTCTCACCTAAATCATTTTTTTTTTTTTGTCCCAGGGAATTTTGTTTTTAGACAGTCTACAGAAGTGGCATTAAAATGAGGTTGAAGAGATTGCTCAGCAGTTAAAGTCACTTGCTTGCAATGCCTGCCAGCCCAGGTTCAATTTCCAAGTAACCTATGTAAGCTAGATGCAAAAATCTGCTAAAGGGTCTGGTGTTCATATCCAGAAGCCCTAGAGCATGCACATATGAACATACATGCATGTGGGCATACACATGTGCGTGCACACAAATGTGAATAACATTTTAAACATAGAGTATAAGTTAAGGACTTTATTTGTATTTAGAGATTAAGATAAAATTTAAAATAAGTGCATGGTCTGCAAGATCATTGCAACCTATATTTTGAATAAGGGACACTTATTCAAAAACCAAAAAGCTATTATGGTAACTAAGGCCAGAGATTAAAATGTGTACAATATACAGTAAGGAAGTGTTAAACCTGAGATTTGAACCTTTGTTCTATCTTCTACTTCAAAGCAATTTTCACAGAAACATAAATCTAAGCTTAATTTAGTTTTCTATAAGAAACCTTTGCATTTGTAGTATTGAATAATATTTATATACAACGTTTTCATGCAATTATCTGCTCATTTAGATTTCATATCTCACATGTTAAATCTTTGTCTTCAAAACACGGGCTGAAGAGGTAGCTCAATTCGCAAAATACTTAACTTGCAAGCTTGAAAACCTGAGTTGGACACTCAGAACTCCCATAAAAAAAGGCTGGGTTTGCTTACTGCTAGCCTGAAAACCAACTTCGGGGTGATGGTGGCAGACACGGTGATCAAGCAAAACCTATCAAAGCAGAAATCCAGAATCTACAAAGACCTCAACACTATATTAGACTGGCAACAGGCCTGCCTTGGCTTAGGAAACATTCCAGAAGAGGCAGCGGAAAGATTGTAAGAGCCACAGAGTGGGTAGAAATACCCTGAGGCATGGTTTCCTCCTACACCACCCCATTGGTACTGACTGAGGGCTTCATGACCCCACAGTAAATCCTACAACCCCACTGAAGAGGCCTCCATGAAAATGGGAACAGGGTCTAGGGGGTAAAAGTGTGGGTGTGGTATGTGATATATGTGCCTGTAATCCCAGCATTGAAAACTGGGGGGAAGTCAATCTCTGGGACTCACTGGCCAGCCCATGTAGTCTAATTGGTGAATTTTAAGGTAGGTTTTTGATTACCCTTTCAATCTTGATGGTTATGATGGGTTTATTCAGGAGATTAATCTGCTCTGAGTTTAGCTTTGGTAGGTGGTATATGTCCAGGAATTCATCCATTTCAACCATGCTATCCAGTTTTGTGGAGTAGAGGTTTTTGAAGTAAGTCCTGATGATTTTCCTAATTTCACATGTCTTTTGTGATCTCTCCTTTTTCATTTCTAATTTTGTTAATTTGAGTTGTCTCTTTTTTCTGCTTGGTCAAATTGGCTAGGGGTTTATAATTTTGTTTAATTTTTTTCAAAGAACCAGCTCTTTGTGTGATCAATTTTTAAAATATTTTTTTAGTTTCCAATTCATTAATTTCTGCTCTGATCTTAATTATTTCTTTCCATCTGGAGCTTTTTGGGTCAGATGCTTCTTGTTTTTCCAATGCCTTTAGGTGGATGGTTAGGTTATTGATTTGGGATCTTCCTGTCTTTGTTATGGAGTTTTAAGCCAGGGCAAGAGAGAGTTGATCTCTAAAAGAATGGTGGATGGCTCCTGATAAAACCCGCCAGAACTTGCTCTCTGGCCTCTACATGCTTGCAATTGAACATACACATACACACACATACACACATACTCAGCTTCACATGAAAACGAGTAGAATACATGTAAGATGAACTAAAAAGACAATGATATTGTTCAAATTTAAGTTAATCCATTGTTATTAAGTTTAAGTAAAACATGATGTAAGTGGAAAGGAAAAAGATCATTATACAAAGTAAGAGAGTATTATAAAGTGGCAATTTAGGGCTGCAGAGATGGCTTAGAAGTTAAGGTGCTTGCTTGCAAAGCCTAAGGACCCAAGTTCGATTCCCTAGGACCCACATAAGCCAGATGCACAAGGTGGCACATGTGTCTGGAGATTGTGTATAGTAGCTGGAGGCCCTGGTGTGCCCATCATCTTTCTTTCTCCATCTGCCTCTTACTCTCTGTCTGAAATAAATTACTAAAATATTAAAAAATTAAAGTAGCAATTTGTTTTCCCAAAATGTTTATAAATTAAATGGAATTCTAGTTAACCTTTCAGTTAGAATTTTATCATGGAATTGATAAGATGACTTTACCAAATGATACTAGAGAGAAAATAATGAGGAACAGCCAAAATTAATATTGGGAAAGGTTATTAATATATGTAATGCCACATGCCACACAGAATGGGTTGGTTTCTCATATGGCTGTTTTGTCTCAAAAAGTGTACTATCTGAAAAGTTGTGATGAGGCACACTTCTTCAAATTAATAATTTAAATGTTAAGTTCAAACCATCATTTTTTTGTATTTTAAAACTGTTCATTGAAGTTGTCAGGGGCAAACAACTAAAGTACTAACATGTGAAAATGATTTAATAGATGATTAGAAAATTATTTACTTTATTGCTGGTTACTTCTATGACATTCTGTTTTATTTCTAGGATTGATTTTTAAACTTTTCATTATGTTGAATAAAAATGAACACAGTGACACTAATACATCCTATGATGTCTTTGAAAATGATTGGACATTATTTGCCCTCTACGATGTAGGTATATCTGAACAGACACTTTT
Organism: Orientallactaga sibirica; assembly: GCA_036365145.1. Classification (NCBI taxonomy): domain Eukaryota; kingdom Metazoa; phylum Chordata; class Mammalia; order Rodentia; family Dipodidae; genus Orientallactaga; species Orientallactaga sibirica. The sequence goes on along the minus strand of JAEOAD010000023.1, from coordinate 9,940,156 downwards.
GTCCCATGCTATTTTCACCTGGAGCCATCCTATTTGGGAGATTGATTGTCACAGGCTTTCATCACTGTTGCTACTGTTCTTCTTTTCTTTTCTTTTCTTTTCTTTTCTTTTTTTTTTTTTTCTTTTCTTTTCTTTTTTTTTTTTTTGTGGTAGGGTCTCACTCTAGCTCAGGCTGACCTGGAATACACTGTGTAGTCTCAGGATGGCCTTGAACTCACAGCCATCCTCCTACCTCTGCCTCCCGAGTGCTGGGATTAAAGGTGTGCACCACCACGCCCAGCACTACTGTACTTCTTATATGGGCAAAACCCTGCTGCTTAAGTCACTTAAGGACATCAGACTTAAAACCTTTTCTGATTAACCCTCCATGACCCTGTGATTCACTTAATATTTTTAACTACATTAATGGATTTTATATTGCTGAACAAATTGACTAATATAACCAGGCTAAATGACTTTCTCTTCTGAAAGTATATTATCCATAGACTCACATTTTAATATTCAAATCTGTAATAATTGTACATGTTTTAATATGTTAATAATACATGGGAGCATCAGTAGTAATAATGCTCAATTAGTAACTAAAGAAAAGCAGCTGTGTCTTTCAATATTGCCACACATTTAAACTGTGTCAGTAGTGCCTACAATTGCCATACAGCAAAGCAAACTTTGCCTTACATTTTGGTTATTGGCAAACTCTCTAATTCAATGCTTCATCGAAGGATTCACAAAAATATATGTATATTTTAGTTGCATTTGAATGTATAGTCACCTTCTTCCCAGTGGCTTTGTTCACAGAACGATTTCATTGGGGGAAAATAAGGAAAGAAATGGATTTTAGATTCACAAGACTTTGTTCAAGATCCTAGATCCATAGTCTTTAATTTTCTTATCAGTAACAGGGATGATAATTCTAGACAACTTGACTTGGTTACCATAAAGGTTAGTGAGTTAACATATGTGATCCTCATTGAGTTCTGACACAAGCCAACTTGATGAGAGTCAATTAAAATGTCCTTTATGACCATATGCTTCTGATCTTGCTCACAGTAGAAGCATACATTCAATAGAACCTCAGGATTTTGGAAAAATTCCACAAGATCCAGTGAAACAAATTCAGAAGTTCGCTATGTTTCAGGCACTAACAATTCATTTCATTGAATAGGAAGCTACTTTAGAAATAAAATATACAAATTGGATCCATTCATGACATTTTTATAAAGTTAGCTCATAGATACTTATATTTTTCTAAAAATCAATTTATATCAAATATTTATTGCCAGAAAATTTCTTTATACTTATCCCCATGAAATAAACCCTTATAAATGTTAACATTATAGATGGGTATAAACCATGATTGTAGTATTTATAGCATAACAATAGGTAAAAATGAGCAAAAAAGCTGTATATATACATATATTTATAAAGATGATACAAAAAAATATTATTACACAGCCAAAGAAAAACACAATCATTTCCACAATTAATGTCTTACCAAATATTAAGAATAAAATCCCTGGCCAGTGTTTATGTTATTGGGACCACTGAGTGATATATTTTTAAATGTATTTGTTTATTTATTTGCAAAGAGAGAGAGAGAAGAGAGACAGACAGAAAAATAGAATGGGTGTGCCAAGGCCTCCAGCCACTGCAAACAAACTTCAAATACTTGCACCATTTACACATCTGGCTTTACATGGATACTGGAGAATCGAACCTGTATCGTTAAGCTTTGCAGCAAAATGCTTTAACCAGTAAGTCATCTCTCCAGCCCAGTGAGTGATACTTTGAAGGTTCAGAATGACTACAGCATATCATGTGGATCAGAGACATCATTCTCTTTTCCAAATGGAAGAACTCACCTATGCTATAAAAGATACATATTAAAACATAAGTAAATGATTAATGATTACAACATATTTTCTATGTGAGAGAATATAACAAAAAGGAATATAATTTTCTCCATTATCATTGACTGCTGTACCTGAAGCTCAGCTAATTATTTATTTATGAAGAAAACATTTTTCAAAAGTTGTACAAGCACTGTATAAGACCTGATTATATAGACTGGCAAACAAAACACACTCTTCACAAGATCAGGAGACCCCAGATAAAGAGGGAAGGTAAATACTGAAGAGCTGAGGAGTCAGATGAGCAATGCTTAAGAAATGTGATGGATAGATGAAGGAAAATATTAGGGTACTGGGGAAGAAAACAATTTTAGTTGATTTATATTTAAATTAGAATCTGGAAGAGCCTCAGTAAAATAATGATTTCAGCTGATTTAAGATGGTTGGCATTTTCAATGAAGATAAACCAAATGGAATCTGAAAATAAATCAAGGGGCATTTGAAAAACAAAGCAGGGCATGTGTATTATTTTATAAAATAAAAATGTTTATTAGAAATGCTAGATAATGTCTAAACTGTAATGTGAAAGCCTAGACATTTTTATCATAAATAAAAGAGCAAATACCAAAATAATAACTATATTTCATTATTTTATATTATTATTTACATTATAGAAAAATATACTTACCCAAATGAAATTAGAATTATTTTGCTTAAGGATTTTTAAAAATCTTTATAAGTAGATTTTCAATTTAAATTCTTTCTATAAAATTCCACCAAACTAGATTCTTTGTTGTTTGTAATACTTTAAATATTTTATAAGCAGTATTTTAAAATAAAAAATAAAGAACTATACTGTTATTTTTAGAGTATAGATTTAGAAAATGAAAAATTAAAGAAAACTATCCCAAGACTAATTTATCTAACAGGAATTCTTGTATATATCCTAATTAATGCACATTGGCCCTAAAAGACTAAAGAATGAAAAGTTGGTTTTCACACGAGTGTTATTTATTTGAGGCAGCTTCTGAATCTTTCACATTTCATTATTAAAGTTGTGTTTTTGTATATGTTGCTTTACTATCATTTTTAACTCCTTTGATTGACTGTAAACTCCAAAATTATGACTATATTTGATTCACTTTCTCCCAGTGTCCTTAATGAAACTTTTTGAGTATTTATCAGGTAAATGAAGGAAAATGAGACTTTTATGACTTATTATTGATTTAATACTAGGTTTTCACAAAACCAATCGAATTTTAAGTGTGCATGCTAACTTCAAAGCAAATTTGGTTTCACAATTATGTGAGAAATGATTGTGTACCTTTGAACCTAGGAATAAAGTTTTCAGTACCCTTATATGGTTAAGAAAGTAAAATCTGAAGTTGTTTAGGGCCACTGTAATAATTATGTTCCCTGTGGTTGTAGGAAAAAAAAAAAAAAAAACCCTGTCAAAAGGTAACTCAGAAAAAAAAAAAAAAAAGTTGGTGTTTTAATTACTTGATAACATTAGCTTCCATTTTGAGAGCACCCTGATTCCACCATGGCAGAAAAGGCATGGAAGCAGGAGTATGAAATAGAGCTGGTCACATTTTGACTACAGTCAGGAAGCCGAGTGATAAATGATGGTGCTCAGCTCGCAATCTCCTTTCTAATTCGGCTTCTCCAGCTTATGGAATTACAGATCACATTTCAGGTGAGTTTTCTCACTTCAGTTAATCTAACCTGGAAACTCTATCACAGATATGCCCAGAGATTTGTATCCATGGTTATTATAAATAGCTTGGAGTTGACAAGATTAACTATCACAGCCACTTAGATTTATGTAGCAAGACTAGAAATATACAGCAGGTGTTCTGACATAGTTAAGGCTTTTTTCCCCTCATATATAGTCTGTAAATTGAGTGTATGTGTATATAGATGCAAACTACATGCTGTTTCATCAAACACATTTGAAAGTAGTTACACATAGTCTCTTTTTCTCTTAAATCAATTCTGCCTTTAGAATCCATAAGGTCACTATGTATTTGGGTTATAAATATTATGATGTTTTAAAATTTATTTATTTATTTGAGAGTGATAGAAATAGGCAAGTAGAGAGAGAGGGAAAGAGAAAAAGAGAAAGATAATGGGCACACCAGAGACTCCAGCCACTGCAAACAAACTCCAAATTTGTGCACCCCCTTGTTCATCTGGCTTAAATGGATCCTGGTAGTCAAACCTGGGTCCTTTAGCTTTGCAGGCAAGCACCTTAACCACTAAGCCATCTTTCCAGCACTGAATTGTACTTTTTTTGTTGTTTTCTTTTTTATAGGTAGGGTCTCATTCTAGCCCAGGCTAACCTGGAATTCACTATGTATTCTTGGGCTGGCCTCAAACTCACAGTGATCCTCCTCACGTAGCCTCCAGGGTGCTTGGATTTAAGGCATGTGCAACCACACCCAGCCTGAACTGTCTTTATTATTACCTTGAAGACAGATTAATCAACAAAGCATAGCTTTCCTAATAAATTCTTCATCTTGGCATTATAATTAGAATCTTATCAGGAATATTGTACCATGAATGTCATGATTACATCAACCTTCATGGATCTTATTCCTGGATCTATCATTAAATAGTACTGCCCATTTTAGTAAGTTATCTAATTTCTTTGGGTATCATATCTTCATAGGTATGAAAGTATACAGGTCATAAAATGATTTGAGAATTATGTAAGACAATTCACATTAAGAAGTACATCAATTTAAGAGAAAGCTCATTATTAAAAGGCTTTTGCTAGCAAAAACAAAAAACAAACAAACAAACAAAAATGCTACTGGCCCAGGTTCACGTCCCCAGAACACATGTAAATGGAGATGTACACCTTGACACATATATCTCGAGTTTGTTTGCAAAAGCAAGAGACACTGGTATGCTGTCGTATTTTGAATGTATGGTCCCATAGACTCAGGCATTTTTGATTAAATTTTCTACTTGAGCCAGAAGCAGAAAGATCCCTGCTACATGGGGGCAGTGGGGTGTCATTGGTTATGAATCTTGGAGTGCAACTTTAATGTGTGCTTGAGATTGGATCTTGAGTCTAGCCCTACTAGGTGTGTGGAGAGCAGTTGGAGCTCTGGTGGTTTGTGCTTAGTGTTTGCTGCCTTTTTAATGTCTCTCTGCTTGGATCTCTAGAAACAAGACAGCTTATTTCACCATTGATAGTGTTCCCCTAAATTTGTAAGTGTGGAATAAAACGCTGTCCTCACATAAGTTGTGTCTGGTTGGATGTTGGTCCAGCAGTGAGAAGCTGACTGCAACAGTGGGTAAGCCAGAGAATGCAGTTAATTGGCTTTGGCAGACGTGAATGTTAAAGGCTCTGCTCACCTGCCTTCTTTTGCCCTTTTTCTTTCTGCTCAGTCCTGGCACGTCACCTTCCTCCAAAATGAGTTCAGCAACACCCATCCAACTAATTCTACCCAGCAGGGAACTCTGTGAAATAGAGTTGAGTTCTCTTTTGGGGTAAGGTTTTGCATAGTATGAATAAACTCAATGCCCCTGAATTGTTTACTTATAAACTGTTAACTTAGGGCACATTCTCCTGTTGCTATTGTCTACCTGATATTGACCAGGAGCTAATGCTCATGTTCAGCTCTGCTCATGCCACATTTTCTCCTGCCAACATGGAGCTTCCCCTTGGGTCTATAAGCCAAAATAAACTCTTTTGTTCTACTAGCTACTTTTTTTGGGAGGGTGGGGGGCTTTCTGCTACCAATGTGAAGGTATCTGAAACATATAGCCTTTCTCATTCTCTCTCTCTCTCTTTCTATATATATAAAATTCTTCTCAGTAATTTTCTGTAACACTTGTGCTGAAATGCCTAACACTATACTTTATCAAAAAAAAAAAATCTGGGGCTGGAGAGATGGCATAGTGGTTAAGGCATTTGACTGCAAAGCCAAAGGACCCTGGTTCAATTCTCCAGGACCCACACAAATTAGATGCACAAGGGGTCGGTGCATCTGGAGTTCGTTTGCAGTGGCTGGATGTCCTGGCGTGCCCATTCTCTCTCTCTCTTTCTCTCTTTCTCTGCCTCTTTCTCTCTCTCAAATAAATAAGTAAAATATATTTAAAAGAAAAATCTACTTCATTGATTAACTCTTAGGAGTCTATGGATCTCTGCTTTGGTATGTGTTGAGTATCCTCAGCTTCCGTCTCCTTCACCCTAGTGCTGATTGTCAGGCTCCATGGTAGTTGAGATCTTGCTCATATGTATTATTCCTCTGCGGTTTCAGCTGGGACTTGGCTGAAGTTTGAGGGGTGGTTTATCTCCTTGGGTCTGGCTACCTTCTGAAAAAGAAAAACAGATTCTCCACTGGAGAGTAAAGTCAGCATGAGTTAAATGGGATAGGCATTATTAACTTGAGGAGACTCTGATAGATATATCCCCCTTTTTTAGCCAAAGACTAGTGGGAGCTTAACATTGGAGAGCATAATCTTTGTCTCCCTAGGATTCTGACCTGGTTCCTAGTGGATGTCTTAGCCAAACATAAAGCTATTGATGGCCCGCCAAGGCTGTGGGCCATCATTGCACTGGTGTGTACATCATGTCAGGGTGTTTGCTTCTGAGTAGCTTAGACCCCTTGTTTTTCAGACTGTTGTTTGCCCATTTCCCCCAGTAGCTCATGTAGCCCATCACTGAAGTAGACATAAAACATACCCACCAAGGCTCAGAGAATTTTGTGGAAGAAGAGGCATAAAGATTATAAGAACCACAGATTGGGACAACATGCCCAGAGGCATTGCCTACCCCCAATAACTGCCTACCCACAATGCATAACCCACAACCCCATATGTAATACCAGCAACCCCACTGAGGAGGACTCCCCCAGCGAATGGGGCTGGGGATGGCGAAAAAGATGATACCAACATATGTTGTATCCATACTAAGTATGTCCTTAACAATGAGACAAGAAAACAAAACAAAAATAATCACCACCATATTTCTACACTGTATCACTTATACAGCTCCCTTTCTGTCCTGTATGCCCAGTCAACAAAACTCTCTTTTAAATGAACACCAGCAGGCAAGAAACTGGAAATAGATAGACCAAAAAGATAAATCCATGTTGATTTGTTTCTATTAAGTTCTATCCCCAATTTTCAAGAAAGCCTAATTGTCAACTTAATAGCCATATCTTCTTTTCCTCAAACATCCATCCCTATGTTTCCTTTTTGTCCATATTAATTGACTATCCTTCTTTCTAGCTGCCTAACTGACTTAGGGGAACATTCCCCGAGACTTTGTACAGCTTATCTCACCTTATAAACTTTTCTCCTTACGAACAAACATCTGTTTTACGAAATATAGTTTTTCATGTGTTGCTCTTTTCAAAGTAAATTAAGGTGAATTGCTCTGTTTGTACACTTATTCTATAATTTGCTGATTACTCACGCCTGAAATTATATCTCTTCTCCCACAATTATATTGCTCTATTGCCATGGAAAATAGATATAATATCAACGTTGGGAGGGAATTTGTTCCCAGTACTGAAATCCTAGTCAAAAACCTATGACTAGAAAGTTCATAGACCCTAAGGGGTAAAACACTACTATTTCTTGACTAAATGATATTCATGGTTTTGTCCACTAAATATTTATATTATATTAATGCCCACAGATTAGATTAGAGCTTATTTTAGCTTTGTTCAGGGAAGCTTCTTTTTGCAGTTGTTGATGACTACTGCTGAGACTCAAAATGGATCAAAGTTCTGAAAATAATTGATGGTTGAATATTTGGTGCTAAATGAGACATCTCTAATGCACCATTCAAGGCTCAGGTAAGTTTGTGGAAGAGAGACTAGAAAGAATGTAAGGACAGAGGATGAAGAGTACTCTGTGCTATCTTCCAGACACAATGTTGTCCTTAGTTCAGGACCTCACAGCAGCTGAGGTGATCTTCACGAGACCCTCACAATATTGAGCTCATAAATATTTGAACATGGATGGTTGGGAACGTTAAAAAAAAAAAAAAAAAAAAAAGAGGGACTAGTTGAATAGAAGGAGTCCAGTGGAAGGAGGGGTGATGTACTAGAAGGGGATTATAAATACATAAACACATTACATCATGACCATATATGGAAATTGTCAATAAAATTGTTTTAAAGTATTTTCTACCCTCTTAAATGCTAACTTTATTTTTAGATTTCTGCCAATGAGCACTGCTTTGTTGTTATTGTTGTTTCCATTTGGAAAAATTTACTAAAAAAAAAAGATTGTATCTATTTTCTGTTTCCATTTCTGTTATTTCCAACCTCTCTTGAACCTATTTCATGAAACTTTAATGTCATCACTGCCTTGACATTCACATTCTCAAATTTCAATCCACATCTCAGTGGCTCTATCAGCAACATTGGACATGTGCATTTCCTACTTCTCTTGGAAGTACATCCTTCACTGGATTCAGACACAAATCTGTTCAAAAGCAGTCCCTCACTAGTATTGGGAAGGTTAAATTTCTCTGTGATGAATACTAATGTCCATGAGATTTGATTGTCCAACTAATTCCCTGACCTTAAATCTGTTTTTATTCTCCCCTAGGTTTAACCTACCCATTTACATGCCCTAAGACCTTTGTTCTTTCTATAATATAACTACACTCTCATGACAATTTCAATCTTTTCATTTAGTATTCATCCTATGTGGAAAGAATCATTTGGGGGCTGGAGAGATTGCTTAGTGGTTAAGGCACCTGCCTGCTAAGCCTAAGAACCCAGTTACAATCTCCAGGTCACACGTTTAGCCAGATGCAAAGTGACGCAAGGGTGCAATGCCGTACTTGACCACAAAGGGGCGCACGCATCTGGATTTTGTTCATAGCAGCTGAAAGACTGCTTGCGCGCCCATCTCTATCTGTCTCCCTCTCCCTCTCTGTCTGTCTCTCGCTGTGTCTCTTTCCAAAAATAAATAAAATAATAAAAAATTTAAAAAATCATTTGGAATATCTGATTTTTTTTGCTCATAAGCCTTGCTCCATTTTAGACTCAATACTGTAGGCAATTCTAATGCAAGATAAGTCTTAGCATATCTTATTATGGAAAAGGTATCATAGATATACAGCCCAAAATTTTAAAATAGGGGCTGAGGAGATGTCACAACAGTTAAGAACATTACTAGAGCCCTAGGGCTTCTCAGGCTGGAGATCATCAAGTTCAAGTACCTAGAACCCACATAAAATGCAGGATGTGGCTGTGCAGTACTGTTACCATAGTCTTTCAGTGTGGGAGGCTAAGAACAGAAAATTGGTGATGCTTGCTGATGTTCACTGGCTTTCAATAGAGGGTGAGACCCCATCTCCAGGAAATAGTCAAGTGAATAGTGATGTGAAGGACAGACTGATGTGTTCATCTGCCCTCCATGCACATATGTGGGATACACACATCTGCACAGTCATGTGCATATAACACCTACAATACATGGCTCAATACACATGCACATAAAAATACTTGCTTGCACACACACACACACACACACACACACACACACAAATTAAAATTGTTAAAATAAATAGCCCACCTTGCTCAGACATCTCTGCATAAAGCTTGAATAAGTGGAAGTTGGGAGAGATGTTAGTAAGTAATTAGTGAGTGAAGCTGTAAGTTGTAATATTACTGCATACTACTGTAAATTTTTTTTTCCTTTTTTTTTTTTTTTTTTTTTTCGAGGTAAAGTCTCACGTTAGCCCAGGCTTACCTGGAATTCACTCTGTAGTCTCAGGGTGGCCTTGAACTCATGGCAATCCTCGTACCTCTGCCTCTCGAGTGCTGGGATTAAAGGCATGCACCACCACGCCCGGCCTACTGTAAAATTTCTTATACCATACCTCAGTTACACTAAATCCATATTTTGCTTATATTTTGGCTTTTCTAATAATTTGGGAATCATAAACCTATATCGTTTGTGCAAAATAATTTTATAAGTTTTCTCTGTTTACTCTCATTTCAAAATTTTGCAAATATTTTGTGAAAAACTGAGAAAAACACACAGAGTACCAATAACACTGTTATCCAACTCCTAATCTTTTCCCCATAGAATTTCTTCTGGGACAATAAGACAGGGAACTGTCATCTTCTGTGCTAATGTCTTCTCTGGAAATCTCTAGTGAAGGTTCTGCCTGAGGCTCTTGCAGAAGTGTCACTCTTTTCAGAAACATATCTATGGTGGATTTTTTTGTGCTTATTATCTGTTTTTGCTTTGTAAACAGATAGGACACACACAAAAAAAATACATCTCTCAATTAAAAGCAAAATTTTAGTATTAAAAAATATTAAACTTTTAAAGCACCTTGATGAAGTCTTCAATAATCTCTGACAAACCTTTCACTGTAAGTTTTTATTTTTTTAGTCCCTCCCGTCCTCTTCTTGCTAGTGTCCACCCACAGTATATATCATCTACCTGTTATTCACAGGCTAGACATCCCACTTATTACCTTAATCACTATGGGATCACAATGCTGGGCTCAAGTAGCCTTTTCTTGCGTACTATTCCCCAAGTGCAACAGTAGCCATGGAGGCAATTATTATATATCCAAGATTAGAAATACAGAACATCACTGAAATTAAAAAAAGTGAAAGTCCTTCATCGAGGAAGGAGAGAAATTATTGATATGCTTAGGAGGCTAAGATCTAAAGTATAATAAAATATAAGTTAAATATGTGTATACACACATGTATATAACAACAATGACATAACTATTTCAGAATATTGTTATAATCATTCCATTTTGCTAGATGTTTTTGTGATTACTATCTTTGTTCAATATGTGTGTTTGTGTGTGTGTGTGTGTGTGTGTGTGCACTTAACTACTGAGCCATCCCTCCAGCACTCTGCAGATAATCTTATTGTGACTAATTTAAAAATTAAATTCTATCATAGATATGTATGTACATGTTAAATAAAAAATAGGATTTAATACTATCCATGTTTTCTTGCATATACCTGTAGTTTATAAATGTATTCAACAAGAATGAGGGTAGACTATTTCTATGAAACATGACATGAAATATATATGAAAATGTATGAATAAATAACTAATTTAATTTTAGCTCAGAAAGCATATCAGTGTTTTCTGGGCATCAGCAAATGAGGTTTTTATTGCAGATTTATGTGTGGAATAGTTACATTTTACAGATGTAATCTAATCTATTAGACAGTTTAATGTAATTACATCTTACAGTTTCATGTTCAATTCAAAATATCCATTAGTCTTTACTCTTAAAACAATACTACAATGAATTTTCAATACAAAAAGGAACTTACACTTGATTTGTTTAGGATGGTTGCTACTTTTGAGAATACCAATGAAAAATAAAATTTATATAATTGTAACCTCACAGTTCTAAGCTAATACAACGGGGTATGTGTTAATGGCCTAATTGTTAATAGATCTAATTCAAATAGAAGTGAGAGCTCAAATACAGGTCAGTAAGGAAATATTCTCTATTGTTGAATGTCATTACAGATTCTGGGGAGACCATGTTGCTCAGTACACATAGAATAGACTATAATTCTATTATCTATAGGCTCAATTGCATTTGGGGAAATAAACAACAGCAGCAGTAATCTCTTTATGTCAATTTGACAGGAAGAAACTGTCATCTCTTCCAGCTTCCATGAAAACTCTCAAAATTATATATACATACACTATGCTATAAGTGGTAGAGACTTCATGTAACACTGTGTCATTAGCATGACAGGAGAATGTAATTGTATTTGCATTTATCTACATAGTTTAAACATTCAACATATGCTTTTATATAGGAAGTAACATTTCTCTATTTATTACAAGAAGAGTCAAAGTAAACAATATTTATTACCATTATTGTTTAAAACATACTTTTCTTAAAAATAAATGTTTCATTTAGAGTTCAACAAATATGGAAAATAGTCTTAATTATGCCACTAAGTTTTGGCACTAGAAAATAGCTTTAGAATATATTTTTCAGTAGCCTCTATTTTACTATTATAGGCAACATTAAAAATTATTTCTGAACTCTATGTAATACCTATTTAAAATTATTTCCATGTTTTGTTACTTTTTATATTCATAAGTATGGGAATACATTTTCAGAAACTATCCCATTTAATAGATTTTTTTTTTTACTTCTTGAACTTGGTTTATTGACATTCAAAAGCAATCCCCTCTTTATGCCTTACAGTTCTAGTGTAATGCACTGCATTTATTCTATGGATTATATACACAATTAGAATAAGCTAAATTGTTTAAGGAATAGAAAATTATCATTTCCCATCTAATAGTTGTGCAGTTAGAAGTATAAAGTAACTCCCTCCCTCTATGCTAATTTCAAGTTTAGGGATGTTATTAAAAAAAGTTACAAGTGGCTCAGGGAAACTCACGGAAGAGGGGGCAGAAAGATTGTTGGAGTCACGAGTTGGGGCATTATGCACAGAGACTGGGGCCTACACCCCAGAACTCTTGACTAACCTAACAATGCACGACCCACATTCCCCATTGATGAGGGTCCCTTTGAAAGTGGGAGGACAGGGAGGAGGACAATGGAACCAATACTATGAATGTAAAATCAGAATAATATAAATTTTAAAAAAATTAAAAAAAGTTACATTTGAACTGATTCCAGAGACTAGAAAATTAGTATTTTTGCAGTCTGTTTTTCTGATTGTATTTCCACATTTTCACACACAATTTTTGTCTAATGTCATTTGATAATAAATTAGAAAAAATATTAATAAATAAAGTTTACAAATAAAGATATTCTGGCTGGAGAGATGGCTTAGTGGTTAAAGGCATTTGCCTGCAAAGCCAAAGGACCTAGGTTCTATTTCCTAGGACCCACATAAGCCAGATGCTGAAGGTGGCACATGCATCTGGAGTTTGTTTACAGTGACTAAAGGCCTTGGGATGCCCCCCTCCCTCTTTCTCTGTCTCGCAAATAAAATACATCTCATTGGATGTACTTAATTTATGTCTACCAACTCAGAATCTTCTTTGTAGAGGACTATAGATCTATAATTTAATTAGATATCTACACATGATTATTATGATGATATAATTTGAAGAAATAGTAGGAAAATTTCCAAGTCATAAAATCAGTAACTTCTTTCCTTATAGGTCAGAAAATTCCAAAGTGTGTACATATAACACATATATTTCCATATATAAATGGAAAATGTCTACATAAGTATATTAGGACACCCCTAAGTGTCTTTGTGTCTTTATGGATGTGATAGCATAATACATCCTTAATATTTGTAAAGTTGGTGTGCCTCTGTGATCTTCCTTTGGCTAAGATTGTGATGTGTAAGTAAAAATGTTGATGTGGGAATTTTTCTGGAATGATTTCTAACACCAATGACAGTGGAAGAGAAGAGTTTATTTACCCAGGGACACAAGCTGGGATCATTCCCAAAGAAACTCTAGCACAAAGCTCAACCTACACTTTCATTTTATAGTCTAGTAGCAAGGTGGATTCCCTCGAAGCAGGGGGTTGGCGAGCAAGCAAGTGGGGCCTTTACAAACGTATATCTGGCAGTTAGCTATGTGGTTCTAAGGCAGTCAGCTTTGGGGTATATTTGGTGTTAACCATTTCCTCTTTCAGACCAGTCTAGAAGGGAGGAGTTTGTCTAGGACTTTTTGCTCCATTCATTGAGCAAGGAGAGGTTGGGCACTGGCAACAATCAGCACCTACTATAATTTAGCACTAAGCAAGTGGACTTTTCTACCTCACTGAGTAATGTGAACATCTAATCTTCAAAATTCACTAGGAGATTTTCCATTTATTCATATGACCATCTTGATAATAATGTAACTTGATTAAGTTTGAGCTAATTAACACAGTGAGATAGATACCCATCCCCACACATGGCAGAGTGTGAAAAATACACTTTCCTCTGAAAGCATTCTCATTTCATGTCATTTACTACATGACCTATCCCATGTGATTAACTTAGTTTTGGTGTTATACGTGAATTCCATTAATGTTAAAAATCAAAGAGAAAGACTGAAATGTGTGATCACTTTGGCTTGTTCAGCAAATAATGCTTGTTGACCCATATGCTACAAAAGTCTGAAAATATAGCAATCAACATTCTGCAGTGTTGAAACATTTGGTAAAACTATGATGTCTTGGAGAGCTGCTCATGTATGTAATAAAATTAAATTACTCTCTATATAAATTGGGAAGTAAAGTTGTCAGGAAGGATTTATTGGTGTTCATTGATCCATGCAAAACATTAAAAATGGAGATAAATTCTGAAAAGAACTGGCCAGTTGGCTAAGAATTATGAAGACTAATGGAGAGGTGCACAATTCCAGGAAACATACAGTGTTGATATGATAACTGCTTACCCAAACCAAAGAGTAAAAGTCAAAATGAGAAATAATATTCCAAGACATTTTGATGATTAAATAAAATAACAGCAATTATTTCTTTGTATTCATGGATAGTGGAAGAGAACCTAAATTTCAGCCTCCCATTCAAGATAGGTAAGTCAGTAAAATGTCTTTGATTGAGAAGGCTAGATGGAGGCAAAGGAATAAGAAACTTAGAAATCATGATAATTATGTCTAGAAAGGATAATAAACAGTGATGGCTGGGCAATGAGCCTGGTTGGAGTCCATTGATTGAGAATATCAGTAAGACAGTACACAATTAGTACATAATTGAAGTGCGAGTCACTCAGCCGGTTGAGGCTGGAGGATCACAAGTTCAACACCAGTCTGAGAAACTTTGTGTCTCATAATAAAAACTGAAAAGAGGGGCTGGAGAGATGGCTTAGTGGTTAAGGCGCCTGCCTCCTAAGCCTAAGAACGCTGGTTCCAATTTCCAGTGGTTCCAATCTCCAGATCTGGCTAAAGCCAGATGCAAAGTGACGCAAGGGCGCAATGCCTCACTTGACCACAAGGGGGCGCACACATCTGATTTCTTTCACAGCAGCTGAGAAGCTATTGGTGCGCCCATCTCTATCTGTCTTCCTCTCCCTCTCTCTCTCTCTGTTTCTCTCTGTGTCTCTCCCCCCCCCCCAAAAAAAAAGAAAGAAAAGAAGGCTGGTAATATAGTTCAGTTGTATAGTCCTTGCCTAGCATGCATAAGCCTCTGTGTACAATCTCCAGAATTTGCCAAAACAAATGCTTTAGGAAATATTTCAGAAAGTTGTCTTCTCCGAAAAACTTTCTCCCTAAAATAAATACAAAACAACAAAAATTTACTTCTTCAAAAATTTATAAAGACTATAACCAAAAATGTTACTCCACGGTGCTCAATTTAGATGCACTTTCAGAAAATAACACATTCCCAAGGATAAGATAATGTCTTCAGAAAAAAAAAAATACTGAAAGATTATCTTATTCAAGAAAAATATTTGTACCTAATCAAATAATGTTCTCTCTTCACAGCAACTGCCCAGTAGCTTTAATTGTTACATCTCAGTGACTATTGGGTCTATTCATTTAAAGCTGGAAGAGATTGTGAGAATTAAGTGGAAGATTATACAGATATTTGATTAAATTTTGACTGTTCAGGGGATGGAGAGATGGTTTATCATTTAAAGCACTTGTCTGTGATGCCTAAGGACACAGGTTTGATTCCCCAGTACCCATGCGAACCAGATGGACAAGGTAGTGCATGTGTCTGGAGTTCATTTGCAGTGGCTAGAGGCCCTGGGATGCACATTCTCTGTCTCTCTCTCTCTTAAATAAACAATATAAAATAAATAAATAAATAAATAAATAAATAAATAAATAAATAAATAAATAATTTTTTTTTGACTGTATAGGAGACTCTGTTGCTTGTTTTCATTCACAAAACATTTCTTTATGGGCTAGAGAGATGTTTCAGTGGTTAAGGTGCTTGTTTGCAATGCCTGATGACTTGTGTTCAATTCCCCAATACCAATGTGAAGATACACTGAAAAGGTGTTTTATGTTTCTGTAGTTCATTTGCAGCAGCATGAGGCTGGGATGTACACAAAAAAAGTTAAGACATTTGTTTATTGCACTGTCATGTTTTAAGTAAATAGGAGAGATTGTGGATCAATAGAAGATTAATACTCTTTGACTCTTTTCTCACTGGACAGAAGTTGAGTTTTTTTTTCAATTGTTCAGAAAGATATCAGTGATTATTCTGAAAGACAGAAAGAA
This sequence comes from Orientallactaga sibirica, assembly GCA_036365145.1. Lineage (NCBI taxonomy): Eukaryota > Metazoa > Chordata > Mammalia > Rodentia > Dipodidae > Orientallactaga > Orientallactaga sibirica. Next base: position 9,924,151 of record JAEOAD010000023.1, on the reverse strand, counting down.
CAATCAATACCTGGTGACCAAAAACCCAGAGCTTGCTCTTTACCAAATATTTACAATTCTCTTACTTCCATGCATGTGGCAAAAATCATATTTCCTTGCATGCTTGAAGCTCTGCAAAGCAGTGGCTCTTTTGGGGATCAATGTAACATAAGCCAAAGTGATCAATTCCCTCTTGTTGAAAATCTCTAAAACTAGTATGATTTTGCCATATGCCTTTTTATCTTAATCAAAAAAGTCTTTATAGGTGCAAGTTTTGAATGGATGTTCCATCAGCTCTGGCCCTGAGTAACCAATCAGCAGGCTGCACCGAACTGGTTACCCAAACAGACATTGCAACCTGCCTCAAATATGGAGAAAATGAGTCATTTTGTTGACTGAGACACCTAACTTTAAGTTTTTCCCTTTTTTTAAGTGAAGCATAACAGCCATCCATATTAAAAAACAGAACATTAATTATTGAAGAAGAGACTTACATGTTTTCCCAATACTTCTTAGTTATTTAATTTTTCATGTGCACATTGTTTTTACCTCTTAAAATAATGGTGAAGATATGAAGGAGGCAATACATAGCAAGCCAATTAATTCAACACAACATATTACTGACATGGTAATAACTATCAGAAGCTGAGATTCAACCTTAATTTTAATTCAGTGAAAATATGATATAATTAACCAGTGCAGAACTGAGTTCATGAAGTTAATTAAAAATATTTTACAAATTCCTGTTTATTTGGCAGATATATATTATTGCTATATTAGAAACAGTCCAAGTTATATGAGGGAAAATACATTTTTATTGTTATGATTTATTTCTATTGTAAAAGTTCAATGAAGAATTTATAAAGTTCAATATATAATATATTTTGATACAAGTATTTTGTCTCCTGCTGAAACTTGTATGGAAAGAGTATTTTGTTTGGTCAGCTAAAATTTTGGGGGGAGAAATCTAAGTGAGTTAAGGGTCCAAAAGGCATATTTAAAATGATAATATGTCAAATTATTTATTCGTTTTTTTCTATTTCTTAAATTTATGAAATCAAGAGCACATTGAATGACCCAGGTATAATTGTGAACAGACTACATTATATTTCTTTATAATGTTATATTATTGGGTTTTGGCCTGTATCTATGTAGCTATGCAATTTTTCTGCTTCATTTTACAAGGAGAAAAAAAGTGACAAATTCTTTATATAACTTTCTAAACATTGATATAGTACTTTGAACAGATTTTAATATATTTTAATGTATCAAATATATAAAATTTTATTTGGGAAAGTGAAATTTGGAAAGACTGTGCAATCTGAACAAAAGGAAGAGGGATAAATATTCCATAAGAAACTAAACCGTGTTTACCTTTGAGATTCTTTTAAAATAAGCAACAGAAGAGTCATTGACACTGAACAAAAAAATTATATTAATCGAAGTCCTGTTGTATTAGTTTTTTCCCAGTATAGGAATGTTATAAATAATGAGAATATAACTAAATTCATAACTGATGAAAATAGGCCAAATGCTGTGCTAATTCACTAAACAAAATTAAGTATTAAAAGATGTGCTTGGTATGTGTGGTAGTTTGAATATATGTCCCCCAATATATTCAGTGTTTTATTAGTTATAGTTTGCATCTGCAATTCACAATAAACAAAATTCCATTGTAAAGATATTAAAGTTCCTGAAGTGTGCTGTGTGACCTTTTGGCTGTAGTTTTGCTCTGTGTGCTGTGGTGGCTGGTTGGCCTTTTCTCTCTGCTTGGCCTGTGGAGAGCAGGTCGCTTCTTCTGCCATTATGGAACTTCCCTGATCTGTAAGCTTCAATAAATAATATCCCTTCCTCCATAACTGTGCCCGGTCTGGAAGTTCATCTCAGCGAACCTGAAGCTGTCTGCTACAGTATGTTCTTAGAATACATGTTCCAAATTGAGTTTACCACATATCATATATTACATATACACATATGCAATATCCATTTCATATTTTCTATAAGCCACTTCCATTTTACATATTTGAATTCTTTTATTCATAATAAACTCCATGTGAATCAAAGTCAATAGATTACAATCAAAATGTGATGTTAGTCAGGAAAAAGTGAAGAATAGGCCAATTGAAGGAACAGATGGACCAAAATTGTGAAATGATCTACAAATGATCATCTTTTCACAGAAATAAGAATTTGAACAATTAATCAAAAAATAACATGTCTTTGCAAGATGTAAGGAAACTAGGTAACAAATCACAATATTTGTCATCACATAATAGTAAGAAAAGGCATGTTGATGAGGGTAGGTGACACAGATCAATATTACTTACATTATTAGTTCTTTCCAACTACCATGCAACACAAGTGTGAGGAGATGTTTGTTGCACTTGGAAGAAAAAGACTTTGCTCTCCACACTGATACAGTAAAAGCCACCAGTGAGACAGGCCTTCTGAATCCAGGCTTGTAGCTACAGACTGAGCCTCCATCTCTCACCTTGTGTCAGATGTGACTCTCATCTTGGTGAGGTAGAAACTATCGTCAGTTAACACTACTGTTGGCTAACCACAGCAATAATGATCTCTGGCAAGTTCTCCCATGGTGCTGGGCAGGCATCTAAACAAGCACCAGGAATACACCACAGCTGTTAGCCTTGGTAAACGAAAATGAAAACAAAAACAAAACAAACTAAACAAAAGCACCACTGGAGATGTGTAACAAAAGAAAATAGAAAATGCATCAGATATTACCAAGAGTAGAAATGATTATGCATAACATAACAGAAAATCTGTGAATTCAAAACAATATATTTGAAGGTACAGTCCAAATAAAAGGGGAAAAAATAAAACTAATGAAGAAAACTTAGGAGATTTATTGTATAGTACCAGAAGACCCAATGTTCAAGTCTGGGGGCAAAGGAAAGGGAAGAAAATAAGAAGATACAAAGGACAAATAAATCTAGTATGAAGAAATAATAGCAGAAGACGTTCCCACAACTAGAAAAAGACAGAACTATCAAGATATAGGAAGATTATAGGTCTCAAATACAAAGAGTACCCCAGAACATATGCTAATCAAATTGTAAAAAAAGTAAATGGCATTCATAGATTCCTAAAACTAAAATGAGAAAAGGAAAAAAATATGATACAATAAAGAGTTCCAACATTCAGACAACATACTTCTGAGCAGACATTTTAAGCTAGGACTGCTGGGTCACTCTAGGGAGAAGTTACCAACCATGGTTCTGCACTCAAGCAAGACTGTCCTCACAAAAAGGACAGACAGAGAGACAGAATTGATGGTGTCAGTCATCACTAGACACATTTTACAAGGAATGATCAAGGAGAAAATTCAAGCTAAAAGAGTGATAATAATTAGTAACATGTAAATATATACTTTACTGGAGCTGGGGAGATGATCTGGGTTCAATTTCCTAGTGTCCATGTCCTCCATAAACTCATGTATTTTGAATGTTAGTCCTCAGCTGATGGCAATTTGTGAGGTGGAAAGTTGCTGGAGGAAAAAAATGTTTCAGAGAGTGAACTTGGTGAATTTTTTTAGTATTCTATTTTATTTTACTTATTTTTTATTTTTATTTATTTATTTGACAGAGAGAGAGAGAGAGAGAGAGAGAGAGAGAGAATGGACATGCCAGGGCCTCCAGCCACTGCAAACGAACTCCAGACACATGCGTCCCCTTGTGCATTTGGCTAACATGAGTCCTGGGGAATTGAACCTGAGTCCTTTGGCTTTGTAGGCAAACTCGCTAAGCCATCCCTCTAGCCCAACTTCTTGGTATTTTAATCAGCTCCTCTTTGCCAGAATCCTGCTCACTCTCCTGCTTCTGTTGACCATGTGCTATGTCAGAGGTAATGCTCAGTTTCTGCTCATGCCACTTTTTCCCCTGCTGTCATAGAACTCCCCTTGAGAATGTCAGCCAAAATTATAAACAATAAACAGACAACTTTTCTCCCCATCAAGTGCCATGATCAAAACTGATCAAATAGGACTGTAAGAATGTTTCTACATATGCAACCAAGAACTGTGATACATCCAAATAAAACAATGAAACAAAAGAATGTATGGGGGATGGAGGGATGGCTTAGTGCTGAACGCACTTGCCTGTGAGGGCTAAAGACCCAGTTTAGATTCTTCAGGACCCACGTAAACCAGATTCACAAGGTGGCACATGCATCTGGAGTTCATCTGCAGTGGCTGGAGGTTCTCTGTATATATATATATATACATACATAATCTGTCTCTCTCTCAAATAAATAAAATATTTTTCAAAAGAACATATGATAACTTCAATAGAGCTAGAGAAAGCCTTGGAACAAATTGATATCCTTTTATGATAAGAACAGTAAATTATATGAACACAAAGAAGGCCTTGTGTGAAAACTCCTAGCTAGAGATATAATGGGGGAAATTGAAAACTTACTTTCTGATATCTACAGCAATATAAACACGTCCCCTTATTTCATTTCTATTCAAGAATGAATCTATATGCACACCATTCTCAACACCCCTGATATCCTCTATTCAACCAAGAACTGGAATTCTTAGGCAGAGTAGTCAGGTTAAGAAAAGAAACAAAAGAACAACTCAATTGGAGATGAAGATTTTTTAGATTTGCTGTGTGAGGATAAATTATCTTATTTAGAAAAATAATGTACAGAAATAGTTCTAATGAATTTACAAATGAATATTGTTGGAATGAGTACACTGTAACTGAGAACAAAATGACTACTAAAAATTTTAAGAGTTTGTGGAAAATAAAATTCTTAAAAATAAAACCTGATGGAGAAATACCAGGAGTAGAGGCAACATTTTACTAGAGATAATAAATGCTGGTGAATTTGACTAATTATTTAATATGAAAAATCCTTCCCATACATGTTTTATACAAGATAAAGTTGAAAATGCAGTATTTTGTATAGTATAATTAATCTGTATGTAAAACCCTTATTATCAAGAAAATTCCAGGTATACATGGTCTCCCAGAACTATGTGTGAATAAAAATGAAGAAGTAATGGACTGGAGAGATTGTTTAGCAGTTAAGGTGCGCTTGCCTGCAAAACCAAAGGACCCAGGTTCAATTCCCTAGGACCCATATAAGCCAGATGCACAAGGGGGTGCACACATCTGGAGTTCGTTTGCAGTGGCTGGAGGCCCTGGCATGACCATTTTTTCTCTCTTTCTCAAATGAATAAATAAAACTAAAATATTTTAAAAATGAAGAAGCAATATTGTATAGTGTATTTTTAGGAATTGAAAAGGAAGTTTCTTAATTCATTTTATTAGGTAATATATTATTTGGGTAAATAATTATAAACTGATACTCTAAGATAAATTATGAATTAAGACTTCCAATAAAGAAAGTTATGAAGTCCCTAAAACTTATCATTAACAAACATAAGTTATTCATATGTTTTGACTGTGAGATGGCCCTGTAGCTTCCTGTGTTTGTGGTTAGGCCTCATAATTGATCCCCAGTTAGGGGAGCCTATGGGATGTGGAGCCTTGTTGGAGGAGATGTGTCACTGAGGGTAGACCTTGGTTCCTTTCCAGTTGCTACTTAGATCATATTTGTCAGGTTTGCAATGAAGTGCAACAAAACTTTCCCTCACAATCATGTGTCATTGATTTAGCTCAGTGGTAGACTGATGATAAAGCTCTGTGTTCAATATCAGATCAGAAAGAAAGGAATAAAATGGTTAGGAAAAGAAAGAAAGGGAAAGTAAAGGATAAAGTGAAAAGAAAGGACAAATGAAAACATTGGAGGAAATAAGGAAAGAAGTTGGTAAACTTGAAGTAAAGTTAATTTCTTTGATTTCTGCATTTCCAAAGTACATTATTACAAGAAGGAGAATTTAAGCCAGGTGTGGTGGCACATGCCTTTAATCCCAGCACTTGGGAGGCAGAGGTAGGAGGAATGCTATGAGTTCGAGGCCACCCTGAGACTACATAATGAATTTCAGGTCAGCCTGAACTAGCGTGAGACCTTACCTTGAAAAACAAAACAAAACAAAACAAAAGAGACAAGGAGAATTTATACCTTGTATTTGGAAATGATATTTGTAGTATTTACCTGTTATAAAAATGTTTAATAATAACATATGTTTCTTCAAATTATTAGGAAAATTACTATGATTCATTATTAGTTAACAAGAATTTCAGAAAAAAATATGCACCCACAATAATGTTTAAAATTAATCGGGCAATGTCAAGTTCAATAACAATTTAAAGCTGTCAGAGAATTCACATGAAGGAGGATATGAAAGTACTTCTATAATTCTTAAAACTCTAAGGTTGTATTTACTAATGTGCTCTATGTATCTATATCTATCTATCTATCTATCTATCTATCTATCTATATATATATATATATATATATTTGTGGTTTGCTTCTGTATATGGAATGACAACATGTGACCACATGTCCCCCAGAAGACAAATCATGTACTGAAATGTTTGTTATAATGGTATTCATTATAGTTCATAGTATCTCCCAAAAACAGACTGAATAATAAAATTATTTTCATTTATTAGAATACTGTGAAAAATAATGGAGTTATACCGACCAACTTACCAAAATGAATATATTTCACACACCAGTTCTAGATACATGGGGTTGTATTTTTATATGGTTTTGTGTATGTAAAGTATTAAAACTAGGGGCTGGAGAGGTGACTCAGCTGTTAAGGCACTGCCTGCAAAGCCTAAGGACCCAGATTTGATTTTTCAGTACCAACATAAGCCAGATGCAAGAGGTGGTACATGTGTCTAGAGTCTGCAGTGACTAGAGGCCTTGGTGTGCCCATTCTCTTTCTATCTGCCTCCATCTCTCCCCATTTCTCTCATAAATAAATACAATGAAATATTTTTTAAAAAATTAAGTGAAGTATTCAAATTAAAACACTAATGTCTAGCTTCCAGTTTCAGTATCATGCTTTTCTTTTTTGGTGGGGACAGGTAAATTGTGGGATGGTAAAAATACATCTTCTGGGATTCTGCTAATGAACTGTTTCTCTTCTGGTTAATATTTCTCAGGCATGCTTTTATAAATCTGTGATATATGCATTTTCACTTTAGTGACTTTTTGATTATTATCTGTTTTGATGCAGGATGCTTTTTTATTGGTTTTAATCCAATATTAAATTTCAAATATAAATCATTTCTAATTTTATTTTTGTCACAGAGACATCCATGTGTGTATAGTTTACTGCTACAATGCATAAATAGATGTCACCTATGAGATGGCAGAAGGCAACTTGGTAAGGAGAAGACTATTACAGGGGAAGAAACTAAAGCCAGGACTACTTGGAAATAGCAGAGCAGATGGAATTTAGTGTAAAAGAGTGAATGCTTTTAAGGAAATAGCAGTGTCATGGTTAGTTCTACTCAGGTCAACTTAAACAATGTCAAGGGAGATGAAGGAAAAGACACTTGATTTTGCTCGTGTCATCTTTAGTATCTCCTTGAGCTGCCTACCTGCTTTGTATCAACTCAGACATAATTGGGTTTTCTACAGTCATTATTAAAGTCCACTTTCCCAAAGGATATTTTCAAACAAATGCATGTCCAATCATTGTCAACAATCATATAAAAAATCCCTCTCCAAATACTCCACTATTGCTTTTGAAATAGTGTTCAAATCCCATAATTCAATCCTAGAAGTATTTTAATATTTTCCCCTAACTTAGCACAGAAAATTACTGTTATATCATATATTTCTCATGTGCTTATTGTCTCAGTTTAGCAAGAAATTACTAACATCTGTATAAGTTAGGTATCCTATGAATTTAATGTCTTTTATTCTGATGCCTGTTTAAACTGGAATGATCTCATAGCCACTGGGGAATAACTTATCATAAATACTGTCAACTCCAGCATCAACTCCCTGATAAAACTTCGTTTGACTTGATTTTGTACTATTCCACTTAGACATAGGTTAGTTGCTTTCTAATTGCAGTGACAAAAATACTAGACAGAAAATAAAATATGTGACACTATTTATGCTCCTCAAGTCCAAGGGTCTCAGTACATCATGGCAGGAAGGTAAGGGTTCAAGTTGGTGGGAACGTGTATGAACATCTCTTCACATGGTAGCAGACCAAGAGCAAGGACCTAGAAGAGAACCAGTGGCTGAGAAATCAAAGGCCCAATCGCTGGTGACCTATTTCTTTCAGCCAGGTCATAAGTCCTAAATGTTCCACAGTTTCTCCAAATAGTGTCACCATCTTAGAGAAACAAATCCTTAAAATATGGGCCTCTTGGAGATATGACCTGGAAAGTGTAACTGTAGGCAATAGTGCAGCATATGTTTACTAAGTTAATAGTTATTCCTAAAACTTCAAATAATAAACTTAAGTACAATGGTTATTTAAAAAGCCACCTTGTATTCTGAGCTCCTAACACTATACCTAGCACAAGGCAGATAGATGGGTGTTATACTAGTTACTGAGGGTTTAGCCATGAGACAGGTATTAAAATTATGCCATAAACAGGATTGATACTTATTTATTCCTGACATTTAAAAAAAATCTGCCTTTAACCACTTGCTTGCAAAGCCTGTGGCCTGGGTCTCATTACCTCGTACCCACATAAAGGTAGATGTACCAAGTGGCATATACATCTGGAAGTTTTTTGCTGTGACAAGAGGCCCTGGTATACCTATGCTATCTATCTATCTTTCTTTCCCCACCTCTCTACTTTCAAATAAATTAAAAAGTAAAAATATTAAAAAAGAAAAATAATGTGTGGGAGGGCTGGTTAGGTGCACTAAAGTACACACGTGAGGTTCAGAGAGTCCCTAAACAGCCACATGAGTTTGAATCTTCATAATAATATTAATCAGTGGGTGTGACCATGTATGCCTGTAACCTCAGGTAATGTTGGAATGGTCTTAACTGACGAAAACACAGCAAGTGCCAAGATCAGCAGGAGAGTCTGGCTCAAAGAAGAACAGGTTGAAGGACAATGGAGTAGGATGCTTGATGTTCTGCTCTGGCCACTGCAATCAATTGCACCTCACTGCAGATGAGTGCAGGGACATCACACTGGCATAGAAACATGCATATGCCACACAATTTACACACACACACACACACACACACACACACACACACACACACATTTACAAGAAAAAATAAATAATCAACCAATCAATAAATAAATAATGAAATCTCAGGGAAAATATTTGAGATTGCCATGACAGTTGTATAAGGTCACAATTCTTGTTTTTTATCTTATTGTTCATCAATTTATCTCAGGACTCTGTGGAAATAAAAGAAGATTCTGAAATTTTACTTAAAAGAAAGTACTGAGTGCCAGAAATTATTGATAGTAAGACTATGTATTCTACAATTTACCCAAAGATTTTTCTCATCAGCAAGGGAACCTGGGGACGTGTTCATTTTGGGATATATCCCTGTTGGATCTTACATGGCCCTGCCTCCTCATCCCATCTTCCTCCTTAGAAAAATATCTCAATTACTTCACTTTCTCTAGTCTCTCTTTCTATCTTTCCTCCTTTTTAGTTTCCTACTTTTCATTATCTTTCCAATCTGCTCCAGCAACAGACCTTTATATCATCACGTCTTCACTAAGGTGACATAAAGCAGGAAGATACATGTAATTATATGGAATTTCAGAAGATGAACAACTACGATAATCACAACACACATAAATATACAGACAGACACACATGCGTGCACACACACAAACACACATGCACACACATATACACAGAGCTTAAATTATTTCATCTTTTCTATGTCAGTCCTATAAAAACATATATAAATCCTTACAAAACAAAATCTATTAGATTAATCCACTTAAAACCTAATAAATATAGATTTTAATTTACAGTGACAATAAAATTACAAAATGCTTTATATCTAATATTTATTTCTGCATACATTTAGCACTTGACCAGGAAATTTATTTCTAATTTACTATAACTAGTTATGTCTTAGATAAATATGCAACTGGGTTGAAATATTATCCCACTTGCAGTGGTAATATTTCTGATGGAAATTTAGAGATACTGAATTTGACAGACTTGGGCAGATTTGCCCATGGTCAAAAAGATTCAACCAAAGTATCTGTTGCCATGGTATTTCACTGTAGGGTATCCTGATATGCTGTCTATTTTATTATTCTGTGGAAGGTAAGTTACTTTTCAAGAAATGAAAAAACACTTTGAAGGGCCTTGCCTTTGAGAGAAAAAAAAATATTGGGTATGGCAGTAAAATATGTATTTCTTTCTTTTACAATTACTCTACTGAGAAGGCCTCCTTAACAATATGTAATGCACACCGATGCACACATATGTGTGCCCAAACATATGTTCATAATTATTGTTATGTTAAGCATCTCATTGCATATAACTGGTAATGAAGGAGAATAGGAGAAGCTATCTTCTAGGCAGTTTTAGTTATAAATTGAAGTCCAGAGAGAACCAGGAGATGCCACTCCACATGCCAGCTGGCCCTGGCTCATAAAGATGCTCCAGGCAGAAATGGAACTTTTGTCTTATCAAAAGGGATCTACAACACCCCATGCATCTCACAGTCTAGCAAACTACCAGGATGGGCTGGTCCAGGTGGACTGGCTCTGGGATCCATCCTCCATATCTACAGACCAATCAGGTCTTCCTCTTGCCTGTTTAGACTGCTGTCTTCTTCCTATCACTGGCTTTGCCACACACCACTCTTTGCATTGTGCTGTTCAGCTGTGCTCTGCCAGTCTCCCTCTTCTTCCATCAGGCCACAGGGATAAAGTGAGTGTGACTTTCCCCAAGGCCACAATAGGCTAGATGGGGGTGGGGTCAGAGAAGCGTTATAGAGTTTCTTCGACTTAGAGACCTGTTCTGCTTGCCTCTGCTTTACAATGTGTGTTTACTTCTCTTTTTAATTACCTGCATGATTTTCCTCTGGTCTTTGAATCTACAGCCTGTGTATTTCTCTTTAACTACTGATCTACCATGTGGGCACTCTCACTAACTCCAGGCAGGTTACCTTTGTGATTTCCTTAAACTTGAAGTAACCATGTGTGTAAATCTGTTCATTATTTATTTCTCCTCTGGATTTCTTGGTCTCTGCTTTGATATTTTCTTTTTTATTCTTCCTTAAGCCTCACCATTTGTCCTTTTAACTTCCCCCTATAGGAAAGCACATGGCAGATGCATGTGCATTCCTTCTAACTCTCCTTATACAAGCTCCTAAATTCTATCCTCCACATGCTTGAAGCTTCCCTCTAATCTCTCTTTCAAAGCCTCAGTTTCTCTCAAGTGAGCTTTCCACATGCTTGCAGCTCCACTCTAATTCCTCTTTAAGGGCCTCAGTTTCTCTTACTTTCTATGCATTTGCGGCTTTACTCTAATCTCTCTTTAAAAACCTCAATTTCTCTTAAATCCACATGCTTGCAGCTTTAATCTCTCATTAAAGGCCTCAGTTTCTCTTAAATCCCAATCTCCCTTAAATAAACCCCACAATTTATTTCCCTGTGAGTAAACTTAATCATTCATAATCTATCCTTCTTGAGTCTTTCTTTATTAAATATAGGATACAACCTACAACTTGGGTTTCATAAATTCTGTGGCACCCCTCCTGAACTCCAAAATCATGCCTCAGTATTCAATAAATACTCTATTGGAATATCCTGTGAATACATGTTATGATAATCCAATTCAAGTAATGGGATAGTTAATTTTTGTGGTTAACTTGACTGGATTTTGAGGTGCAATCAAAACATTTTTCTGCATGTGTGTATGTGGGGACTTTCCATAATTCTTTTGTTTTTTAATTTTAATTTAATTTTATTTATTTTTTTGGAGAGAGACACAGAGAGAGACAGACAGAGAGGGAGAGGGAGACAGATAGAGATGGGCGTGCCAGCAGTCTCTCAGCTGCTGTGAACGAAATCCAGATGTGTTCACCCCCTTGTGGTCAAGTGTGGCATTGCGCCCTTGCGTCACTTTGCATCTGGCTAAACGTGGGACCTGGAGATTGGAACCGGTTCTTAGGCTTAGCAGGCAGGCGCCTTAACGGCTAAGCCATCTCTTCAGCCCGGTTCCATAATTCTTGTCTGAGGTGGGAAGACCCATTCTGAATGTGGCTGGCATCATCTCATGGCGATCCTCCTACCTCTGCCTCCCGAGTGCTGGGATTAAAGACATGTGCCAGTACGACCGGCTCCCCTAGAGGTTTTTTAATAAAGTGAATCTTTGATTCGTTGCTCTTCTCTCAAATTTAGTCTCCCCACGTTGGGTGTTTGAAATAGCATTCTTTCTTCTCACCTCATGGCTATGCTAACTAAAAATGTTTCCCGTATAACAAAGACCCCCAGAAACCTAGTTTAGTGTTAAAGAAGCACTGGTGTAATTTTTGTAATAACCCGTTGATAGTCCTCTAGATTATTTCTAGCTTGGGATCATCCCAAGACTTCATTTACTGAGTATGTTTTACATGTAAGATCACAATTGCTTTTAAGTTTATAAAATGTAGATTCACCTGTAGTGGACCACACCAAGCAGGCATTTATAGTAGGTATGCTAGTTACACACCCTGCAAGTTTCTAATGTTTTTCATCCTCATGACAGTGGTTATTTTCTCTAACAATTCTTCAAACAGGTATTTGGTGAAATCTCGTCACAGCTTTAATTTTAATATTCCAAAATGACTAATGAACTTAATCCCATGTTTCAAAACTTACTGGCAGTTTATGCATTTTCATTGTTTGTATTTGAAAACTTAATTGAAGAATATCTCCTGTTTTATCAAATGGGATACCTGTCATGATTTTGAGAAAATGTATAAATTCTGAATATAAAAAAAATTCTATCTATTCAAAACAAATATCTTCTCCCCTTTTGGAAATTTATCAGTTTCAAAGGTGTCCTTTTCTCATGGGGTTTTCAACCTTTGTTTTACATCAATGCCTACTGTTTTACCTTTTGCCGAACAAACTGATAATGTGAGGTTTGAAAAGGCAAGTTGTGAAGTAAAAGTTGAACTCTCTGGTCACTTGAACGCTGTGATCAGTTCTCAGCTGCCTTCTCGTGGTTACAGTGCTAACTTTCCCAAGGCAAACATGAAAATCATGTTGAAAATCAGCACAGTGCTGGGTTCATTTTAATAGGGTTCTCCTATCTCTAGGATCTCAGGCCCTCTGGCTCATTCAAACTTCCTGGCTTTTTTTTTTTTTTTTTTTTTCCCACCTAGTTTTTCTTCAAGTTGCCGCTTTCTGCTAAATTTGGCTTCTTGCCTTGAACAACTTCAGTGGTACCAAAGAGCTTTAGGGCAAAAGTGTAGCGCAGCTGTTTAACCAGCTTTAATGAGCTTGCTTTTTACCATTTCCTGTCCCCTTACATCCTGGCCCTCTTAGTTTTCAGTGCTATTAAACACTATTATATTTTTATTTTTTTAAATTTAATCCATATTCGCAGTTCTTGCAGGACTGTGTTCCTCACTGACAAGGCAGTCCACATTTGTCAGAGGCAGAGATTTATCAATGGATGGTTTACAGGAAACAGCAAATGGATGTGATGTAGTAGCTACAGAAGTATTCACTAATCCTGTCAAATCTTTCCTGTGCACTATTAACAATTTTAGGGTCAGCTAACTGAGTGACAGCAACAGTCTCCTACTTCATATTCCCAATAGAAATTTGGGGTTTTACTTTTACATTTTTTATTGCTTCTTTTTGGTGTGATTAGCTTTAGCACTATCATCATTATTATAATTAATTATGAAGAGTTGGATTATTTAATGTTTCCAATGCGGAGATTTCTTGCAAGCTATGTTATCAAATGTAAATAAGAAACACAAAAATTTTATTGTCAGTGCTGCAAAGATGGCATTTGCCCTTTACTCTAGTAACCATTTTGGATGCCAATTTAAATTCAATAAAGAATCATTTCTTTAAAAAAAAAAAAAAAGCATTTGTGCTTATTGATTGTACAACCTAAGATCATAATTAAATCAACACAGAAAAATCTAACAATAAATTTATTAACAATAAATTTTTACTTTCAAGTTTAACAAGGGTCTGTCTATATTTACTTAAAACTTTCTGGGACATACTGTATTGTAATTATCATACATAACTCCATCGAGTTTAGGATGATTTTCTTAGTTTATCAATATCTTTTAGAATGACTTAATGATTTGGGAAAGGGAAAATACCTTGTGATGGTTGTTCCAGTTGTCATTCCATCGTCAAAATTTTCTCTGGCAACCGCTGTACCTTGTAACACCTATGTAGACAGCCCCAAGTTTCTCTGAGACTTGACAATAACAGGCTATAACAAATACTGATTTTTCACAAGTAGCTGAATTGTTTAAACATATGGAAGTCTATAACTACTTCAATATTTTAAACAAATGATTTCTGTGCATGCCATAGCACTAAAATTGAAGATTCACATAGAATTGTAAATTATAACATGGGTTTGATTCCAGAAATTTATGGGCGTATTTTACTAATAGTAGTTTGTATTTTGCATTAATCACTCTAGGGAGAAATTGTTTCATTATTATACAACTTAAACAACATGAAAGTGAAACACTTTTGTTTAAAATCTTTTTCTGTGGGAAGTAGAGTAGGCATTTATACACACACTTTGTTTTATGGCATTGAAAGTCCTTATTAGCAGGCTGGAGAGATGGCTTAGTGGTTAAGGCGTTTGCCTGCAAAGCCAAAGGATCCCAGTTTGACTTTCCAGGACCCACGTAAGCCAAATGCACAAAGGGGCACATGCATCTGGAGTTTGTTTGCAGTGGCTGGAGGCCCTGGTGTGTCCATTCTCCCTCTCTCTGTCTCTCTCTCTCTGCCTCTTTCTCTCTCTCAAATAAAATTAAAATAACTTTTTGTTAAAAAGCTAAAAAAAACATCCTTATTAGCATTTTCTTCTCAGTCCTGTATTCCAGTTTTCTAACTACCATTGTTTTGCTTTATCTTTACCGCACATCCTAACATCTTCAATATGTTTGTGGAAATAATAAATAAATTGAAACCATTAATGCAGCCAAATTACTTATCATGTTATAGAAAGAGAATATAAGCTATTTACTTAGTTGTTTTTCAAAATTTCACAATTTAATTTTCTTTAAACTTTAAAGAGCCAACTAAAAACAGAAAATATTTCAAGGTATTGAATGAAATTACTTTACAGATGAATGGTCTACAACTGATAAGAGTACATATCTCTGTCAGTTGTTATGAAGAGTAATCTCATATGAAATAAATGACATTCAATTTAAACTGTCTCATTTCATCAAATATTTCATAAAATGATGATAAATAAGGTTGGTAAATAAAAACTCATGAGTATGTTGGGATAGGAGAAAATACATGTTTTTGATGCTTTTGCTATCAATTACTCCCCCAGGCTTAGGGCATGTTCATTCACCTCCAGCTTCTTAGCAAATGAAGCATGCTGACTTATTGGATATAAGTTCAGTTAAAAATCACACAGTGATGCATAAGAAGCCATGCATAGATGATTGGTGAGTATTTTCTGGTGGATAGATGAAGGACATCTATAAAAATAGAGGATTTTTAATATTTTGATCTGCAGCAATTAAAAATCATGCTTAAATGTTAACACATATTTTTTAAAATTCAGGAAGTACTTCTCTGTAGATTGACAAAATATTAATTTTATTTTATATATTTTTATTTTAATACTAAATAGCTAAAAGACCTATGTACTTATGTATGAAATATTCAAGTAACCTATGTGGTTTACAATAGCAAAATATGCTAATAAAAATATTTGGTGCAATTTATTTATGAAGGGTAAACACATCTAGCTTTTTATAGAAAGAATATATAAAATAAAATTCATGGTTCTAGAAAGCATATATTTTTATAGTCATTGTCCGATTTGTATTTAATGGCCTTTCATTTTTAATAGTTTATTTATTTATTTATGAGAAAGAGAGAGAGAGAAAGAGAGAGGGGAGAGAATGGGCATGTCAGTGCCTCTAGCCCCTGCAAACAAACTCTAGATGCATGCATTACCATGTGCATCTGGCTTACGTGGGTCCTGGGGAATCAAACCTGGATCTTTAGGCTTCGCCTAAGGTGTTCTCTAGATCACCAAATTCTACTACCCACAACCAAAATAAGAAAAAAAAAATTAAAAAAGTCATGACTGTACACCCCCAAAACTCCTGTCCATGGGGATTGTGATTGTAGTTGGGGGTGGGCAGAGATTAAAGAACCACTATTGCTTTCTGATGGACAGCAGTTCTGGGTTGAGGGAAACAATTCATCTCAAGGAAAGAAATATGCAGTTGAGACAGGAAAGGGACACAGAATAGTCACATTCTCTTCTGGTCTCTGTAATCACAAGCATGTACACCATGCTTGTACTTGCGTACCTCACATACCACACAATCTTTCTCTCCCTCTCTCTCTCTCTCTCTCTCTCTCTCTCACACACACACACACACATACACACACACTTTAAAAAGCTAAATTGAGGTTCATAAACATTAAAAAGGTCTGCAAATCAAAGGATATAATCAGCTAAACAGAAGGGGCTTGGAGATTTGGAAAAAAAACCTTCAGTCTATATGAATCTGATGAAAATCTGTACAAAAAGAGAACATATGGATTCATCACGCAACTGAGCGATTAAATAAACTCCTGTATAACTAAGT